>CM031239.1:541608611-542208611 GCA_018340775.1 Taxus wallichiana var. yunnanensis
ACTATGTTTGTAAATTAAAAAAATCCTTGTATGGTTTAAAGTGGAGAGAAAGAATATGTAATATAGAGCTTGTCTTTATAATGAAATTACTTGTATAATTAAAATTATGAGCAGAAATAGAACACCAAATAACATAATATATCAGAATAATGATCTCAATATGCAATTATAATAGCTTCGCCACTTCAAGGGGGCAACCTCCAAACCATAAAATAAGACTCAAATGCTCCAATGATGATGAACTACTACCTACAATACCCTATATATACTATTTATATGTTATGGCCATCACCAAGGCCAACCTATTAAGCATGAGAAAGTATAAATGATATAATAAAATGATATGGTAAGCCACAAAGTCAGGCTACTCATATCCTAATACAAGAAATAGGTTAAGGGCGTAACAATCTTAGCCCCTGGATAAGATAGTATTGGACCAAAAATGAAGGTATGATGAATTTATAGGCCTAGTTTGATGTTTTTGGCATGTTTTCAATATGATTGACTCAAGTTACATCAGCTACAATGCTTCAATGAGGGCTTAAATAGGGTTCAAGGAGAAATAAGTTGTTTTTGCATGTTTAGAAGGAGTATAATGATGTTTTTACTCTTGAAAAGGTATGATTATGCTTCTCTCATGTTTTTTATGAAGTTTAGATATAGTCGATGCTCAGCTCGGAGGGGAGCATGGTGATTACATGTTTATAAAGAGGCTAAAAATCAGATTTTGAGTGAAATTTCAAGAGTTTGAACTAAGATGAGATCTATGGTTGATGTTTCTAACTAAAATATGATTCTTTGAAGCTGTGGACGTTGAAAAGTATGTAGCTACATTATGCCTTTGTCATCAATGTAAAAAGAGGGAGAACTTCAAGGTGTTTTCCATCAATGACAAAAGGAGAGATTGTTGGCATGTGGTTCCATTAGGTGTTTTCATTGGTAAAAACCACATTAATGACAAAGTGGATGATGTGTTAGGGTCATATTATGATATACATGATGTTGAAATACTGATTCATATGTCTATTTGATGATATAATAAGATTAAGTGAGGATTGTTTGCTTTTGTAAGCCTATTCAGGTGCCTAGGTGATGTTGCATGGAGGTAGGAGCTTCTTGGATGCTTGAGAAGCATGTTTTCATGATGGATTGAAGGTTTGGAGAGTGCTTGGGCACTCAAAGAAGGCACATGCTGCATATACATGTGTTTAGTTATGTTATAGGTGCTCATTTATAATAGACATGGTAGCTAGGAGGTGTGAGAATGTATTTTTGAGCTATATGAGATCATGGAAGCATGAATTCATGTATATCATGGTATATCAGGTATTTTTGGGTCATTTATAGTGGTTTTATGATGAGTTATTGCATTCTTTTAGTTGACCCTAGCTTTTACAGTGAGAAACATGCATGTAAGCAAAGGTAAGTCTTAATGGCTGGAGAGATTGAGGTATGGTATTGAAATTATGATGATTTGAGATGTTAGTGTGATGTGTCATGGTGATTTTAGAAAAATTTCAGGTTCTTTATGATGTGAATTTTGCAAGATATGACAACTTATGTGAGACAAGATCAAGAACAAGTGAAAATACAACTCGAATTTAAATTTCTAATGATTGTTGTGAATTTTGTTATTTTAATTTGACATTTTGGATTTTAAGAATTTTTATATGGTGATTCTATAAGGTTTCACAAAAATAATTAGGTCAGTTGATTGTCAGGATTTTATGAACGAATGTTAAGAAGGTAAAGTGGTCTAACACCCTAGTTAAACCCTAGCTAGGAACAATATACAAAAAAGAGGTATAGTGAAATATTTTTGATTGATTCATAAAATTGATTATTTTATGATGTATAAGAATATATCATATTTATATAAATGTATGGTTGAGGTCATGGTGATGAGTGAGCCCCACTCAAACATGTTAGTGTATGAAGAATAAGGTTTTGGGACAAGGTTTTCCAAAGGAGTAACATGCTAAATTGATTGTGCATTATGCATGTGAGATAATATTGATGTCCATGAAGGTTTCAAGACATGTTCATGCAGTTTCATGGTCATTTTATGTCCATTTAGGTTGACTGGTCAAACAACAGTTTTTAGGTCTTAAAAAGTAGTGCTCAGTAAAATGGTTAGAACATGAGCTACATGTAGATTTTGAAAATGATTCAAGTTGTGTTGGAAAGAGGATTTAGATATATTTATAGAGATATAATTTTTTATTATTTATTATTACATTTCATATGGTTTCCAGGTCATTATTTGGACATGAATATTTTTACCAAAGGGTCAAGATATGATGTGTTTTGGTGTAAGTTTGGAGTTGTTTGAAGCATGCGATGGATTGGGTGATGATTTATATCACATAGAATGTGAATAGGGATTAATTATGCATTAAATTAATCTATTTTTAGATCTTTAATATTTTTATGAGCTAACCTTTTAAAATAAAGTGTTTTACATGTTGATTTGTTAAAGACAAAAGTAAGCGTGGTTTTAGCGGTGGTTGATTCAAGACTTATAACTTAGTTGTAAGTGTTCTAAAGGTTAGTTAATTTACATAAATTTGTTACATATCATGGTTTGGACATGTTGAAGTGATTTGGTGGCTTAATAAAGTTTCCAGGGTGTTGAAGGGTGTAGAAAACACCTATTTTGAGATTTGCAAAGAGAATTGTGCCCATTAAATGAAATAATTTGATTAGTTGATCAAATTTACGACCATGTATGGATGTAAAATGATATTTTAATCATATTTAAAGGGTTATGGGTCATGAATATGTATTTATTTTATGTAAGGGCATTTTTATCTTTGTGCCCATGGGGTTTTGAGCCATTTTTGGCACATGTAATGAGGTTTTTAGTTAGGCTGACCTACTTGGGTCACTTGTGACTATTGTAATTAAAATTTGGGATTTTTCCTTGATGTATGGGTCGAGCCAAATGAGGGAAAATTATTGTTATTGATTTTAAATCATGAGAAGTTATGAAAGCATGTTTTTAGGTGATTTTGCAGGCTAGTTGTGTGTGTGCAAGATGTGCGACCTAGGTGAGAGATATTTGCAGGTGTTGGAGCATGAATTGATGTTTAATAAAGTGTGTTTAAGGTAAAGGAAGATAAAAAAGTATGTATGCAAGTGTTTGAAGATTTGAGAAGTGATTAAAGAGCATGTTTTGTGAAGATTGGTCACTTAGGGTTTGATTGAAGAAGTGTGAGCCGAATTAGAGATCTCCATCAATTCTAGAAGAAACATATAAGATATTAGATTATAATAAGGTGGTTGAGTGGGGTTTTATCATCTTTGGGGATTGTAACCTCATTTTGGATTTGGCACTTCAAAAAATTAGGGATTGGTGCTCTTTGTAGGGTTGGTGCTTCACAAAATTAGGGGTTAGTGCTCTTTGTAGGGTTGTTGGTCTACTAGATTAGGGGTTGGTGCTCCTTGTGGGGTTGGTGCCTCACTAAATTTAGAGAAATATCAATATAAGTTCGTGTTTCAGTGGGTTTTTTTCCCCCTGAGGGTTTCCCACTCATATCTTGTGTTCATGTGTTGATTCTATGTTTCATGGTTATTTGCATCTTTGATATTTTTCATGTTTTTGGTGTGCACACATTAAGTATTAGTTTATTGTATTTGTGGTTAAATGGTTATGAGATTTTGAATATTAGAATATGAAACATAATTTGAAATAGTGTAAGGACTGATTCACCCCCTCTCAGTCCATTGTGCTTCTAACACATATGTATATGTATATGTCTCACATATGTGGACCTTCGTGTTATCTTATCATATAGTAGTGATGTGTGTCATATACACACTATGTGTATACCACATAAGAGAGATAAAAATATTTCCATACTCTTCACTTTGATGGGTAGTCAATGAATGTGTTGTGATACCTACTCAAATACATACACATACGTATAGATATACATGTACATACATGCACATATACATATATATCTATGTGATTGCATGAGTATGTTTATACATGCATATGTATATGTAAAGTTTTGGTGCTTAAAGTTTTTGTTGCTTGATTAATCGATAGAATGGGGCAATGAAAACCAAAGTGATGCATTAAATTCTCGCCACCTTCTCATGTCCTTTCCTCCTTTGATTTCTCTACCTTCATATGGATCGTACTGCCTTGGGATCAGCCTTGGGAGTTAGCATGAGTCGCTAACAAGATGGTGAATAAATTGTGTTGAATAAACGCCATAGAGGAGGATACGGGTTCCACAAAGGGGTGATGCATGCATGACATTGTCTAGGACATCTCATGGTTTTTTTATAAGGGTCATGTGATCCTTTTGCTAGGATAGATGACTCCCATTCATGTACATATACAATATATGTATATGGATATGCATATGCATGTCTAAACATGGATATAAAAATTCATATATATATATATATGAATTTTTATATCCATGTTTAGACATGCATATGCATATCCATATACATATACCGTATATATATATGTCTCACATACCTGGACCTTTGTGTTATCGTATTATATGGTAGTGTTATGTGTCATATACACACTATGTGTATACCACATAAAAGAGATAAAAATATGTCTATACTCTTCACTTTTATGGCTAGTAAATGAATGTGTTGTGATACCTACTCAAATATATATACATAGCTATACATATACATATATATTTGTATTGCATATGTATGTTTATACATGCATATGCATATCCATATACATATATATGTACATGTACATACAAGTATACATATACATATGTATATGTATATGTCTCACATACCTAGACCTTTGTATTATCATATGGTAGTGTTGTTTGTGATATACACACTGTGTGTATACCACAAAAGAGAGATAAAAATTGTTTATACTCTTGACTTTGTTGGCTAGTCAATGAATGTGTTGTGATACCTACTTGAATACATACACATACCTATACATACATATACATATACACGTACATACATATATATATATATATATATATATGTATTTGTAAATGTATTTTTATACCTACATACATACACATGTACATGTATGTATGAGTATACATATACATATGTATATGTATATGTCTTGCATACCTAGACCTTCGTGTTATATTTTCATATGGTAGTGTTGTGTGTCATATACACACTGTGTATACCACAAAAGAGAGATAAAAATTATCTGTAATATTCACTTTTCGGCTAGTAAATGAATGTGCTATGATACCTACTCGAATACATACACATATGTATACATATACACGTACATACATGTACATATACATATACATATATCTGTGTGTGTGTGTATGTGTGTGTGTGTAATTGTTTATGTATGTTTATACACGCATATGCATATCCATATACATATATATGTACACGTATGTACAAGTATACATATACATATGTATATGTATCACATACATGGACCTTTGTATTATCATATGGTAGTGTTGTTTGTGGTATACACACTATGTATACCACATAAGAGAGATAAAAACTGTCTATGCTCTTGAATTTGTTGGCTAGTCAATGAATGTGATGTGATACCTACTTGAACAAATACACATACCTATAAATACATATACATGTACATACATGTACACACATGTACTCTCAACCTTCCTTTACTTGGTTGGTTTGATTTAAACATGATTATAATTGTGATAATTGTTTTTTTGGAATGTGCCATGTGACATCATAATGAAAAAATAGGTAATCATTGCATCTTATGCCCACTTTATTCAACCATCATGTGACTTTGAAAATACTTAACATGTGAACCTATTCTTACTTGATATCTTTGTTAAGGTGATTGATGGTGGCATTTCTAAAATCAAGAATCAAGTATTATCTTCAGAATTTAATGCAAAGATAGCCAACAAGAAAGAATCTTGATATACCTTTATGGAGTCCACAATCTCAATTCTCATTCTATATGTTTTCTCATTCCTTATTTCTTTCATATGATGCAAGATCGACTTTCCTTATCATCGTATGTAGAACAATTATACATTGAGCTTGTCTAGATCATATTTATAGCCTTTCTTTGATATAAGTTTTTCTTCCACAACATTTGGGGAAATAGGGATCATATTTATCCCCCTCCCTCCCTTATTTCTTCCCTATATGTTTTCTTCCACAACTTCTAGGGTAATAGGGATCAAATTTATCCCCCTCCCTCCCTTATTTCTTCCATATAAGTTTTTATACAACACATTTTGGGGCAATAGGGATCATATTTACCCCCTCCCCCTCGATTCTTTATTTCTTCCCTATATGTTTTCATTCCACAACTTATGGGGCAATAGGGATCATATTTACCCCCACCCCCTCCCTTATTTCTTCCATATATGTTTTTATTCCACAACTTCTGGGAAATAGGGACCATATTATCCCCCTCCTCATTTATTCCCTATATGTTTTTATTACAAAACTTATGGGGAAATAGGGATCATATTTATCACCCCTTTCCTCCCTTATTTCTTCCCTATATGTTTTTATTCCAAAACTTCTAGGGCAATAGGGATCATATTTATCCCCCTCCCTTATTTCTTCCCTATATGTTTTTAATCCACAACTTCTAGGGAAATATGGATCATATTTTTCCTCCTCTCCCTCCCTCCCTTATTTCTTCCCTATTTGTTTTATTTCCAAAACTTCTGGGAAATAGGGATCATATTTATCCCCCTCCCTCCCTTCTTATATGTTTTTATTCCACAAATAATAGGGCAATAGGGATCATATTTATCCTCCAATACCTCCCTCCTTTATTTCTTCACTATATGTTTGTATCCCCTATAAGTGTGTGTGTGTGTGTGTGTGTGTGTGTGTGTGTGAATTTTTATTTTCATGTTATACATGCACATGCATATCCATAAACATATATTTGTACATGTATGTACAAGTATAAAGATATATGTATATGTACGAAGACCACCAAGATGTGTTAGTCCCTAAACATATCCCAAGGCAGGAAAGGTGGAAGAAAAGATCAAAAAGGCAGCAAGCATTTAAGATGCATCACTTTGGTTTTCGTTGCCCCATTTCATTTGATTAAATAACAAAAATTTAAATGCCAAAAATCTACAACTATTTTTTTGTGAAGGCCGATTGCGGAAGAATTCCTCGAAGTAAAACCAAGTCACCATCCTGTCCACGAGTCATGCCAATTCTAAGGAAGATACGATCCATACAGAGGTAGAGAAATCAAAGGAGGAAAATGTGTAAGAAGGTGGTGAGAATTTAATGCATCGCTTTATTTTCACCGCCTTTCCATCTATTAAACAAGTAAAAAAATTTAAGTGCCAAAACTAGGAACTCTACAACTGTATTCGCAGAAGGTCGATTATGGGAGAATTGATGAGAATTGGTGAGAAGGTCCATTGCGTGAGAATTGGTGAGAAGCCTTAGATCTTAAAAATATTCAGGTGAATGAAACTGCTTGAGGCTATGCGTTTTTCAGATTTTAAATTTTTCACAAATAGACATTTAAAAAAATTCTTTTATATATATTTGTGAAGTATTTTAGAGGAAAACATGTACTTATAGTATCAATAAAAATAATTATATATGGTATTGTATATTGTCATACACACACTGTGTGTATACCACAGAAGAGAGATAAAAAAACTACCTATACAATTGTCTTGACTGGCTAGTCAATGGATGTGCTTGAAATAGAAATTGAGGAGAATAATAATAGGATATATTAGATTTATAGATGTCTATTTTTAGTGTATGATCATGCTTTGTAAATCTAAAATAACAACAAGTAAATCCAAAATAGAAGCAAGTAAATCAACAAGGAAATCAAAATTAGCAAAGGAATCAAACCTTAACTGCAATACAAATACTAACAATGAAAAACTATTATAATAAATAGAGGAAAAATAGGTTCACATGTTAAGTATTTTCAAAGTCACATGATGGTTGAATAAAGTGGGCACAAGATGCAATGATTACCTGTTGTTCTCATTGTGATGCCACATGGCACATTCAAACAATTTTTTTATGACAACTATAATCATGTTTAAATCAAAACAACCAAGAGAAGAGTATAGACAACATATTCATTGGCTAGCCAACCAAGACAAGAGTATATACACTAGCCACGGTCACAACCCAATCATTTACTTGTGATCGAATATAAGATCATCCATTTCTGTCTTATGTGGTACATACACACGTGTCTATATAAAAAAATAGTATCATATGCTAATACAAAACGTCCAGTATGTGAGACCATTACATACACACACACACACACACACACACATATATATGTATATGTGTATGTATATGTACATATATGTTTGTATATGGATATGAATATGTATACACATACATATACAAATGTATATATATATATGTATGTACGTACATGTATGTATATGTATAAGTATACACATACATATGTGTATGTAAGTGTATGAATATGTAGGTGTCAAATCCCATTAGAAGACGTCAAAGCATACAAGTGTGTCCCACTTTCGCCATAAATATTTTAAAATCTGACTAGTAAATAAATAGTTAAAAATACTATAAAATTTTAAAAATCAGTAAATTCTCGGATGCCCTGCACTTGGTATTTATAGCCTCTTAAAAATGCATGTTTGGTCATTTTTTATGTGTTTGGTCATGTTTTGGTTGTCATACATAGTTTGTCTGAAAGTCAAAAACTACAAAAAGTGGGACACGAGTTATATGCTTTAACCTTGCATAAATGGACGATGCATGTATGACATATTATGGTGAATCTTATGGGGTCATGCAATATTGTTGCTAAGATAGTTGGCTCTCGCCTAATGTGCCACCTCATCCAAAATCGGGTTCGTTTCCCATTGACGGATTCAACATTTTGATCTGGTGGTATCATACCATGTTGACATGCAATTGTTTGGAAAAGTGTGATGTATATTCATGGTGTATACACATGGGGATCATGCAATATGGATGTGAGTCATGTGATCATGTTTCCGGGATAACCTAAGGTTTGTTTGCGACACCTACATACTCATACACATACATGCACATATGTATACATATACATATACATACATACATTTACATACATACATACATACATACATACATACATACATACATATATATATACATATATATATATACATACATACATATATATATATATATATATATATATACATATATATATATATACATACATACATATATATATATATATATATATATATATATATATATATATCGTGTGTGTGTGTGTGTGTGTGTGTATGTGTGTGTACATAAATGTGTATACATATGCATATTCATATATATGTACATGTGTGTACGGATATACATATACATATACATATGTGTATGTATATATGACCCCGTGAAATAGACCATAAGATGTCATACATGCAATGCCCATGTGTGGGACCCGGTTCTGCTTCTATGGCATCTAGTCAACACAACCCAGTCACATCATGTGTATACCAAATAATTTCACTCATAGTATCGTAATACGGTGTTTATGTTGTTTGTCACATATGCACAAAAATAACAACCTATGTATACCACATAATTTCACTACTAGTATCCTATTACGGTGTTTGTGTCATTTTTCACATAAAGTATAATCACAACATGTGTTACAACCCAATCATTTACTTTTCATCCAAGACAGGATCGTATGACCCCATATGATACACCATAAAATGCCTTACATACATTGTCCATTTTTGTCTTCTGTGGTATACACATAGCGTCTATATAACAAACAACACTCCTATATGATAATACAAATGTCCAGGTATGTGAGACCATCACATATGCATATGTATATGTATACTCATACTTACATGTACATATTCTCCATATATCTTCTTGTTTCCATTCTAACTAATTTTCTACTATGATTCCAATTCTTCCCCACTCCTTTGCTTCTTCCACTTCAAGCATGAGATCCTCCTCTTTTTCTCAATTCTAACAATGGCCAACTAGGACTAGTTTGAATACATTTCATCACTATAAGTTTTTTCATCCACAACATATGGGGCAATAGGGATCATATTTATCCCCCCTCCCTCCAATATTCTTCCCTATATGTTTATCTTCCACAACATCTGGGGCAATAGGGATCATATTTATCCCCCTCCATTCCTCCAATATTATTCCCTATAAGTTTTTCTTCCACAACATATGGGGCAATAGGGATCATATTTATCCCCCATCCCTCCCTTATTTCTTACCTATATGTTTTTATTCCACAACTTTTAGGGCAATAGGGATCATATTTATCCCCTCTCCCTCCCTCCCTTACTTCTTCCCTATATGTTTTTATTCCAAAATTTTTTGGGGCAATAGGGATCATATTTATCACCCCCTCCGCCTCCCTTATTTCTTCCCTATATGTTTTTATTCCACAACTTTTGGGGCAATAGGGATCATATTTATCCCCCTCCCTCCCTCCCTTATTTCTTCCCTATATGTTTTTATTCCACAACTTTTGGGGCAATAGGGATCATATTTATCCCCCTCCCTCCCTTATTTCTTCCCTATATGTTTTTATTCCACAACTTCTAGGGCAATAGGGATCATATTTATCCTCCCTCCCCACCGCCTTATTTCTTCCCTATATGTTTTTATTCCACAACTTCTAGGAAATAGGGATAATATTTATGCCCCCCTCCTTATTTATTCCCTATATATTTTTATTCAATAACTTTTGGGTAAATAGGGATCATATTTATCCCCCTCCATCCCCGATTTCTTCCTATATGTTTTTATTCCACAAATTCTGGGGAAATAGGGATAGTATTTACCCCCTCAATCTCTCCCTTATTTCTTCCCTATATGTTTTTATTCCACAATTTATACACACAAAAACACAATGTGTATACCACAAAAAATAGTTTGTATACCAAAACTAACACATAAAAATAAACATGTATATATATTGAAATATATAAATATGCATATGTCTTGGAATGCATATATTTGTATTGAAAAGTTCAAATTTGTAGTGTTCAATATGCCCAAAAACATGTTTTCTATTGTTTATTTAGATATATGTTTTTCCATTGCAAAGGTAAACATGTTTGCCATTTGGACATTGGAAATTCATGGAGTCTTATACCATGGAAAATCTTACATGTTCATTATTCATATTATATGACCCTGATGGTAGCAAGAAAGTAGAGAGAGGCACCATTGTGGGAGATGCCAGTATGACCATCCACCAGCCGAGTATAGGGCCTTGATATTGGGTCTTGAGGAAGCGTTACGTCATGAAGTTTAGAACATTTGTGTGTTTTCTCATGATATGTTTTTTATGAATCAAATGAAGGGTGTATACCAATGTAATAATGTAAATATTTTTGTTCTTCGAGTTCAAACGTTAGAGATTGTATCTTGCTTTGTGAAATGTTCATATGTACAAGTAAAAGTTAATAGAGGTAGGTTGGATGGATGTTAAGTGTCTAGAGCCACTATAAATGAAGAACTAGTAACGTTGTTAGCACTTTTCATGGATGACATTGTAATATGATATATGTACACACTGTATTTCCTTTTTGTGTTATGTACAATTATGTTTGTAATTATTTAATGGCTTAATATGTACTATCTGTGATGCATTTGTGGAATGGTAGACAAATTTTTATTTCAGGAATAATGCGGCTGTCGGAAATATAATACAAATATTATTAAAAAATACTTGGAAGTTGGATACATCATATTATGCTATGGTGTTTACTCTTAGCAAAATACATGTAGGCACTATATCTATCCATTTTGTTATTATTAAGCTAAATTATGATTATTTGTGATTTTTGTTATTTAGCTTGATGTCATGGTCGATTTTCTGACGATGCATTTTACGGACATTACATCTTTATTACAAGTAAGAATAAAATATTTTCAATTACCTTTTCCATTGTTGTAGTTGAAAAAATAAATAATTGTATTATAATTTATATTGAAAATGATTTTTAAGTAATTAAAGCAATCTTATTTCGTGCACTGTTTCTTGGGCCTTCCATCAGAAGATCAAAATGGCAAAGGCCGAGATTGTACCTTCAGATATCTTCTTCGGTACGTGTGTGTACTTTATCTACTAATCGTTCTAACATTTATTTTTTAAATATTTTTGGACTTTGGTATTATTTATTATGTCAGTAATGAGTTTTTATATGGTATGGATTTTTGAGTGAAGGACGACAAGGCGGTTGCAATGAACGTTGCTTCATTGTCACATGTACATGCTGATATAGCTATAGAGGAGGTAAAATTACTTTAATTTAATGTTGTATTTGTTATCTTAATTTAATTTGATTATATATTATTGTGTATGTGTGTGCCTAACTAGTTTATATGTGCCTAATGTGATATTTGGAATGTTGATTGCGGAGGATACACATAGTGTTCCTTCTCCAGGTCATGCAGCAGAGGATGATATTATCATCGATGAGGTAAAATAATCAAATTGAAACTTGTAATTTATTAAAAATGTATGTTCATTAGTGTCTAACTGTTTATATGATGTTGGTGAATAGGCTCCTCTTCACTATAGGAGGGAGCATTGTGGGGACCACATAATTTATTATTACGAGTACCCCAATTGTGACATAATTTTTTATGAATTACAGAGGCTAAACCTCCACATGACATATGCCCATTCCCTATCTCATGTTCCCCCTGAGAGAAAAGGAAGAAAATTTATTGGCAAGTATCCTCAATGTGCCTTCGAAAGTGGAGGAAATATAGGGATCCGAGAGAGGGAAACATTGAGGGTGTGTTGCGTACTTGCTCTATATTACAGAGGTGACGCGTGATAAAACACATGCAAGAGGGAAGATAAGGAATCATTTGAAAAGCTTAGTATACGCTCTAAGAAATAGGTTGACAATGCCATGAGGGTCTATGATTCAGAGACTGTGAGGAGTAAGAGGAGGGAAAACATATTGGCTTTGAGAGAAAAGAAGAAAAAAATGGTAAGTTTATTGATTAATGGTTTCATTTCACTTGTTTCTCGTTATCAATACATAAGTATTATCTATTTCATATAATTTATATGTCATTGTCTTCATAGGGTGAGGAGGGTGAGATGGATGCAAAAGCGGAGGGGGTCATTCATGAAAGAACTAGTGGAGGTGATTGCGAGGTAAGTCATTCATTTTATATTTAGTTTTATTAGTTAAACACTTATTCATGAATAATTCAATAACATTTGTATTGATATAATACATATGTAGGAGGATGACATGCCACTGCTGCATCTATATGAATAATGTAAAAATAGCAAACGAAGTCAACCACCGAAAGAAAGGTGAGTTAAATACAAGAGAACACATAATCTTTAAATTGTAATTTACAATTTTTTTATAAAACCATTGTAATTAAAAGTTGTTATTTTGTGGTACCTTTTCGGATGATCATGGATGTGGTGGTGTAAGAAATGGAGGACATGTTAAGTCATGGTGTTGACACCAAATTTGGGTCACACTCCCCTTTTACCCTACATATATATTAATTTAATTACCCATAATTAAATTAATGCCCATTCTCATAATATTTATTAATTTAATTAAATTAATTAACACCTCACCTAGACACCTCATCATAGACCTATTCATAGCATGTTTCCTTTTAACTAAGACTCAGTTCTACTTACCTTAATTAACTAAGACTTAGTTCAACCCTAAAATCACATGCCTATTCTTCCTCTAACAGCATGCCCGCTTATCTAAGCGCAATATACCATTTTGATCTGCGCAACAATGAACATAATCGGCCAAAAAGATTGCCAGATCTATCATTTTGGCAAAACCTAGGATTTCTCGCCTTAACAAATTCCGGTCAACCCTAAATTGATGTCGGTCACCCTAACCTGTCATCGGTTACCATATATTCATTTTGGTAACCTTTCTTGAAGGTTGGTTGATCATTTTTCCGAGTCTGAGAAGAGAGAGATCTACATGCAAGCATGAACCAGAGCCCTCTCGCACATCCAGACTTCTTGAATCAACACCAAGCTTGATATGAAGGTTGGGCATTCACGGTAACATTTCAAGAAGCACCGCCAAAAACGAGCAATCACTTTTACAGATTAGCCATCACCATCCTCCCATCACCGTGCCTATGAATAAAAGCAAGTATATTCTGATCCACACTATCATACGTTCATTTAGATCAATTTATTTATCTCTTTTGGTTAGATTCTAGTCTTCTTTACATCCCGTTATCCCCACATTCCTCCAATCCATTTATCCAACCACCCACAACTTCTTAGCTCTCATATTCGACCCCAAACACCTCTAAGCATTTCCAAAGATTGTTACTAACTTGAACATTCTCCTTCCTTCCTTCTGCAATAAAAAAAGAACCTCTAAAACCCTAGCTTATTAATTTTCTACCATCCCACCTCCACCAACGCGTCGGTCACCTCTAACCTGCCGTCGGTTCCCTCTTAACCATCATTGGTCATACCCACACGGATGTCAGTCTCTATGACTGGTAATCCCGATTATGAAAACAATCTAATAACCTCCACGTAAATAACCCAAACCACTCAGAACTTGACCATGACCTGTCCCAACTACCTTATTCACCTATCTAGCTTCCAGATCTGATCATAACCTAGCATGTTAGATTAAATTTACTTATTGTAATTGAATGAGATACCTAAATCATATCAAACACGGTAGCTCATTATCAATTTACATTATTTCTTGCATTAAGTTGTGTTAAAGAGTGGATTGACAGCCATATAGGAAGTATTACACTTCTTGGATCTAGCATATGCTAGGCAGTCCACTAACATGTATTGTTTAGTACTTTTCTTACAATCTTTGTTGTATTTGTAGGTAGTTCTTCCTAGCAAAAAGGAAGTTCTTGCAATCAGCATTGGATTGGGAAATCGAGCGTGCACATTCTACCTTCCACCTTCACTTCACAGGTATTCCTCCTCACCTTTACCTTATTTGTTTTGCTCATACGTATGCAACTTATTGGCGAAACACATGGACCTTATTTGAAATGTAAATTTCCAGCTATCATTTTCCCCTCTAAATGTAAAAAATATAAATTTGTATTGTAATAAGGAATTTTGGAACTTGTTCTAATTTAAGTACTTGCTTTAAGTGAATAAGTACTTGTTTGATTTCTAAATATTTACTAAATTGATATGTAGATATTTCCATCTCTATGCATATATTTGATAGATAATTATGACGTAAAGGTGTGTTGGTGTTAATCGTTCCCGATATAACACTAAAAGTATGGATAAATATGTATAATAGTCATTTAAATATGCACAAGATAACGGTTTATATGTAGCCCTCATCCTAACGAGTTAGATTACAATTTCAGTTATATTCATAGTTATTAAATACAGTCAAATGTTTATGATTTTATGTTTTTTTCCCCATTTTTCCATGTGGACCGTATAAAATGATGAAATTTCTATTGTTAAGAAAAATTAGACATATTTTTGAAATTTTAGAAATGAATAATTTGAAATAATTTATGTTGTTTATTATTAATCCACACCATAATATGTCTAAATATATATTTTTCAAAATTTTAAAGCCCATAGTATTTACATGGAAACCAACTTACATGGAAACCAACTTCAAATTTTACAATTCATTCAAAAGAAATTTTTGATTATTTGACCTTCATCTTGGTTTCCTACTCTAGTTCATGAGCTTCTTCCAACATGTAAAAATCCTGATTCTAGCCTTCATAATCTTATCCAATGCATACACCCTGTTCCTACTTCTCATTTAGTGCTAATCCAACCTTAAAGTGAGTCAAACCATTCAAGAGTATCACATAGCTTACCCAATGGAAAAGTTTACCTTTCTTGGTTTGTTGAGCAACTATCTACTGTCATGGTCATGGTTAGAAATAATGTTGTTTACACAACACAACTTGATTTCACTTTATAATTCCCTTTAAGGATTTCATTAGGTACCCTAGGTTTCAACTCTGGATCCTTTATTTGACCTTGTAATCACTTGAGACTCTTCTCTTTATCTTCTTACTTTACTAGCCCTACTGGACCATATCTTCACCCATATCTCCCAATATTTGAGGTTTCTCATTCCACTTTCAACACCTTTAGACACCCATTTCAATGTATTAACAACATGTAAAGTCTTAGGATTGAATACCATATATAATGTCCTAGTTCCTTAGTAATAGGATCTCTTCAAATAGGTCAATTAGGCTTTGCCTAGGTTTCCTAGACTCTTTCCAAGAGTTTTGTGGTTTTCCACTGATTTAGTCTCAAAAATCCTTTCATCATTCATTTCAAACTTGTACAAACCCATCTCAAGGGTCCATGGATTCTCCGTCATTCCCTTTGCTAGATTTGTGAGTTTTTCTCCTTAGAGCATCCTAAGAGTTAACTTTATAATCACATCTTCCTTCCAACCTCAAAGCGTGCTTGAAAACTATCATACTATGACTTAGTTTCTTAAACACCATCATCTTGTGACTTGGTTTGAGTGCATCCTAGCTACAATAAGCACTTCACCCTTGTCATCTTCATCTATGTGATGTTTTGACATCTCACTCTCTTCTTTAGCTTTTACAATATGTTTACAATTATAGGATTAGTTAAAGTAATTATCATTTTTTCCTTAACATTTATCCTTCATTTCATTATGTGCACTTTATATCATCTTCTTTTTGTAGAATTTTTTTATGCCATTGTGCATGGTCTTTCTTCTCATTGTTGTATTATTTTATCTTCCACATGTGTAACCATATGAATTTGATGCATTCCTTATCTTCACCCTTTGGAAGTTTTAGAATATGAATACATTCCTATATTCACTCTAAACATATTTTATCTTACATCATATTCCATCTATAAGTTGAATTTCAAAGGAATCCTAAAGATACATGTCATAAACCCATCTTTAAAATGTCACATTAAACTTTATTTTTGAATATTAAAATATTCATCTCTACTTCACATTGTTCTTTCATAACACCTACATGTCCTTGCAACAACCATGTAACCTCATAAAGATCTGAATGTGTTATGCACTCTAATCCTTGGTTTCACACCATATCCATATACACCAAATTGTTTTTACTTCTGCTATCAACTACCACTATATAAAATTTTCCCTTAGTATTGCATCTTGTGTGGAAAGTATTTTTCCTCTCTTTTTGCAACTCTTACCCATTTTTCAATCCTTCAATATTGTCCTAGCTATAAATAATTCTTCACCCTTCTCATATTCATCAATGTAATGTTTTGACATCTCATTCTCTTCTTTAACTTGTATAATATGTTAACCCGAATTCTTATTTTTTCATATGTGGAAATAGTAAGGTAAAATAACATACTTTACCACAATGGAAATATATACTGTAAAATTTTACACAACTTATACTCCAAATCTCAAATACTCAATCTTACACAACTTATACAAGATGAAGAAGATTCCATTTGATTATTCATGCACATACATAGCTTCCCTAAACCGTCAAGGTTATCCAAAAGAAAGATTACACTTCTTCCCCTCTTCTTACACACATATGCTCCCTTTTTTCATTCAAATACACTCTCAAAAGCATGAAATCTTGGTAAGGTAGTTAGGGTTGTTAGCCACTAACTCACCTAGGAAGGTCTACCAACATGAGTTAAAGCCCTAGTTGAGTCCTTGTGAACATATCAAGAGTGTGAACAAGTATCATGACCCTTTCTAACTCATTTATTACCCTATTACAACCACCTAGGCTTAAGAACTGTAATTAATGGTTTATTCTCATTATATGAATTGAATGTAAGAATAAATTAATGTCTCATATGTGAATTAACTCATGAATGTGATTTCAGGTGATAAAAGGATTGTACAGTGGTCAAAGAATCTTAAATGTGCTATGAGTTGTACCTAGGTTGATGGAGGATAGTCAAAGAATGAAATAGGGAACTAAGAGATTGTGGAAATGGTCTATTATAGAGGTTAAAGGTTAATTTATGAAGGCAAATATAGTTTATGTCAATGAAAAATTTATGTAATCCCTAATTAAATGTGTATGAGTTGAGTTAAAATTTCAAATCACCTTGAAAACTGTGAGAGTTCATTAGAAATTCCAAGAAGGATTCATGAGTGTATAGGTATTTGATATGAATGATAGCTTGAAGTAGAGGCATGAGAGAGTTATAAGTAGTATGTGGATTCATATTGGTTATCAAGAAATCCTTCAATGTTTAAAGGAGTAAAATCACCATGTACAATCCGTATAATGTTGAAATACCCTAATCTAAGGGTTTAAGACCAAGAAGTTTGTTTAAAACTTGACAAGAACCTCTATTTATTATTATACAAGTAGTTGAGCAAGTATATAAAACATATTCAAGGGAAAAGAGGAAAATCAAGATAGTTGAGGAGTCTAGTAGACTGAATTCTTGCATGCACAGTCCTAGGCAGTGTTATTACACAGTTTTGGAACCTTGGAATGAAGCATCTTCAATATAAGATGATTGGTTTATGGAAAGAAGACTTGTAGAGTCATTAATAAGGTTGGAGAGATAAGTTCCTGTGATTATGAGTCATCAAAACCCTTATCAAGGACAGAGCACCAGGTAGTTAGAAGATGAAGAGAAGATACAGTCCTAAATATCCACTCAGTCAAGACAAATTTTTTATGACAATAGTCCTAGAAACTAAACCTTGAAGGTGGAAGAAGGTAAACAAGTTGGGAAGGACGTTTGTTAACATGACTTAAGGTCTTAAATACTTAGATCACTCTGTGGCATCATCAATGTAGAAATAATTGTAATTTTTATATATAGCACGATCTTGAGCAAAACGTGTCGATTTCTAAAACCATACAACAAACCATCTTAGAAGTAACTAGGAAAGACAAGGAATGAGCAAATAAGATAGGGTGTTTGTTAGGATGTGTTGAAGGTATTAAAAAGCATGGGAGTGTTAATATGTAAAATTCCTTGGCATAAAGTTGATTGTACTATTACAGTGAGAAGGAAGAGTCTAGGAAGAGATAAAAGAAAGTGAGAAGTTAATGCCTAGAGGGGATAAGCAATAAAAGGATGGAGGAAGCAGAGTAGAGTTGTTAGACAAATAAATAGGTGAGTGGGAAGAATAAAAGACCTTTTAAAAATAATAAAAGAGCACGACAGAGTGTAGAGGTCTATTAGAGAGTTTAAGTAAGGAATAAATCTAAGGGGAAAATTAACCTCCGTGATGATAAAAAGGTGTTCAAAATGGAAGTATTAAAATCAGGTAATAGAAATGAGTACAATATATTTCTCATATATAATCCTCACTCAAAGTTTTCCTTTTATTTTTATGTAATAAATTGTCATCACAAAGTACTTGTATCGACATGCTAGAAGGAATTATAATGGAAATAAAATAAACTCATAATTTATAAACATATGTAAGCATACTCTCATAGCATTTGCAGTCTCAAGTTATTATATTAATGTGGCATATATTTCTATTGAACTACAAAATAAATGATAATACACTTGTGGATTATGTGCATTCGTATGTAAAAGAATACCTCAAGTTTGAGGACAATGTAGCTCTCTTCATCCATCTCAAGGATATTCATTGCACATGAACACGTTTCTCAATTACTTTCATCAAACATGACACATGATAAACATGATGAATCATAGAAGATATAAGTAGGCCCAACATAAACACCACATTCCCCACATTGTTATAACACTTGATATAGTCCATATAATCATGGTACTAACTATAGACAACCCAAATCCATTGTGCTAAATTTAATTATAAATTGAAAAAGTCATACTATAACCCCCTTTCATTTATTAATGAATGATCATTCGTTAATTATTTACATATACATGTATTTTTCTCACATACTTGGACCTTTGTATTATCATATGGTAGTGGTGTTTCTGGTATACACATTGTGTGTATACCACATAACAAAGATAAAAACTGTCCATACACAAATAAACAAATAATTTACCCAACAAATAGACTATATAATTTGCACAACAAATAAAGTTTGATGTGTTACAAATTATAACAATAAATTTTTACAAACATGTGTCTATGACACATTTTTAATTTGTTTTATCATTACATTGATTGGGAAAACCCAATGTGATTTTGAGAAATTCTTTCAAGTGTTTTTGTTTCCGAGTTGCGAATGGTCACCATCTCTTGAACCTTTGCCAAGGTAACTTATGAAATTTGCAACCTTTCCGCACTCATTGTTTCCAGGATTTTATGTGCCATCATGTAGTTGAATCAAGTCCATCTCTATATTGGCCTTCGACTCATGTAGATCTATGAGCTTCATCCTTACAAATTTTCTTTCTTCTCGTAGTTGTTTGTTCTCTTTTTCATAAAATGCAAGTTTCTCTTCCAAAACATTTATATGTTTTTTGTCAACTCTGCCATCTCCTCATACCTTTTCTCGCAAGGACTCCTCTAGGGCGAGTGAATCTATGTGAAAACATTATGTTACAGTCTTTACATTAAAAAATCAATGTAAAAAAATATCAAAGAAAACAATTTGTTACGTTATTTACCTCTAGAGATAGTAGAATTTAATTCATCCCTTCTCCTCTTGGATGCAACCAAGCCACTCTCAAACATTTCGGCATTTTCCAATGGATCTTTGACATGTATAGGTTTATTCTCGATACCAAAAATTTAGACTGAACCATCACGGTTGATGATGTGAATCTGGAAATGTGATAGACACACAATGATAATGCTCAATCAATCACATAATAAAATAGTTTTAAGTCCCCAGTATACCATGATAATAAAATATTCATAAGTTGAACTGACAACATATTTCCACATTGCCTTATTTTTGGCTCAAGGTCTTGTACCATGATAATTAGAGCATATAATTTTCTCAATTTTCGATGCTCTAATTTCATCAACTTATACATTGATAACATAGAATTATCAATGTTACTCACCATACATTTAACTTTTTATGCTCTAATGTCATCAACTTAGACATTGATAACATAGAATTATCAATTTTCTATGCTCTAATTTCATGAATTTATAAGTGTTACTCACTATACCTTTAAGTTATATGTTTTTAGACATGTTGTGTGGGGGCTAGGAGAGTCTACAGTGGGGAAATGTGTATTTTGGAACTGTTTGTAGACTTTGAGAAAGGACCAATCCATTACAATTTAGCCATCATAATAACTGTCGATAAGAATATTCAAGTAAAATCCATTACAATCATTGCTCCAAATGATCACTTGCAATAATCAAGGGGTTCTCCCATTGACCAGATAGGAACCAATGTGAAAAAGGCTAAATCCATTATTTTTAACTTATGGATTTAGACTCTAGAAAATTACTATACAAATACTCTTCAAATAACATCTCAAATATAACACTTAACATGTAATAACAAAACTTACCGCTTAAACATGACATAAAATGACAATTTAACTTTAGACTACATGACTTAAAATATAATATTCTTACCTGTTTTGTTAAAAACCATCATTGAAGAATTGGAAGATGATTTCAAGGGTGATATATGTCTCAATATCCATAATTCCCTGACATATTGGCCTCCAAATGAATACATAAATTTTGATGGGTGGTATACACTTGGAGAGACAATTTTGAGGACGTGTTTGATATAACAACACATGAATTTGTATCAGGATGAAGAAAAATGATAGAGTCAATGAAGTCTGAGAATAAATAATTAATGGTTTTAGCAAAGATACAATAGCATGGACACCAATATAGATGGCTAGAAAACACGCTTGGTAGAAATAAGATGAAATTCTAAACAAAGAATGTAGAAGACGCAGAGAATGGAATGTCATAATTAAATTCAAAACGTCACATTAACTTGCAGATTTGATAAATGAACTAGTAAAAATATGAAAAGCTTTACATGGTGAAGAGAGAAGCGTAAATTAATCACTTATGGAAAATCCCAATGCAAAAAGTGACCAGGTAGAAATGATGACTATCACCACAACATCACACAATAAAAATAATCAAGGGGTTCTCCCATTGACCAGATAGGAACCCCATAAGTTAAAAATAATGCGGAATTATTTTAGCTTTTTCACTTTTTCAAAAGAATTACTAGAGACAAAGAGCATGACATTTTGATGCCCTCATAAGATGAAATGGTATTTTCAATTAAATTTACCAGTATCATACCATATACATGCTCATCCACGTAGGACACCTTAAAATCCTTTGTAATATTGTCAGTCTTTAAATTGCAGACCACTCTACTGTTCTTGTTCCAAATTCATCAAGATCTCATGCATTTACTCTGATGAGATGTTGACATCAACCAAAAATTTTAGCTATAAGATTGGTCAAGGAGGATGTGGTTCTATATTTTTAAAAACATTTATCAAATATTATGTATGGTTTTATATTTTAAAAAGCATTTAGTGTCAATAACATTAAGAGGAAGAGTCTATATAAGAAGAGAAACGAAGGGGACCTAAACCATCCCAAAAAAGGAAAAATAACTTCTTACCATTTGAGAACTATAACAAAATGTACAAGAAACCATAGGAGAAGTTGAGATAATTGTTTTGGAAACTTATGCTTCAAGACTTCAACCGAAAAAATGTTGATGATGATGAATATGTTTTTATATGTTCTTTTCTTTTAAATACCACACAAGCTAAATTTCTCAACCTAAGGACATTCAAGAGGATATGAAAACCTTGATCGTCAATCTTCTTCTCTAAAATAAAATGAAGACAAGGAACTAAGGAAAAGCACAAGTTTATATATGGATGGTTCCAACAAAATGACAAGAAATTAATTTCTATTTAATAAAATGCTATAATTAATTGTAGAAGCGAGAATGAACCAAAATTACCTTAACTTTGATTGATGGAAGGAAGCAAATGGATCCAAAGCTTACTTGTGATATAAATAAAAAACAATATTAGATTTTGTTGTAATAAATAGAGATTTTTTCGGTTCACATGTTAAGTATTTTGCAAAATCACATGATGGTTGAATAAAGTGGGGAGAAGATGCAATGATTACCTATGGTTGTCATTGTGATGCCACATGGCACATACAAACAAAAAACAATTGTGGCAGCTATAATCATGAATAATCAACCCATTGTGATGACACTTGGCACATTAAAAAAATATTTGTGACATGTATAATCATGAATAATCAACCCATTGTGATGCCACATGGCACATTCAAACAAAAACAATTATGACAACTATAATCATGAATAATCAACACATTGTGATGCCACATGGCACATTAAAACAAAAAACAATTATGACAATTATAATCATGAATAATCAACCCATTGTGATGCCACATGGCACATTCAAACAAAAAACACTTATGACAACTATAAGCATGATTAAATCCTACAAATCCACAATTAAAACACATGTTAATGTTAATGTTATTATATTAAAACAATCCACAATTATAACAATTAAAACTTTGTCATTATATTAATGTTAATCTTATGAAATAATTAGGTTAATTGTATGAAATCATTTTTTCCTTTGTTTTATAATGTATGCATAGCGAAGATATTTCTTTCGAAATATGCTTCCTTTATTTTGGGGTTCTTATGTATCGAGTTGGGTGTCACTCCTGTAATGGTTCTCTCCTTGATTTTTTGGCGAGTACCGCATCATCCTACAAAATTTAAACAGTTTGTGTTACTATAATAAATATATACTAAGAATTCCACAAATCTAAAATTGCATGTAAAACATTTCCAAACAAGCTATTACATGAGGTGGTTGGCTATGATGCACATTAGAAATTGGCCAAATGGTAAATCCGTTGAAAAAATCCACCAACATGTCTACAAAAGTGTTAGGAAATAGTAGAGGGAAATCACTATCGACGACACTCGAGAATATTAACTACTACACAATCTGATGGAACTTTCTTCTCGTGGTAAATTACATCAGCACCAACATTGTGCAATTTTCCATGGCCCACCACTCGTCCATCCATCCAGACATCCACCTCATCACCAATAGATGACACCGTAGTGGGAATTACTACGGATGTAGTAGGAGTGGATGAGGCATGCATTATAGGAACATTTTAGTCCTATGAAATAATAATGGTAGTTAATCTAAAAATAAATAAATTTATATGGTATAGCTTTATTCCTATTTTTAACACTATTTATATAATAAAATGATTCACACTATAGATTCACATAAAGGTTACTCAGTAAATCCTAGTGTAATGAAATATGTTCCTCCCCTTCTCTCTTGTGGCCACTGAAAGATGCCTACAATCATTGCACATTAAATTAGTTGTAGTAAGTAGCAAAATATATCATAATAAAATGTTTGTGGATATGTGAAAAATGTTATCAACTAATATTTAATTGCATACCTGTAAACTGGTGTGCATGTTGATCTGCTCATTCTCCTCTCTCCCATGAGTCTAGGAGATGGCTGCGGCCAATGAAATGAATGTATATATTTGTTATAACAAACATACCATATTAAAAAAATCACTCTTAAAAGTAGCAATGTTTGTAATGTTCTTTCTAAAGGAGTCAATAGGTTGTAAAGAGTTTAAGCTCTTGGTCATATGTACCTTGTAAAGTTGAAGAAAGAAAAGCTATCCAAGTGACTAAATAGGAAGTTGAAATGTCACAACTTGGTGGTAATCGAATGGGAATGATAATTGTAAGGACTAGTAACGGAGGCTCCAAGAATTGAATAAATTCTAGTTTGCGAGACTAGGTGTAACAATGAACCCTATGTGTGGTTTTGTATGATAAATTGTTTAATGTATGATGTAGGAGCATCATGCAAATAACATAAATTTTGGTTTTCTTTGGGAGGTTAATGTGTCTAGATTCCATCTAGAGTGATCATAGTTAGTTTTAGACCTTTTGGACTCCTTGAGTTTGAATAAGGGATTTTCCCTCCATTTTTGTAATTTAAATATTTGAATTTAGTATTAGGGTGTTATAGTGTTAGATGTTAGTATAAGAGACATGTATGTTGTAATGAGAGTTTTATGACATCTTTACCACCTTTTTCATGATTTTCTCACTCTAATAAATCCTATAACTCATCTTGAGTTAGCTTGACCTAGTGGGGTTACTTGTGGGAAGCCCTAACTACCAAATTTTCCTCTCATTTGTATAATGTTGGAGAATGTATTCGAGAGAAAAATAAGATAGATTTTGGGAAGAGGAGGACTCTATGGCAGAGCCTCATGGCTAATGAAGCCTTGTAATTTCATTCTTTTATTAAAAAAAAAAGAGCTTCTTGTATAGAAAGTGTGTATAAGGTTGCATTTTGAGTAACATGCATTGAATATTGAAGTACTTGAGAATGATTCTCATGTTTGATTATCCTTTGAATTTTATCTCAGAAATAGGAAATCTTTGCAGGCTTTGGGAGTGTTAGAAGGAGGTTACAAAATGATGGAATGTCATGAAAAATTGAACCTTGCAATTGGATTCATTATGAGATTAAGGTATGACTGTGAAGTAAGTAATAATTTTTAAGGGTTTTAAATCAATTGTGTGCTTTTTTGTGAAGGTGTAAATGATCTAACTTCTTCCCTAGCTTAGTGTAACTAGTGAAATAAGTTTGAAAATCTCAATAAAAATGTAACAATGAGCAAAATTCTCTTTGATGTTTGTTAAACAATCAAACTTAGGTATTTGGGTAGTCTTAATTGTATGAGAAATATGTAGGAATGGTTCAAAGTAATGTAGATGAGTTTTGAAGTCACTAAGAAGGGTCAAATATTATAACAAAATAAATGAAACCAGAAACTTGTCTCAGTCCAAGGATACCCTACCTCAAGGGTTTAGAAAAAAAAGAATTTATAGATTTTTAGAAAGAATCTTAATAAGCTTGGCACCAAATTGAATTTTAAAGAGTAGAATATATACAAGGATTCCGACAGTGAGTAATTTAATTACAAACCAATATTTCTCATGTAAATACGAGACACACATATTTTAAACTGACTAATGCATGACTTAAAGGTTTCGGTAGGAAAGGAAATATGAGAAAGGGAACTAGTCATAAATTTGATGGTCTATGTAGCCAACAAGTTTATACAAGAATGGAATATCGAAGGATTTTAAAAAGGTTAAGGGTTGTAGAAAGAGAGGCAACATAGTTTCGACACAAGATGCAATATCAAGGGAAAGAAATTCATAGCGGTAGATGATAGCAGAAGTAAAAAAATTGGTGTATATAGAGATGATGTGAAAGTGAGGATTGGATTTCAAGACACATATAGATCCTTATTATGTTGCATGGTTGTTGCAAGGATATGCTAGTGTTTTGCAAGAACAATGTAAAGTAGAGATGAAGATTGTAATATTCAGAAATACAGTTTAATTTGACATTTTACATATGGATTTATGCCATGTATATTTGCATTTATAGGATCAACAATTCTTCTAGAATGGTTACAATTTTTACAAAACTGGTAATTTATCACCTATAAGGGATTTATCAACAACATGCCTTGTTAGAAGGCATCACATTTCCTAAGACATTCACCTTTCAATAACTTTCTCCCCTTCTTATCTTATCTGGTTATTTCTCAAGAGTACAACTTTTGACCTCTGTCTCCTTTTATAACTACTCCCTTGTTTCTACATTCAAACACATGTTGAGAAACTCTCAACATTGATTCAGAACCACATAAAATCCGTTACTCGAATTTTTTCCCTTCTTGCCTCTCCTTGCTCTTCTCCTTCTACTAGCACCTTATGGGGCTTCAACCATCATTGTATTATCCACTTCATTTTTCCTTGTTAGTCACTTCAAAGGATGCTAGATTGACTATTAAATAACATCATAAGAATTTCTCACCTCAATGTTGCTTGTCCTTGCCTTAGACTACCCTCCTTATTCCTTAAGACAATGGATCCTTGCACCATGTATGGGTTTAGACTCCTAAATCTACCCGGAGGTCTTACAGAATTCTTTGGAATCCTCTTGTCTTCCCTGAAGTGTTCTCAAAACCCCAAGCCTCAACTCACAACACCTTTCTTGTAATCACTCTTTTCCTCTTTATGGCCTACAAGGACTAACTAGCCTTGTCTACACTTACTGTCAGCCTTATATCAGTTCGTGGGGGATTTCAAGGGATAATCAACACATCTTCTAGTAGACTAGCACCCATTAAGCTATTTCTCCTTCCCTAGAAGTTTCCCTATCCAAATCACAGTCCAAATTATAGTTGCTTTGCAAATGAGCTTCTCAAACTAGGTTTACAAGAGTGCATACAGTCACCTAAGGGGACTGGTAAGGATATCTACCCCTGACACCAGTGGAATACCAAATTTATTATTGAATAGGATTTAAGACCATGTCATCATTATTTTTACAAATTTCTAGGGCTTAATTCCATGCATAGGTATTTTTAGCACTCATTCCCTTGCAAAACCCTAATCTGGGTGCACAGTTAACTGAGAGGCTTGTTTTTGTCATAACTCTCTTTGTAACTTGACTTAAAGATTCAAAATTACACTGGAGGTTGAGTTCAGTATTAGGTAAGGAATTTTATTACCAGTGAGAGTGGAGGCATCCAAAAACCTAATCTTTGCTAGTTTCCTTCCCCACACTGCCCTAAGGATCACACATCTCACTATATAGGTAAATAAGTGCTTGTATTTGATTGTTAACCCTGCATGCATGGAATTGTTAGTCACCCCTCACACAATGGCCACACAATGTATTAGACATCCACCCTTTTTGATATCTTCCTAAACAACTAAACACTCCTTCAAACAACAAACTTGATGTTACTATTTGCTCAACCATATGTCTCCTCTTCATTCCAACAAGAAAGAAATTTTTCATGTAATACATCTTCCAAATCCAAAAATAATGACTATCCAGAACCTCTTCCACATGTCACCAAAAATTAAATCCTCAAAATAATTTTACAAGAGTAATCATAGTCATATTATATATCACAGTTTGCATGGTTATAGTTGTTCAACATGCGATACACACAGATCTGAGGTCTTGTTTTAACTTTAGTGTAAAACTTCAACATCATGGATAGAAAACTCACATGCATGAATCACCCAAAATGCATCAACATACCTTCTCATAGTTTGCCTAACCACTCAAAAATTAGAGTTTGATCAAAACCTCATAGTTTCTACTAACATACACTAATCCACACACACAATGATATTTCACATAAACCTTCTTCTGATGCCCTTCACAGATAATATTTTATATTTATATCAAACATACATCGTTTTATATTGTCATTCAAAAGCACATTCACACATCACAAATGCATACACAAAAAATGCTCTTTTCCCTCCTTGAAGCTTTGTCCTGATTTCCATTTGAATGGGAATGACTACAAGAGTTGAATGTGTATACATATACTCGAAATTTGAGAGTCATATACATAAAATTCGTAGATAAAATTCTCCCTATACTGATGGGGTTAACAATAATGATGTTATATATTTTGATATTAAGATCAAATGTTTTCAATATGTGGAAAAATAAATGGAGTCCTAAAGCATATATTTAATGTAACGAAAACAATGCTCTATTCAAAGCTTTAAGACTTCTACACACCCCTCCATCGTATAAATTGCAAAAAATAGATACCACCAGTATTAGATACAACATCACAAATATACCCATAATACAATAAAAGAAAAATGTGTAAAACTTAAAACACACATAAAACAACATTTAACATTATTTGTCTTAAACACGATGAAGCACCATGGGGCATTATTTATCGTAATCACACTAAAAATAGATTGTGTAAATCACCAGAACAATACAAAAACAACAATAAACATTATTGGTCATAAATACATAAATACCTTCAAGATGCATTTGATGTTCCAAAAGAGAGCCAACGACATGAAACTTGAATATCGGTCGAGGGGGTTGTCCCTGTGATTCATGAAACACAAATTTAAGTGTTTTTAATTCTAATGAATACATCTTATAATCACATAACATTCATACTCACCCAAACTCTTTGTTATAGCCTCACAACTTTATCTGATTGTTGTACCAGTTGTTTCCACGTTTGCTTGTGTAGTTTTTTGAGCGAGTTGTGTCAAGAAATGTATACTCCTCATACTCTTGAGCATCATTGTTTAAATCCTCCACCATGACCTCCTTTTGCTTCCTCTTTTGAGGTTTCCTGCTTGCACTGAACCATGGCCGCAAACGGGTGGTATAACTGTCATTTGCACTATAATATGGAATGAAATAAAATGGAAATGAACCAGAGTCACATAAAAGCTTATGAAATTGTTGCACAGATTTTCAAAAGTAAAAAAATTTCATCAGCATCGGCACCACATCCAACAATGATTTCAAAAACTCTTTAGATTGGTTGAGCACTTGCAATGCATTCCCATGGTTTCTAACATGTTGCTTAGGACCGAGGTGTTGTGATTCCTACTAAATTCTATCATCATCCTAAACTGTCACAAAAAAGTAAATTGATTTAGTAATTGTAAAATTGTTGATATAATAAACACTATTTATTCATAATAAAATATGTATTGTCAATGAAAATGCGGGGCTGCTCTGATGCAACTTCTTCAGGTGCATTGCATTCAACTACTTCCGCAATGTGAACAACATGGTCATCTACAATGACAACAATACTTTTAGAGGATGCCTGAATGAATTTTTTTTGAGGATAAAAATGATACAAAATAGTTGGATAATGAAACGAAAAACATACACCCTCACCATTAAAAATTGGATCCCTAGTAGATGTACTACCCCTGGCATGTCCTCTCAAGTTGCAACACCTTCAAAAACATGTTTGCGGGTGTTTCCTTTGGTATCCAGGGGATAGTAAAAATATAAAAAAATTATGGCCGAATCTCTCAATGAAATACCATCGGTCCTTGGATGTTTTACTTCTAACCATATATTACCCATGAATGGTATGGTTTACACAATAGTCACTTTGTGCTGGTATTGCTTTGTCCCTCTCAATGGATGTTAAAATTTCCATTTCCTTTTTGTCATTTGTTAAGAAACTTGATACTTACTGAACTTCCTCTTATTTTTATACCATGGTTCAAACCGATACACCAATGTGTACAACAACCAATCCATTCTCCTTGTGCATTTATTTCTTCGATCGCACAAGTATCGCATATTCTACGAAATAATGGTAAGATTTTATAGATGCGTTCATATCTTGATTGAAATAGGGTGAAGTTACAAAATTCTTTGACCACATAGATACACACAGAAACAATAAAACCATTAGAAACAACCTAAAAATTGTTAACTCTACACATAGCTATAAATATAATCATATGTAGTTAACACTTACCAATATGTCCGTCTTACAACCACATCTTTTTGAAATACTCCATAAAGACAGTCTCCTCCTTGAACTCCTCCATGAATTCATTGATGAGGAAAAAGGTCATGTGCTCATTATCGCTAATGGCACACATGATGTCACCTAATTCTTTTAAACATAACCATTCCCACCTCCTTCTTCATATATCTATAAATAAAATTGTCATGTTACAATAAGTAATGCGAGAACAACAAAAAAAAAACCCAAGCATGTAAACATTTTATTACAAAAATGAAGAAAAACAAACCTGTAAATATTCTTTAGCCAAGCCCTACGAACATGCCATATGTATAACAAGACACGAAAACCAAATACAACCCTGAGACACAAATAACGTTATTAGGGATGTAAATTGTGTGTATTAAATTTATAGAAAAAATATTAGTATATTTATACTTTATAGCTTGTATTTTGGAAGCTGCATCATTTGTAATGAATGCATTGACATGCCAATCTATCATTTTCCTTTTCCCCCTCGTGTAGAAATCAACAAGACATGTATGTATGTCGTCTAATTTATTACGGGATGAAACTCGCCCATTCAACAAAAACCCCAACCTCTAACTCATTAAAAAAGAAGCGTGTACAATTGATATCGAGGAAAATGTGTATACGAAAATACATTAGTATGAGAGTAACTTAAAAAAATATATCCAAATATCAATTATGCATGGAAATGAGATAACAATGTCCTTACCCCATATTTATTAGTTGAGAACGTGGAATCCATTGCAATGATGGACTTATAGGAATGAAAACCCATCATTTTGATCATCCATGATGTTTAAAGGCCCATAATGAAAGAAACATCGGTCCCACATGACATCGATAATAAAAAATGTATCCTTTTTTGTGACATGCCATAAGTTGATACTAGTGTTGTTGTGTTGGTGCTTTTGGGATCTAATGATCTTCACCCTCCTTCATGTGATAAACACATATTTCCTAGTTAAGCACTCTATTGGTTGTCAAATAAGGACTTTAATGAAAGCAACAAATCAGGGAGACAGAGGTCCCTCCTCTTTAATGAGAGAGGTTCCCTTATTTAAAGGTAAAAACCTATTTACAAATGTACAACATTTAGTTTTAAAGAGTAACTCTGATATCATGGAAGTGTTTTAAATGACCAATTATCAATATAAAAGGACAGAAGAACTAGGAAGTGGGAAAAGGAAGAGTAGCATTCTTAGGAAATATAGATAGCAAAATAATTCCTTATAAATGCTAAATTAGGATCATATAGAACAAAATCATTTACGTTAAAGCCATAAGATGTTATTTCATAGACACAAAGTTCCAGAGATGACATCCACAAGAATACAAAGCTTCTTGATGCAAAATAGATTAATGATTCAATAATTTTAACAGATAGGAAAGAATGAATAACCACAGATAGAAACAGAAAAGAGAAGTCTTCTTGTATTGATAGCTTTTTAACTCTTTTACACTTGCAAAAATAGTTAGAGTTCCAGCCCTTTAGAATGGCGTGGAGAGCTCATTATATAGCTTACAAATTAGTTACACTTGGTAACCGTTTCTTTTAACTAAAAGATTAATTAAGGAAATTCTCAATACAATATCCTTAATTAATTTACAAGGAGCTCAACACTTAAAAAATAGAAGGAGGAAAAGAGAAGCCAGAAGAAGAAACATCTGATTATGGCTGAGGCGGGCCCACTGATTTGAGGATCCAATATCTAAATTTCTTCAATGCTTTAGCTATCTCCATACCTCATGGGATTGTTGTGTTGGTAGTGGCGTGAGACCAAGTGCCTAGACATTTTTCCATATCTTTATCGAACTCGGTATGCTCTAGGTATTCTTTATTTGCCTCAGCAATTACAGATTGAAGGAAGCAAATGTCCTTTATCTTCTCTTTGGTAATTAATTCTTCTTTGAACAAGTCTTCTTTGATAAATGTTCTGAACTGAGCTTTGATCTCTTGAAGAGAGAAAGGAACACCTGAGGTTTCATCATGAAGATGGAAATGAATATATTTAAAGGTAGAGGAAACACAAGTTTTGAAAGATTCTCCTTTCTGCCACACGTTATTTAATTCACCCAGTGCTTCTTCCAGAACCTTCATTTTCCATTCGACACCGAAAACCCATGCCTTTGACAAGTTATTCTTGGCATCATCAAATACATTGTTGGCCAACAGGATCTTCTCATCAGCTTGGCCCATAAGGTGAAGATCTATAATACAACTAGTCCAGAGCTTCAGCTCTTTATCCATAACCCTTATTGAGGAAGTGAGTTTCTGCTGTAGATTAATCACCTTCTCATTGGCCTTGAAGGCTTCCTCAATGAAATTCAAGCCAGCTATAATCATATCATCAACCATGGCTTCCAAATCCTTTCCATAAGTAGAATACTTATGTATATCTTTGATGCTCTGAACTTCATCCTGGCTGAGAATCATGGGGGCGGAAGAGTAGCCAGTGGGGTAGGATCCAAAACCTTATCTTTGGCCAATAATGACTTGATAAAGTTGGAAAGAACTTGATTCTGTTCTTCCAACTAGTTCTATAGTTTGCTTTCCCTTCTCTACTCATTCAATAACCTTTGTCACTTGTTTCTTGAAGGTTATGAACCTCACTCTCAGGAGTGGATTCCCCCATTAGGATTCTAGAAAGCTCTAAATCAGAGACCAAGAGATCCTACTCTGCCTTATCAACCTTGGGCTTTGTAACCTCTAGGAACTGCTTGGCCTTGAGCATCAGTTACTATCCTTGAAGTGGTCTTGGCTCTCTTAGCTGGAGGAGGAGGAGTAGTTCCTAGCAGAGCTGCTACAACATCAAAATCAGGCCCTGTTATCCAAGAGGAAGATTTCCTCTTCCTGTTGTCAACCATGGGTTGCACCCAAGCAAAAGTAGAAGAAGAAGAGGAAGGAACAAGGGGCCCAAGAGCAAGTGAACTCATGGCACTTAGAGTATTGACCACTGTTGCCTCTAGCAGAGAAGTGGAGGGAGTATCAGGAGCTTCCTTTGTAGAGGAGTCTGTGGTACTAGGAGGCTCTACACTAGACATTTCCTTTTCTTTTTCAACAGTAACTTTAGGAGTTCCTGTAGGATTTGGCATTTCACCATCATCACTCTCACTAAGAACAATAATGTTCTCTAGGTCCTGAAGGTAGCTCTGGATGCTCAAGAAGAGGTTCTTCATCAATTGGTTCTTGTTTAACCTCTTTGATCTTCTTTTGGTATACTTGGGTAGAAGAAGGAGTAGATGACTCAGGCTCTTTCATTGAGGAAGAATGAGGGGTTTGCTCAAGAACCTCGGTACTAGTTGTATGTGCTTCCTTCCCTAGTGTAGAGGTGTCTCTAGAAGAAGATCCACCCTAATTCTTCTTGAACTCATGAACCTTCCTATCCAAACCCAAACTTTAGTTCTTACAAGAACAGAGCCATAATCTCAACCAAATCATCTCTCTCTTTTTGTACCAATCCAGATCCTCCAAAGGAGTGTGTTTGATTGTTGTCTCATATTCAAAGGACTGTAAGTCCTCATCATCCTCCTTAAGTCCTTCAAGAACTTGGTAAAGATTGAGATCTCTGATGTGTTGTAGAGAGAGTCTAGCCATAGTGCCTTCATCTGTCTTATAAATCACATAATCAGCCCAGTAATCCTCAGTATCTGGCTTGTGATGATAGTTTATCTTGAGGTTATGATCAATAAAATTCTTTAGATCAAAGCAAGTTCTGGGTCTGAAGAAATGAACAGTGATAGAAGTAATAGCCCTTTCTACATTTTAGGCATCCAAAGCTGTTTTACATGTATAGTTTCTAAAAGAGATAATGGAAATGCAGGCTAATGATCTTTTTGTCTCTGCATGTCCTCTGTAGCTTATCAATCTGCCTGCATACTTCAACCGAGACCATTTTATCACTGCAGAACATAGGGAGATTGAGAGGTGTGCTTTCATAGCTAGCCAACCTGATGTATGAAAACCTCCTGAATTGGATAAAGAAAGACCCATACTTGGCTATAAGGTTCATAGCTTCATCAGAAAATCTCCTAGTAGTGTTTCCCTCCAAGAGTCTTACAATGTACATGGTGAAAGCATCATTGACTCTTCTGAAATTGTGATTACTAGTTTCAAGGGTAAACTGAGGGTAGTATGCATAAATAGGCTCATTCTTCTGGCCCTCTATGTAGGTGAAACCAAACCACTGCCGGGATGTAGCCAGGGTATACATGAGATAAGAATTCATATAGAACTTCTTAGTCTGTTGAACACTAGACAACTGCTCAGTCAAATTCATGCAAACAATTTCAGCCCAATTAATGTTCTTTGCTTGCCCTCGTAGATGATGTTTATGAAGGGGCACATCCAGAAGTGAAACTCATTGGTGGAAGGCAACCCCATGATACGGGCGAGAAAAATAATAAATTCAGACAACTCCTCATTAAAATCAACCTTATATAATGCCTTGGAGAGTCGGGATGCTCCCTTCTTAGGGTTCTTTAACCATGATTTTGCTATACGTGCCTTGTATGTGTCACTTGTCTTGGTCAAATAGGGTTTGAGCTTGGGCACAAGTGAGAATTATGGAATCCTCAATCTCTGGAATGCATAGGGCAGTAACAATGGTGGCAACATCTAGTTTCACAATTAATTCCCCATGCACATTGGTGAGTTCCTTAGTATCTGGGTTAAAATGGGCTCAGGCAAGCACCGTGTCCACACACTGTACAGAGATAGGAAAACCAACTGCGTATGCAATTCCACTGTCACTAATCATTTGTGCCATGGGATCAGGATTAGATCATGTTAATCTGCCCCAAAATCCCTAAAATCTAAGTGCCAAAACTCACTCTCTCCGATATCAGGTATAGAGGTCGCAAGAGGTGACACATGTTCCTAACCCTGAAACTTGATCTTCATTTTTATAATGCGTAGGGAAAAGCCTTTCAAGATCAAAATTGCTATGATAATGCAAGGGATACAGGGGCACGAGCAAGGATTCAAGAAAGAGATGGCAAGCGAGCAATGTGACAAATGCGTAGGAGATAGTCCAATTAAATAGCCGTTTAGGAGAGAGAAGGTCATTAAATGTGCATTAAATTCACCTCGCACCGACTCAAAAAGATGAAAAGTGGGAAAAGTGGAGAAAAATGGCCCGGATGGTCTTTGGTACATTTGGGACATGAGGGATGCAAAGACACGATCCAGCCGATGTGGGCGATGTGGGAAATGTGGGCCAAATGAGCACGGGTGGTCCAAGAACTTAGATATGCGAAGGACATGAGGACACAATTCGGCTGATGCGTGTGATGTAGGGAAAGTGGGAATAGAAATACCAGACACATTTGGGACAAAAGTACGTGAAGTACCCGATGTAGACGATTAGGTAAAAGGAAGTCCGGGTGAACTTGGGACAAACGGGCCAAAAAGTTTCAAAAAGCCGACAGTTAAGAATTTGCGGGAAAGCGGTCAATCGGCGAATAGAAGGCCCAGAGGTACTTGGGACATGAGGGAAAAAAATTCGACAGACCCGCAAGTCACCAAAAAGACTCCAAAAATGTAATTTTCACTATCTCTTCAAGTTTTCTCTTCATTAGAACATTACTAAAGGTGCCAACTCAAAATTTTCAAAATTCAGACTTTCAAAAGAGGGGAAATTTTGAGAGGACAACAACTGGCTCTTTCTAGGGGATGACTTGACTAGATCAGAAGAACAAGGCAAGACAAGAACTCAAGAAAAACTCAGGAAAAGAAGACCAGTGCCTTATCCATTGGGCAAAAGAGTCAAGGGAAAACCAATACAGAAGACAACACACCAAAAACCAGGGAAAGAAAAACAACAAAGGCAAGGGAAAGAAAACACACCCTATACATAATATACATAGGACTTCCTTTCCACCTAGGACTTGAACAATTTTAGGTACTGCCCACTATAAGGAAGTGGGAGAGAGGATCCATCCATGTAATCAAGATAGAAATAATTTTCACTAGAAAAGTGCTTGATTCTAAGAGGACCAAGCCAAAGAGAATAAAACTTACAATTTCTTCCTCGAGGTTCATGTCTTTTATCCCACAACAAAACAATGTCTCCAACTTTGAAATCTCTAGATCTGGTTTTCTTGTCAAACAAAGATTTCACCTTCTCTTGATGGGCAGATATTCTATCAAAAACCTGCAGCCTATCTTCATTCAACTTTTGAAGATACATGATCCTTTTATCTAGAGAATCACTGAAACTAGTGTCTTCAATGGCCTTCATCAAATACAAAGTTGGTAGCTCCACTGTCACCGGTAGTTGGGCTTCCACACCATACACTACTTGAAAAGGGGACATCCCAATTGCTCTTTTAGGTGTAATCCTGCCTAGAGAGCATCATAGAGCTTCTTGTGCCAGTTCCTCTGAGACTCATTAACAAGCTTTCTCACTATGGTCACCAAATTTTTGTTTGTTGATTCTGCTTGACCGTTCCCTTGAGGATAGTAATCTGAGGAATGAGCAAGGGAAATACCATATCCATAACAAATCCATCATTTCAGCAGAAGAAAAATTTGAAGCATTATCAGTCACAATCTTGTTGGGTACTCCAAACCTTATCAGGATGTTCTCTTTGATGAAATTACATACTACCTCTGAAGTGGTACTTTTAACTGGGATAGCTTCCACCCACTTAGTGAAATAATCTGTGGTAGTCAACACATGAGTATGCCCTGCACTTGAAGATGGGTTGAGTGTTCCAATAAAATCCAAACCCCACTTTGTTGAAAGGGTTCTTCAATCACAACTGGTTTAAGTGGCAAAGTGGCTAACTTTGGTCTTCCCACAAAAGTTTGACAAGCTTCACATTTATCAACCCATTTTGATGCATCCTTAAACAAAGTAGGCCAATAGTACCTGCACGCATAATTTTGTGGGCAACAATAAAAAAGAAGAAATGACCCCATAGGCTTGGTCATGGAAGGCTGAGAAAAGCTTCTTTTGTTGCTCTTTGTCAACACATTTCAAAAATCTTCCATCTACTCCACGTTTAAACAAAGCATTTTCCCACAACACATATTGTGTTGATCTTAGCTTGATAGCTCTCTTCTCCTTAGTAGTTAAGTGAGATGGACACTCACCATAGGTGAGGAAGTGGGAAATGTCAGCATACCATTCATCCGTTGAGCTGAGAAACAAAACAATAGGAACATCATCCTCATTCTTAGGCAACCCATGACCAGCTCCTTCAGTGATGAGTTCACATAGGCCTTTACCCCTGGACTAGTTTAGTTGGTCTGATGTCAATATCATATTCCTAAACCTTTGTGACCCAGTTTCCTCTCTTAGTTCCAAATTCTTGTTGTGTAAGAATGGACTTGATGGTTGTATCGGGCACAAGTATCACTGAGTGAGAGTTAAGAATATAAAATCAAAACTGCTTAACAACTTTAACCACTGCAAAAGCATGTTTCTCCATCATAGTATACTTTAGCTCGTGATTTTTTAGAATATAGCTCATGAATGAAATTGGGAGCTCGTGGTCTTGAGTCTTTCTGGGTTAACACAGCGGTAGGGTACTTTCTATGGCATAACAATAGATAATAAAGTCCTTGCTAAAATCTAGACATGCTAAGATAGGAGTCCTAGCAATAGCCTTTTTAATGCCTTTGAATGCTTCTTTCCCTTTAGGGGACCAACCAAACGTTTGTTTTCCTTTCATCATTTGGGAGATATTCAAAGTTAGCTCTACAAAATCAGGAATGAATCTTCTTAGGAAGTTGATCTTACCAAAGAAAGAATGCACTCCCTTTTTACTTGTAGGAAGAGGAATCTGCTGAATAGCTTGAACTCGTTCAGGATCAATCTTGATTCCTTCCTTGGAGACAACATGTCCCAACAATTTTCCCTCTGTGACACAAAATACAGACTTCTTGGGATTCAAAGAGACCCCATGTTCTCTACATTTCAAAAGAACCTTTTCCAGATGCTGAAAATGATCTACTCTAGTTTTAGAAAATACAGTTAGGTCATCTAGATACACCACGATACATTTTCCTTTCAGGATTCCAAAGGCCAAGTCCATAGCCCTTTGAAAGGTGGCACTAGCATTAATGAGTCCAAAGGGCATCCTCTTGTAAGAAAAAGTACCCCAAGGAGTGGTAAAGGTAGTCTTGTGCTGATTTGCAGTGTTGACTTCTACTTGATTGTATCCTAAGAAACCGTCAAGCATGGACAACATCTCAGCTCCTGTAACAGCTTGCAACACCTGGTCCATCATGGGTAGGGGGTAGTTGTCCTTCAGAGAAGCTTGATTTAGATTCCTAAAATCAACACAGATCTGAATCTCACCATTTTTCTTCCTAACAGGCACAATGTTAGCAATCCAAGTTGAATGATGAATGGGAAAGATAATCTTGGCCTTCAACAAATTTTGTATCTCCTGAAAAATGGTGTCAATAATCTTTGGATTGTACTGCCTTTGCTTTTGTTTGAAAGGTTTAATCCCAGGTTTGAGAGGAATGAAATGCTACATTTCTTTAGGCTGAAAAGCTTTCAGATCATCATAAGAATAAGCAAGTACATCAACGTACCTCTTCAAAAGATTTACTACCTTCTTCTTTTCCTCTTGTGTGCAACATTTCCCAATGTTCACCATTTTGGGGTCAGTAGAGCCCCCAATGTTAACCTTTTCATATTCAATAGATTTCTAGGCTCCTCTAGAAGCTTTAGCCTTAACATACCTGTCATGTTTATCAAACAATTCCTCTAGACTTACCAGCCCTTTAGGGATCTTGTTACCTTTTAGTCTGATGCACCCATCTTGATCTATCTCCTCTTTGACACCCTCCTCATTGGAAGATAAAATTTCTTGAGGTAAAACCTTTGAAATACAATTGTTTAAAGTTATCCCTAAGTTCCGGAAAGAGAGAAAATGTTGATCATCATTGAAAACCTGCCAGTTGCTTGCATTATCCGGCACACTTGGTCTATGGATCATTTCAATGGTGAATTTATCCTGAGAGAAATCAAGATGAGGTATGAGAAAAGACCCTGACATGGCTAGGGAATCAGCCCTAGTGTTCTTTTCCTTGGGACTACTTTGATGGAGAAGGCATCAAGAAATTCAATAGAATCCCAAACCAGATTCCTATAATGCTTCAATCTTCTATTCTTTACTTGGAAAAGGTCTCTGACTTGTTTAACAACTAGTTCCGCATCTCCCCAAGCTAGAAGATTCTTCACACCTTCCTCCTTTGCCACGTTAAGCCCAAGGATGAGAGCTTCATATTCTACTATGTTATTTGTATTTTCAAACTGTAGTTTGAATGAGAAAGGATGAACCTTTCCTTCAGGAGATATCAACACCACACCAGCTCTAGACCCAACCGAGGAACAACTTCCATCAAATTCCAAATTCCAAATGCCATTAGGATCATGAAGTACTTCTTTGGGATGTTTTGTTTCATCTTGAGACATGATCATATAGTTGCCATGCCCAATATCTTCATAAAGTATTTGTGCTTTAGGATCATCTGTCTTTTGCACAATATACTCAGATTTCTTCTCAGGAAACAACTTCTTCATCTTTCCATTGACTAGTATAAGGGCATGTGACCAATCCATTTGAATTTCTCCTCCCACATCCTTATAGAAGTTCCTACTCAACAACATACCATATGAAGGAGGGATATCAGCTACCAAGATAGTAGCTAAAACCTTCTTCTCTGGTAAAGCAACAAAAGCTACTTGTGCATCCTTAATCCTTCCAACCAAAGGCACCTCCTTACTCTCCATAGAATAGCAGGACCCATAAGTGTGTGTGAGAGTAAGACCCAAAGCATGAGCCACTTTGGTAGGCATGACATTATCCAACCAGGGAAAATTTTAGTGGCGAATATTCGTAATATGGCGAATATTCCATTTTTGAAAATTTTGAAAAGGTGAATTTTTAGCACGGTGACTTGGACTCGCGCCTAAAAATTACACTTTAATTTTTTTTAGGGGTCGGCTTCACCTACCCTTGAAAAATATCCCCTATATAAACCTAGATTATTCGCCAGGTAGAACACTTCTACTTCACATTTTTCAACAATATGATATATCCCGTATTATAGACACGCGACAAGGGGGTAAGTTATTGTGTATGACAAGGTGGGTTTACGACAAGGAAATACTATAGATATTGACGCATAGTAGATGCATGACAAAGATTTTGTTGACGAGCGACATGGAGTTTTTTTCGATGAGCAAGAAGAGGGCAGAGGTTGTAGATGCACGACAGGATATTTTTTGTCGCGCGTCAAAAAATGCTGATGTGACGCTGGTCAATAGGCCTTAGTGACGCGCGTCAGCCAGGACCTTAGTGACGTGCGTCACTAAGGCCTATTGACGCGTGTCACTACATTTTTTTGATGCGTGACAAGGAGGTACAATAGATATTGATGCATAGCAGACGCACGAAAAAGAGTTTGTTGATGCATGACACGGAGATTTTTTGATGAGAAAGCAGAGGTCGGAGGCTGCAGACGCACGACGGGAGATTTTGTTGTCGCACATCAAAAAAATGTAGTGACGCACGTCAAAAGACCTTAGTGATGCACGTCACTACATTTTTTTTGACGCGCGACAGCAAAATCTCCGTCGCGCGTCGTCTCGACCTTCTCGCCGATTGCTTGATAATCGGTGAAATTTTTTCATACAACCCCCAAAAAATTCACCTTCCCATGAAACTGGTTTCGGGGATATTCGCCAGGTATTCTCCACCTCCGATTTCCAGGAGGTCTCTTAAAATGAACCTTGTATCCAACGCTCCTGAGTCTATGACACAGTTGTTGAGTTTATGGCCAGCTATGAGGAGGGTTACATAAAATGGTTTGATTTTCTCATTAGGTGAGGTGACTGCAGCCACAAGGTTTGGTTGGGGTGTAGAAGATGGAGTAGGAAAAATACCTTTAGAAGTATTGGGTGAAGTTCTGGAATGGGAATTGACAAAGTGGACCATTTTGGCAAAGGCTTTTGGATGAGTTTGATAGTACTCAGCTTCTGAAATTTGGATTTTTTTCTTCTTAAGGTGATCAATGATATCAAAAGATCCAGAGGTGGATGGGATATCATCACTAGGAATCCTAGGCTTATCAAGTTTAGGAGCTAGAGAAGAAGAAGTTTTAGCAGTAGAATTAGGAAAAGAAGAATTAGCAGAACTCACCTTCTGTGTGGATGTAGTGGGAATAGGAGATCCTCTTTTTGTAATTACGGGGATAGTCGTGGGATGCTCCTTGGACCTCTTAGTGGGTTGCATCACTTTCTCCTTCTTATTTGTTTGTTCTGAGTCATAACAACATATGAATCACTATTCATTTCTGCTACTACTTCATCATAATCATCTTCTTCATCAACACCTTTAGTGGTGAAGAAATTAACTCGAGATCCCTCAAGTTCTTAATTTTCCGTATTATCTTGCAAAGTCTCTGCAAAATGCTCGGTGAGACATCTTCATGCTCAACTCTGAGGACTCCACATGCAACTATGAAAGCTGCAATATGCTCATCAGGGTACACCTTTGCATCACCTCTGAACTTGGGGAAGTTCTTCTTGTTACCCCTGGGTAACTCATGTAAAGGTTGAGGAAGGGAAAGAGGCCCAACACGATGGCCCCAAGGTAATGGAACTGCCATCCTTGGGAAAACTACTTGAAGAGGAACTGAAACACCAACAAGAATCAAAGCACGAAGATTAGGGCTGAGTTGCTCTTGAGGGATACCACTCACAAGGGTTCTGATTTGTCAACAAGAGGTGTGCTTGTAGAATGAGCTCTTCTATTTCTCCTTGTTGAAGGAAGGGGAAAACCTTGCTGCTCCAAGAGTTGAAACTGAGAATCTTTGATTCCAAGAGCCCTCCTACTGTGGGTAAATCTTAGAGTCACCAGATCAGAAAATGATCAAGAAATTGTTCTTAAAACTGGAATCACAAAATGATTCCCCAATGGAGTCGCCAAAACCATTGGTTGTCAAATAAGGACTTTAATGAAAGCAACAGTCAGGGGACAGAAGTCCCTCCTCTTTAATGGGAGAGGTTCCCTTATTTAAAGGCAAAAACCTATTTACAAATGTACAACATTTAGTTTTAAAGAGGAACTCTGATATCATGGAAGTGTTTTAAATGACCGATTATCAATACAAAAGGACAGAAGAACTAGGAAGTGGGAAAAGGAAGAGTAGCATTCTCAGGAAATATAGATAGCAAAATAATTCCTTATAAATGTTGAATTAGGATCATATAGAACAAAATCATTTACGTTAAAGCCATAAGATGTTATTTCATAGACACAAAGTTCCAGAGATGACATCCACAAGAATACAAAGCTTCTTGATGCAAAATAGATTAATGATTCAATAATTTTAACAGATAGGAAAGAATGAATAACCACAGATAGAAACAAAAGAGAAGTCTTCTTGTATTGATAGCTTTTTAACTCTTTTACACTTGTAAAAATAGTCAGAGTTCCAGCCCTTTAGAATGGCATGGAGAGCTCATTATATAGCTTACAAATTAGTTACACTTGGTAACCATTTCTTTTAACTAAAAGATTAATTAAGGAAATGCTCAATACAATATCCTTAATTAATTTACAAGGAGCTCAACACTTAAAAATAGAAGGAGGAAAAGAGAAGCCAGAAGAAGAAACATCCGATTATGGCTGAGGTGGGCCCACTAATTTGAGGATCTGATATCTGAATTTCTTCAATGCTTCAACTATCTCCATACCTCATGGGATTGTTGTGTTGGCAGTGGTGTGAGACCAAGTGCCTAGACATTTTTCCATATCTTTATCGAACTCGGTATGCTCCAAGTATTCTTTATTTGCCTCAACAATTGCAGATTGAAGGAAGCAAATGTCCTTTATCTTCTCTTTGGTAATTAATTCTTCTTTGAACAAGTCTTCTTTGATAAATGTTCTGAACTGAGCTTTGATCTCTTGAAGAGAGAAAGGAACACCTAAGGTTTCATCATGAAGATGGCAATGAATATCTTTAAAGGTAGAGGAAACACAAGTTTTGAAAGATTCTCCTTTCTACCACACATTATTTAATTCACCCAGTGCTTCTTCCGAACCTTCATTTTCCATTCTACACCAAAAACCCATGCCTTTGACAAGTTATTCTTGGCATCATCAAATACACTATTGGCCAACAGATCTTCTCATCAGCTTGGCCCATAAGGTGAAGATCTGTAATACAACTAGTCTAGAGCTTCACTCTTTATCCATAACCCTTATTGAGGAAGTGAGTTTCTATTGTAGATTAATCACCTTCTCATTGGCCTTGAAGGCTTCCTTAATGAAATTCAAGCCAGCTATAATCATATCATCAACCATGGCTTCCAAAGCCTTTCCATAAGTAGAATACTTATGTATATATTTGATGCTCTGAACTTCATCCTAGCTGAGAATCATGGGGGCGGAAGAGCAGCCAGTGGGGCAGGATCCAAAACCTTATCTTTGGTCAATAATGACTTGATAAAGTTGGAAAGAACTTGATTATGTTCTTCCAATTGTTCTATAGTTTGCTTTCCCTTCTCTACTTGTTCAATAACCTTTTTCACTGTTTCTTGAAGGTTATGAACCTCACTCTCAGGAGTGGATTCCCCCATTGGGATTCTAGAAAGCTCTAAATCAGAGACCAAGAGATCCTGCTCTACCTTATCAACCTTGGGCTTTGCAACCTCCAGGAACTATTAGCCTTGAGCATCAATTACTATCCTTGAAGTGGTCTTGGCTCTCTTAGCTGGAGGAGGAGGAGTAGTTCCTAGCAGAGCTGCTACAACATCAAAATCAAGCCCTATTATCCGAGAGGAAGATTTCCTCTTCTTGTTGTCAACCATGGGTTACACCCAAGAAAAAGTAGAAGAAGAAGAGGAAGGAACAAGGGGCCCAAGAGCAAGTGAACTCATGGCACTTAGAGTATTGACCATTGTTTCCTCTAGCAGAGAAGTGGAGGGAGTATCAAGAGCTTCCTTTATAGAGGAGTCTCGTAGTATTAGGAGGCTCTGCACTAGACATTTCCTTTTCTTTTCAACAAACTTCAGGAGTTCCTATAGGATTTGGCATTTCACCATCATCACTCTCACTAAGAACGATAATGTTCTCTGGTCCTAAAGGTAGCTCTGGATGCTCAAGAAGAGGTTCTTCATCAATTGGTTCCTGTTTAACCTCTTTGATCTTCTTTTGGTATACTTGGGTAGAAGGAGTAGATGACTCAAGCTCTTTCATTGAGGAAGAATGAGGGGTTTGCTCAAGAACCTTGGTATTGGTTGTATGTGCTTCCTTCCCTGGTGTAGAGGTGTCTCTGGAAGAAGATCCACCCTGATTCTTCTTGAACTCACGAACCTTCCTGTCAAGCCAAACTTTAGTTCTTACAAGAACAGGGGCCATAATCTCAACCAAATCATCTCTCTCTTTTTTGTACCAATCCAGATCCTCTAAAGGAGTGTGTTTGATTGTTGTCTCATATTCAAAGGACTGTAAGTCCTCATCATCCTCCTTAAGTCCTTCAAGAACTTGGTAAAGATTGAGATCTCTGATGTGTTGTAGAGAGAGTCTACCATAGTGCCTTCGCCTGGCTTCAAAATCATCTGCACAATCAGCCTAGTAATCCTCAGTATCTGGCTTGTGATGATAGTTTATCCTGAGGTTCTGATCAATAAAATTCTTTAGATCAAAGCAAGTTCTGGGTCTGAAGAAATGAACAGTGATAGAAGTAATAGCCCTTTCTACATTTTGGGCATCCAAAGTTGTTTTACATGTATAGTTTCCCAAAGAGATAGGGAAATGTAGGCCAGTGATCTTCTTGTCTCTACATGTCCTATGTAGCTTATCAAGTGCCTACATACTTCAACCAGGGCCATTTTATCACTGCAGAACATAGGGAGCTTGAGAGGTGTGCTTTCATAGCCAGCCAACCTGATGTATGAAAACCTCCTGAATTGGATAAAGAAAGACCCATACTTGGCTATAAGGTTCATAGCTTCATCAAAAAATCTCCTAGCAATGTTTCCCTCCAAGAGTCTTACAATGTACATGGTGAAAGCATCATTGACTCTTCTAAAATTGTGATTGCTAGTTTCAAGGGTAAATTGAGGGTAGTATGCGTAAATAGGCTCATTCTTCTGGCCCTCTATGTAGGTGAAACCAAACCACTGTCTGGGATGCAGCCAGGGTATACATGAGATAAGAAGTCATATAGAACTTCTTAGTCATTGAACACTAGACAACTACTTAGTCAAATTCATGCAAACAATTTTGGCCCAATTAATGTTCTGCTTGCCCTTGCAGATGATGTTTATGAAGGGGAACATCCAGAAGTGAAACTCATTGGTGGAAGGAAACCCCATGATACAGGTGAGCAAAATAATAAATTCAGACAAATCCTCATTAAAATCAACCCTGTATAATGCCTTGGAGAGTCGGGATGCTCCTTTAGGGTTCTTTAACCATGATTTTGCTATACGTGCCTTGTATGTGTCACTTGTCTTGGTTGAACAAGGTTTGAGCTTGGGCACGAGTGAGAATTATGGAATCCTTAGTCTTTGGAATGCATAGGGCAGCAACAATGGTGGCAGCATCTAGTTTTGCAATTAATTCCCCATGCACATTGGTGAGTTCCTTAGTATCCTGGGTTAAAATGGGCTCCACAGGCAAGCACCGTGTCTGCACACTATATAGAGATAGGAAAACCAACCGCGTATGCAAGTCCACTATCACTGATCATTTGTGCCATGGGAGCAGGATTAGAGCATGTTAATCTACCCCAAAAATCCCTGAAATCTAAGTGCCGAACCTCACTATCTCTGATATCAGGTACAGAGGTCTCAAGAGGTGACACATGTTCCTGACCCTGAAACTTGATCTTCATTTTTATAATGCACAGGGAAAAGCCTTTCAAGATCAAAATCATGATGAGAATGCAAGGCATACAGGGGCATGAGCAAGGATTCGAGTAAGAGATGTAAAGTGAGTAATGTGACAAATGCGCAGAAGATAGTCCAATTAAATAACCGTTTAGGAGAGAGAAGGTCATTAAATGCACATTAAATTCACCTCGCACCGACTAAAAAAGATGAAAAGTGGAGAAAAATATTCTGGAAGGTCTTTGGTACATTTGGGACATGAGGGATGCGAAGACATGATCCGGTCGATCGACGGAAATGTGGGCCAAATGAGCACGAAAGATATAGGAACTTAGATACGCGAAGGATGCGAGGACACAATTTAGCCTTTACACGTGATCCAGGAAAGCAGAATAAAAACCCTAGACGTATTTGGGACAAATGGGACAAAAGTACACAAAGTACTTGATGCGGGCGATGCAGATGATTGGGTAAAAGGAAGTCTGGGTGAACTTGGGACAAATGGGCCAAGAAGTTTTGAAAAGATGACAGTTAAGAATTTACAGGGAAAGCAGCCAATTGGCGAACAAAAGGCCCAGAGGTACTTGGGAAATGAGGGACAAAAATGTCCGACAGACCGTAAGTCACCAAAAAGACTCCAAAAACACAATTTTCACTATCTCTTCAAGTTTTCTCTTCATTAGAACATTACTAAAGGTGCCAACTCAAAATTTTCAAAATTTTGACTTTCAAAAGAGGGGAAATTTTGAGAGGACAACACACTCATCTTTTTTTTTGGAAATTTTTTCCAACTCCAAATATGTGTAGTTCCTTTCAATAATGGTGTCAACATATATACCAACAAGAAAAATAGATTCAATAAATTACTTACATTTCACCGATAAATTAGGAGCAAAACAACTTCGTGGATCCAATCTTGTGTCCTTTACACCATGGAAAAACTTTTCATTCTTATCACAAAGATATATATCATTGTATATGATATGTGCCACGTCCAGGTGTCCCAAAAAGAACCCTTACATTGAAAAGGCAATCGACATCTATGTTTTTTCTAAAACCTCCTAATTATTTCACTAGTAGGTGGTTTGTTCCTGTTGTTCTTAGGGCCATAAGCACACCAATAGCTGAAACAAAAGGAAATACATACTGATATTAGGTATGGAATGTGAAAAACGTGGCACTAACATATGTGAACACTATTCCTAAGGAATACCAAACATAAAGTTAATATAAACAAACTTGCAATACATAATGGTAGCTTGTGGTGTTGTGTCTTCCTCCGTAAGAGTGTATATCCTTTTCTACTTGCATATGAATGTCATCTTGGAGCTATTGAGAAGGCCTTCCCATTTAATAAAGGAATTGAGCGGTCTTTAGAGGATTTCCACACAAATATCCTTATGATTGTTATCTTCACCAATCAGTGTCCATTCAAGATCATATTGGGAAAATGTAGTTTCCCATTTCCCACGTCTTGAACATCTAGGGAAAGTAATTGATCGTACTTTGTTGTTCGTATCATCCTAAAAAAATAATGAAAACAACTACGTATAATTAGTAGGCATGGTATTTAGCATATCAGTATATGAAATGATATACAGAATATGTAATTTTTGTAAACATAAAGCACCGTAATAAGAGACAAGTCACAAAAATTATCTAAACAAATATTATGTGGTATACATAGGTTTTTGTTTTGGTGCATATATGACAAATGACGTAAACACCGTAGCAGGATACTAGTAGTGAAATTCAACGGTATACACAGGATTTCATTTTTGAGCTTATGTAACAGAGGCAAATAGCGTAGTAGGATACTCATACTGAAATTTTGCGGTATAATAGGTTGTCATGTTTGCACGCATGTGATAAATGATGCCAACAATGTAATAGGATATTGGTAGTAAAAATGTGTGGTATACATAGGCTGTCATGTTTGTGTATATGTGAAAAATGACAAAAAAACTGTAATAGGATACTAGTAGCCAAAATCTAGGGTATACAAAGGTTGTCACATTTACGCATATGTGAAAAATGATGCAAACAACAATTGGATTCCATGGTGGTTTGGAGGTATTTTAGGATCATTAAGGTAAACTCTTCATGTTAGTGCCATGCATGTTAAAATGAGCCAAGAGTTAGGGATTGTGATTAGGGTTTAAAGGTAGAACAAACACTTACAACTTTGAACATGGAAAGAAACAAAAATGGGTGTTTAAAAATGTTTCCCTTCTACCTTGAACCCTTATGATGAAGGAGATAAGCTTGACAATAGGCTTAGATAGGCTAGAAGGGCATTGTGAGCAAGAAAGACAAATCAAGTAGTGGGGTCCTAATTTTTTCATGCACTTTAGGGAAGACAAATTGAGTCTAATGAAGCTTATAAGATTTTTTGGGTAGCTACAAAAGTCTCCATGCATGACTGTACCAAGAAAGCTTATTGTAAGGGGATGAGATGACAATTTTGACAAACAAAAGGATTTATGTGTTTTTGGTTGTTTTAAATTCATTTTTGGTCAGTCTAACTATGTTTTGAGGTGTGTGAGTAGGGTAATTAAGATGAGAAGCATTGAAAGGAAAAAGTACATATTGAGCAAGAACTAGTACAAGAGGCCTCATATCTGTCGCATCTTCTTTGTTGGTCCGAGAAATTGTAATTCCAAGGTTGATAAGGTCAATTTGAGCATATGTGGTCCTGAGAGAGAGGGATTTGAGAGTGAGATGTTTGAAATTTTAAATTGGCACATTCCCTCCAAAATATGTAATCCCATTATAAGGGAATTTCCAAGAATGTTAGGTGTTTATTAAGGTGAGAGAGTGTGTTGTTAGGTGCGTATAGGTTGTGTGTCGAGTCTTTGTATGTTTATGTGTCATTAGGATGCTTGAAATAATGTCAAAATGGCAGTTATACATCTAGAAGGAAAGGGAATCTCAAAATTCAGTTACATTGCTAGGTTAGGTACATGCAGGTGTGTGAGTTTGAGTATAGGAGGGTAGGAATAAGTTAGGAAGCTCACTCCTTGTGATGGAGGAAGTAATAGAGATAGGAGCTCAGTGAATTTGTAAGAAAAATATATTAATATATGTATCTAAGTTCAGTGGCAGGTTACTCTTGCCCTTGAGAGGTATTTTCTGAGTTAGAATTGTGAAGGATGACTCCTTTTCTTAATGCATGAGTGTCCCATCTATGTGTATGTTCATGAATCCTTGTTTTTAGTTACTCCAAGTGGATATGATAGCACCAATCCCCTATTCTGATGTTGGCATGAGAAGACACTTGTTGAGGTTGTGACAAGACTATGAAACCATCACCAATGTGTTTTTGTGGATCTTAATAAGGTGGGTTGGATACATCAAGTTTGTGTTAGAGGTAAGGTAAGATCCATTACATGTAATAGGAGTGTTATGATTTGTGTTGTTCTATGACAAGTTGTCAAATTATCAATTATGTTTGTAACTACATTTTTCTGAGTTGATGCATTGTCTAGTAGATGATTCCTTGTTGGGTGATTGGGTGCATGATTCATCTCATCAAAGTTAAAGGAAGTCTTATTGGAAGGAGGAGAAGGCACGAACTAATCCCTGAAGGAAAACTCTTGACTGTGTTGAATAACTAAACTTTGATTTGAACATGTGAGAAGGTAAAACTCTTGTGACTTACATATTTCTCATTATCAACACTTTTGGTAAAACTCTTATGACTCGTGCATATTTCTCATTGTCATCACTTTACTGGTAAGTAAATGAAAATTAATTTTTGTTGATGAGTGAGCTATTACAAGGGTGAAGTGATGGTGTAGAGAGCATATGAGACAGAGTAAACCATAACCTTGAGGTGGAAAGGGTCCTTTGGTTGATAGTAACTCAGATTTGTAAGTTTCTTAACCATTTTAGACTAGTTGGTGATCCTCTTTTGTAGAGTAAGGTTGAAAATCGTGAATGAACCATCTTGATAATAGACTATATGATTATTTGTAAATTGCTCGTATCAGAGACCAAGAGAAATTTGAAGATTGGTGAGTGTTTATGAGTTCTTAATGAAGAGTGATGTCTTAGGGAGTTGAAAGGACAAGTATATACGAATGATAAGACAAGTCATGATGAAGATGATGCCATTCTAAGTGATATTGTCAGTATTTGTAAGTTCTTTTCCATTTTGTGCTACTAGAAAGATCCTCAAGTTGTAGATATAGGTTGATGTTTTTGTTTGTGAACCATTTTGATAGTTAATTATATGATTGTTTTTCCTATGCATCAATGGGCATCACTTGAAGGACATTAAAAATGTAAAATTTCCACCGTTGTCATCTTAGGAGATCATGAAAGAATGTTTGGGCTCAACCCACAATGTTAGGTGGGCTCAAGATATTGTAAAGGAGGCTAGTCCAATAAAATTCAGTTATTGATCCACGAAGGAGATATATAAAAGAAGGAATTCGAGTTATATAGGAGTTAGTTGTGGGAAAAGAGTGAAAGGAGGACCTTGTGAGGAAGGTAGAGAGAGTGAGGAAGAAAGGCTCCTCGAGACTGAGGAGGGAAACTAATAAGAGTGTGAGTTTTGTATAAATAATGTCATTTTGTATGAAATTGCAGTTGAATAAGTTAAGGAAGGATCAGTTCCTGAATGTGAAGTTCAATGATTTAAGAGGAGTTTGGACAAAATATAAGCCATTATGGGCTTGGAATGATCCTCAATTGTAGCTAAAGGTGAATTTATTGTATGAACCCTTCATTATTGGATGAATGTATGAATGAATCTATTTTTCTCTACATCACTAAGCTCTTCTCATGGTCCTAGGATGATTTAAAGATGTGAAAATTCCTCATTGAGAGAGCATGGGCATACAAAAGGTCGTAAATATCGATTACGCGATAAGAGGAAGTTACATGAGAAAGGAAAATTTGAATATATGGAAAAATAGGGACTTAGAAGACATTCCTTGAGTCCAATGTGAGATGTCATAGACTTGTGGACCAAACTTAGAAACTTGAATGGAAAATTAGTGAAAGATATACCAAAATATGTCTTCTCGGGCTAGACTTGAACCCAGCTGGGGTTTTAAGAGAAATTATGTACTAAAAAAATCCTAAACAAGGAATATTACCTTGAAATTTGGAAGCAATAGCCATGAAATGGTCCTTCAACAGAATAAAAAATAAATATGATATTTCAATGGTCAAATTTTTAAATAATGCTGACAGTCTTCATCAAGAACAGTGACATAGTTTACAAGCCTAGTGAGAAAGGCATGTTGACAAAGGATGTGGGGCCTAGGAGAGAAGTAATATCATGAAAATTTAGGGACAACTAGAAATCCTTAATGGTTTCCCAAATATGTATATATTATCCTTCAAAACTTCATACAAATGAAGTTAGGAAGGGAAAAGGAATGTCCCAAGGCTAGTAAGCCTAGGAAGAAGAAAGTGTGATAAGGAGAACAAGAAGAGGAGTAAGGTCTTGAAGTTTTGGAAAAACCATGGGGATGATAAAGGGTATTGGAAGGATTTAATAGATTTTTGTGGGTAGCTATAGATGTCTCCAACTATGGAGCATGCAAGAATGATTGTCTTAAGGGCATTTAGTAGGTAGTTTTGACAAGAAGTGAAGTTTGGAGTTTTGAGTCAAGTTTAAGGTTGGTTGAGGTTATGTGACAAGGTTCTAGGAATTCAAAGGAGATATTGAAGGTAAGAAGAAAGAAGTTGTTTGTTGAATCTAGAAAGCTAGTGAAGGGAATTGAAGGGGTAGTTTGGACAAAAGGGTAAGAGTGATTGCTTCTTTGACTTCAATTCATTAGGATGAATACATGGTATTGTACACTCTGTCAATTTTTTTGTTTATGTGACAAACGATAAAAACAACGTAATATGATACTTGTAGTAAAAATATGTGGTATACACATGTTTTTGTGTTTGTACGTATGTGAAAAATGACGCAATAGGATATTGGTAGTCAAAATATGTGGTATACATAGGTTGTCACGTTTGCACGTATGTAAAAACCATGCAAACAACCCAATAGGATAATGGTAGTCAAAATATGTGGCATACACATGCTGTCATGTTCGTACATATGTGACAAACAATGTAAACAAAATAATAGGAATTTGGTGGTCAAAATATGTGGTATACACAAGTTGTCATGTTTGCATTAGGTTGGTTGATTAAGGATGGTGATGGGATTTGGGTTAGGATTGTTTGATTAAGGATGGTTGATTATGATGATGTTTGATTGATTAAAAATTTAAGGTAATATGATGGTTAAGGGTGTTCATAAGCAAGCAACCAACATGCAATACATAATCTAACTAGTCAAGTGGGATTGCAATTAAACTATTACCCACTTTCAACAACACATACGATGTGGTGCCACTCTTAGCTCACCACCTATGTGCCAATGTGGGTTTGGCTAGTGAGTGATCTTGGGAAGTGTGGACTTCGTGTAAAATAGCTTGATATGTGGCCAAAAGGTTTCCTAAAATAGGATATATGAGCTCACTAGGGGAGTACCCAATATACCTTGCGGTACGTGTGGCCCAAGACCGTGTTTGCGAGGATATTGTCCGAGGCATGGGTTTTAGGACATGGAATCCCCCACTTCATGTCGCTATTAGAAAGCAAGCACTTAGCCGATAATGACAGTTCTCCAAGAATTTATATACCCCACCGGAACATGGGATGTGTCTACGTGCGTGGAGGTGAACTACACGGTCATGAGACTCCTAGGACTATGACAAGTGCATGGTTGCCACTTCCATGTGACATTTCCCTATAAAATAAAAAGGGGAAGGCTAGCTGATTTTGATCCTCAAGATCATCCTAAGATACGAGAGGAGAGCATACCCGGTTTCACCTTCGGGATAAACAAACAACGATGCAAAACACACAAGAAAGATGATGCAAGACAATAAAATTAAACGATAAAGATTTTGTGATTGGGTATTCAAGAGGAGGCCCTACAAAACAAATCTTAGTAATTTGATTTATAAACCCAAATGTCTTGGACCAATCATCTTGCAAAACAAAGGGTTAGTAGTTTTAGACTATTTTTATCTTTCGTAAGTGTAGGAAGCTGCACACAAATTATTAGTAGTTTGGAGTGAGAATAATAGGTAAGCGCTTAGCCGATAATGATAGTTCTAGGACATGGAATCCCTTCACTTCACGTCGCTCTTAAAACAAGCAAGCACTTAGCCAATAACGATAGCTCTCTAAGAATTTATATACCCTGCTAGAACATGGGGTGTGTCTACGTGCATGGAGGTGAATTCCACGGTCATGAGACTCCTAGGACTATGGCAAGTGCATGGTTTCCACTTCCATGTCACATTTCCCCTATAAAATAAAAAGGGGAAGACTAGATTATTTTGATCCTCAAGATCATCCTAAGACACGAGAGGAGAGCATACCCGGTTTCCCCTTCGGGATAAACAAATAAAGATGTGAAACACGTAAGCAAGATGATGAAAGAAAATAAAATTAAACGATAAAGATTTTGTGATTGGGTCTTCAAGAGGAGGCCCTGCAAAAAAAATCTTAGTAATTTGATTTATAAACCCAAATGTCTTGGACCAATCATCCTACAAAACAAAGGGTTAGTAGTTTTAGATTGTTTTTATCTTTGGTAAGTGTAGGAAGTTGCACACAAATTGTTAGTAGTTTGGAGCGAGAATAATATAACTCAATGTGTAGTTAAAATGAAAATATTTAGAAAAATTAAAACCATGAATAAAGTATCCTATAAACTACTAAATTAATGTTTTCATTGCATAGGATACTAGGACACAAACACCATAATAGGATACTTGTAGTCAAAATATGTGTTATACATAGGATGTCACATTTGCACATATGTGACAACTGGATGTATGAGCATCATTGAAAAGATACAAAAAGGAAAATTTCCCTTGTTATGAGATCAAATTGAGTGAGTTAGGAGGTCTAGGTTGAGTCTTAAAATTTGAATTTTCAAATTCAAACCTTTCCCTCCATTTTTGTGTCTAAGTGTCTTAAGGGTGAAAATACAAGGTTATGGCTTGTCAAGGTATTGTAAGGTTGTTTCATAGATTAGATGTGTGTGTGGGTGGGGTGTCATAGGACTAGTAGTTGGCACAATAGTCATTATATGTGTACAAATGTGGTAAAAACTACCTATTTTGGCTAGTAAAAGCATAATGAGCTATTATGAGTTCTAGAAGGCAATTACAAGGAAATAGAAGTTACATGTCATAGGAGAGTTCAAATATATGGTGGTTTAGGAGTCAGTTTTGATCCTCATTCCTTGGGAAGGAGGAACTGAGAAGATAGATGAAGGAGGGATTTTGTATGTGGAACTATGGATTATGAACGAAAATATGTTTACTATATTTGTTGATCACTTTCTTGTGCATATCTAAGTTTTATTGTCAACATGGTTAAGGGAATGTGATCATATAATGAGAATGTAGTGTGGTTTGCTTTCATATAAGTGTTTGGAGAATGAGTAGGGGAATACCCTGAGCTTGACTTGTAAATGGACTTGCATGAGGTTGTTAACTCTGTGAATATGTGCATTTGTGTCTTGATAAGATTCCTTGATAGACTGTAACTTGAAATGAAGGCTATTAATGTTAATCACATGAGGTGCTTTCTTTTGAATCTTGTGGTTTTACATGATTTGGGAATATTGCAGGTGATTGAGACCATATAACGTGTTGCTCCATTGAATGAGGGATTATCTAAGAATGTGGGTTAAATTCATAGGATCGTGGAACTATGCAAAGGTACTAGACATGAGAATGTGTAGAGGTTACTCATGAGACTATTAGTAAAGAGAAAATAGACCCAAGTAAGTAAAGAAATTGTCTTGTTCTTTGATAAGTTCATTTTCTTGACTGTGGTTGTGGGTTGGCAAACTAACCAAGACTTACTCTTGTGGACCACGTGAAATGATGTGCATGGCCATAGAAATCGAGTTAGGTGTTTGTGAAATCTATGTCTCTGACGAGATAAGCGAGATCACGAAGCCAAGGAGTATTATACCAATAGCTTGGAGATTGAGGGTTTGGAGTACCTTGCTTTTATCATGTGCATCTAAGAAATAATCCAAAGAAGTTGCTTGGTTAGACTAAACCCTCAAGAAGGCTAGTGAAAGAAATAGGAGATATGGTAAGTAACATTGATAATTTCATCAATTTAGTTCATCTTGATAGGTACATTGGGGGTGCATAAAGTTGTCGAGTCAGAGCATGGTGTTAGGGAAGTGATTTATAGCCTGAAAGATCAAAAATTGCAAATTTTAACTAATGTAGATTATTAGAACAAGACATCCAAAAAAAGGTGAATTGATCAAATGAATGTTATTGATTTATTCTATACATATGTTGTGAATGAAATGTTGAGGAGATATGCATGACAAATGAAAAAAATAGTGCAATAGGATATTGGTAGTCAAAATATGTGGTATACATAGGTTGTCATGTTTGTACATATGTGACAAACAACACAAAAATCACAATAGGATACTTGGTAGTCAAAATATGTGGTATACACAGGATGCCACATTTGTGTGTATGTGACAAATGATGCAAACCGTGCAATAGGATATTGGTAGTCAAAATATGTGGCATACAGAGGTTGTCACATTTGCGCATATGTGTATGAAACCACGTAATAGGATACTGGTAGTCAAAATATGTGGTATACACAGGTTGTTGTATTTGTGCATATGTGACAAATGATGTAAACAACATAATAGGATACCCGTAATTAAAATATGTGGTATAAACAGTGTCAAGTTTGAGTATGTTATAAACGACACAAACAACACAATAGGATACTGGTAGTCAAAATATGTGGTATACACAGAATATCACGTTTGCGTGTATGTGACAAATGACATAAATAGCACGATAGGATACTAGTAGTCAAAATATGTGGTATATAGAGGATGCCATGTTTAGGTGTAATGACACAAATAACACAATAGGATACTAGTAGTCAAAATATGTGGTATACAGAGGCTGTCATGTTTGTGCATATGCACGACAAATGACGTAAATAACACAATAGGATCTGGTAGTTAAGTGTGGTATACACAAGTTGTCACGTTTGCACGTATGTGAAAAATGACGCAAACAACACAATAGGATACTAGTAGTCAAAATATGTGGTATACACAAGTGTTATGTTTGCGTGTATGTGACAAATGATGCAAACCGTGCGATAGGATACATGTGTTCAAAATATGTGGTATACACAGTCATGTCCAATTTGCACATATGTGACAAATGTTGCAAAAACAACACAATAGGATCTTTGGTAGTCAAGATATGTGGTATACACATGATGTCATGTTTGCATGTATGTGACAAATGACGTAAACAACGCAATAGAATATTGATAGTCAAAATATTTGGTATACACAGGGTGCCACGCGCTTTTCGCGTATGTAACAAACGAGGTTGCATTTGGTCTCTTCCCATAATCCATATATGTTTAACTTTTTTATACATATAGTGAAAATGATGGCAAGATTATTGCAAGGTCATTTCAAGCCACATTCTTGGGACACTTTTGGAATTGAATAATGAAGAAGGAAGTCTTTTAATGCTTGGTGTTGCCTGGGAGTTTATCATTAGTAATAGGTTGGTTCATCTACATATTAGCTACCCCTTTTTTAAAGGTATAATTTTTTTGGTTTTTCATTCATGGCAGCCATGTCTTATGTTCTTATTTAAAAAGTGCATGTTTCAGCCGACCAAATTAATTGGCATATGGGTTAATAACTTAACATCCAGACCTAGGTGTCATGAATTGCCCATTTTTCAAGTGAAAACGAGTACATTGACTTCTAGCAATGCACAATTCTTTCACAGAATTCTATATGCTTCCTGAAGCAGGTCCTTCAACTACTTTAGGTTTACCCCAACAATTCTTTAGTGCTTAGCATTTGATTTTTATGACAGACAAGTACATTCATCTAGCAACGCAAAATTCCTACACATAATTCTATATGCCTCCTCAAGCAGACCGTTTAATATGTAAATAGAGTCTTTTATGCAATCAAATAGATCCTTTAATCACATTTTGGATAAATTTTAGATTATCTTTAGATTTTTTATGATAATACTATCCAATATTACTTGTTTTTAAAGACACAAACAATCCATGATCTTTAAGCGAAAATTTGGTAACAAATAAATAAATACTTCACACATGATCACTCTATAAAACAAAAAAATAAAAAAATGTCGTATATGAACAATTTTAAAATCTAAATAACATAGCCTCAAACAGTTTCATTCACCTGAATACTTTTTTTTTGATCTCATGCTTCTCTGCAATTCTTGCATTGAATGGACCTTATCGACAATTCTCTTGCATGGACGTTCATAGAAATCAGTTGTAGAGTTTAAGTGCTTAAAGTTTTTGTTGTTTAATCGCAGGAATGGGGGGAGCCAAAACCAAAGCGAAGCATTAAATGCTTCGCCACCTTCTCACGTCCTTTCCTGTGCCAAAACTCTACCTTCGTATTTGTATTGGTATCAACCTTGGGAATTGGCATGAGTCGGCCGACAATATGATGACTTGGTTGGGTTGATTAGACGCCGTGAAGGAGGATGCAAATCGCACGAGAGGGGCGATGCATGTATGACATTGTCTATGGCATATCATGGTGTTTTTTATGGGGTCATGCAATCCTATCGCAAGGATAGACAACTTAGTGGACGATGGAATCAAGCCTGGAATTTGAAATTATGTCCGCATGTCAAATCAAATTTTGTTGACAGTTTGGTCTTTTATATACTTGTAAATTTTAATTTTTATATATTTTTTATCATATCTTCTTATAAATTTATATATTTATTTTTATATACTATTTAAAAAATTTGACTCTTTTGTAAATTTTCAGTATATCGTTCTTTACGGCTATCAATTTTTTTACCTATGATATATGGCTAAAATCACAAAAAGGCCCGTGTCAATTTCCAAGCCTGGATAGAATAATATGCTACAGGCTTTAAAAATGCAGGCTCCAGATTTAGCACAACCCAGACCTAACTATGAAATTGTACAATTTTCTAGGAGGTATGTAATATGGTACATAGTAGGGCTTTAACAAGAAATCTCCAAGGGCCAAAGCTCGTCTGATGTTACTTGTTTGAGAGCTTTTGGAATGGGAGCTTCCACTGGCTTTTCCCTTACCATGTGCACAGGCTAGGAGCTTCCACTGGGTTTGTATGGTGTCGATTTTCTATGGATGATGCTTAGAAGCTGTGGAAACGTTAGTTAAAGAAAGAATCTAGCGTGTTTTTAGAAGATTTTTTTGCTTCCAGGCAGCAGGCATGGAATCTTGCGCTGCGAGCATCGGCCAAGTGGTTGTTGGTCAACTGCTCACTCTAGCATGGAAGGAAATAAAGATTTTCATTCATGTGAAGCGAGAGCTAGAATGTGTGAAGAATGATTTAGAGGAGTTAAATGCCCACTGCACTGACATTGTTAACCATCTCCATTATGAAGATCGGAAGCCCACGAAGAACCTGAGCATTTGGATGAATGAGGTGAAAAACATCTCTCAGTCGGGCGCCTTAAAGTCAAGAGGGTTACAGGAAAGTTCGATCATGGTGGTTGTCCTAATTGCTGGCGTCGAATCAAGATTATCCGTGAGGTGAGTGATTACAAGACCCAAATCAAAGAGCTCTATAATCGGCGTCCGACACGTGAGGATTTGAATTTTAGGAGCGCTAGAAGCCTATCGCTTCGTTATATTGAAGATAGTTCTGTAAAAAAATCATTTTAGGAACTGCTGTCGGAGATCGAGGATTGCCTCTCGAAGGGAATCGATAAAATTATAGGAGTGTGGGGTGTCGCTGGATCGGGTAAGTCTGAGCTAGTCTATAATAGTTATGATGTGAGAAGCAGAAGTAGAAAAATGTAGAAACACCATAAAAAAGGTAATCAACGCGAATCCTGATTCAACGAAGGAACGTATATACCCTAGATTAGTGGATCTAGAGAGGTTTCTTCTTATCTTAGATAATTTGGAAGATAGGTTCGACTGTGGAAAACTTAAAAAGATGCTTCAAAAACTAGGTATTCCTAGGGATAAAAAAACTACAAAATTTTTCAGTCGTCGAAGTGAATAAGTGGTGAAAACTTTGAAGGCCAAGTCAATAGAGGTGAATCCCACAACACACAACTTGTGCACATCGCATAGCAAGGATGGAATCCGAATATCAATGAGGCTGTACAGAGGGTTATTAAAGAGAATAAATCTTCAATCTACCTACATGGATATTTTTTTAATTTATCGTGTAGTATCGTTTTCTCCCTCGTATGGTCCTATAATGTATTTTTTGCTTGTGCAAATTTCACACCTTTGTGTGTGCATACAAAGCAATTACAATTGCTGTTATTTAAATAGAATAACTAACCCACTAACAGCTCTTCAACTGAACATTCTAAATCTAAACTCATGCTTTAAAACAGATTGCATGCCATGCATGATTTTAAAAAAATTTGAATTAAATCTAATGATAAAAATAAGATAAAGCTAACTTAACTAAAGCAAACTAAAACAAGACTAAAGCTAAAATTAGCTTTTCTAAAAAAGCTACGGTTGGAATTAAATATGCACCACATGCATATTTCCAACACTCCCCCTTAATTTCAAACTGTAGCTTTCACTCTTCTAGAGCTATGTTTGTTTTTTCAGATCTGCCATGTGCAGGATCACAAACTCCCAAACAATCGAAAACTTCTTTTGCTAAAGCCTTTGTAAAAATGTCTGCAAACTGATCTTCAGATCTACAAAATTCAAGATGAATTTCCTTGTTGTTTACTAGCTCCTGATGAAATGATACCTCGTATCAATATGCTTTCTCCTCTTATGAAAAACATGATTTTTGGACAACGCTATGGCTGAGTTGTTGTCACAAAAATCTGTGTAGCTTCCTCTTGTTTCTGTTGTAAATCTGTCAACACTCTTCTCATCCAAACAGCTTGACATCTTTTTGCTCCTGTTGCTTCTTTACATACTGCTTATGCTTTGAAGATAACGTGACAATGGGCTGCTTCTTTGATGCCCATGAAACCACTCCTGTTCCAAAGTGAAAAGTATAGTCGGATGTGCTTTTCCGATCATCTATACTTCCAGCATTGTCACTATCTGTATAACCAATGAGTTTGAACTCATCTGAACTTGAATAAAGAATTCCATAATTTCTTGTTCCACGTACATACCTCAAAATTCTTTTTCCAGCTTGCCAATGTGAATCTTTTGGAGATTCCATGAACCTTGATATGAGGCTCACACCATACATGATATCAGGCCTTGTAGTCATCAAATACATAAGACTTCCAACCAACTTTTTAAACAATGTTGGATCCACAAATGATCCTTCATCCTCTTTGCTCAACTTCAAACCTACTGCAACCGGTGTTGGCATTGGCTTACAATTCAACATGTTAAACCTTTTCAAAATATCATTTGCATACTTTTCTTGTGAGATAAAAACTTCACCTTCTGATTGTTGAACTTCAATGCCCAAAAAATAATGCATAAGACCAAGATCTGTCATCTCAAATTCCTTCTTCATGGCTGATTTGAATGACTCTGTAGATAGATTTCCAGTAATGATCAAATCATCTACATATAAACAAACAATTAAAATTTTACCTTGCTCATTTATCTTGGTGTATAAGGTAGGCTCACTTGCTGCTCCTCTTTGAAACCATTCTCAATCAAATAAGAATCTATTCTATTGTACCAAGCTCTAGGTGCTTGCTTGAGACCATAGAGTGCTTTCTTCAATCTATATACTTTTCCTTCATGACCTTCAATCTCATAACCTTCTGGCTGATTTACATAAACTTCCTCTTCAAGGAATCCATTTAAGAATGCTGATTTAACATCCATCGATAAATGGGCCATTTGTTTTGAGTTGTAATTGCTAAAACTATTCTTCTTGTATCTAAACGTGCTCTTTTAGTGCAAATGTTTCATTGTAGTCGACTCCATATTGCTGCGTAAAACCTCTTACTGACCAGTCTTGCTTTGTGCTTCACATGTACTTTTCCATCAACATTGTATTTTGTCTTATAGACCAACTTGACTCCTATCACGTCCTTTCCTTTTGGAAGATCCATTAGCTCCCATGTCTGATTCTTCTCTATAGCATCAATCTCATTATCCATGGCTTTTTCCCAAACTTCATTCTTTATAGCCTCTTCGTAATATCTTGGATCTCAGAACTTGAGAAAATAATGCAAAAACTGAAAATGAATTAGTTGTATCAACATTATAAATCTCACTTAGACTTCTTGTTTTCCATTGCGTAGGAGCATTTGATGCAGGACTACTTTTTGGTGATGGAGTAGCTTCTGGTGTTCCCTGTGGTGTCTCTTGCATGGCTGAAGATGGCTGAAATCTTGGTGACCTCCTGACTGTAGATGGCGGTGTAGCTTGTGCTACAACTTGTGGTGCATGTCCAAGATTTGTAGATACAGTAGCTTGTTGCTCTAAAGTTTCATCTGTCATATCATCATGCGGAATAGATGTTGCTATACTCACTATTTTCTCTATACTTCCATCCCATGCTTCATTCTCAATAAACTGTACATCCCTGCTGATCACAACCTTTTTAGTGACTGGATTGTACAACTTGTATGCTTTTGTATTCTCTGAATACCCAAGAAAATTACACTTTTCTCCTTTGTTATCTAACTTCTTCCTTATCTCATCAATTTACATGTGCATACGCTACACAACCAAAAACTACGAAATGTGAAACACTTGTGTTTCCTATTAGGCCATGCTTGTTGAGGAACCATGTTCCTAACAAGTTTCGTTGAACACTGTTCAAAATATAAACAGTAAGTTGCTCTTTGCTTCAGCCCAATACTCATTTGGAAGATGTTTTGCCTTGAACATGCTTCTTGCCATCTCCATAATGGTTCTATTTTTCCTCTATGCTACACCGTTACATTGTGGTGTATACAGTAAGTAAACCGCTTGTGTATACCATGATATCTACAAAAATTCATAAACTCATTAGAAACATACTCACCTCCTCTGTTTGTTCTGAGAACTTTGATGTAGTATCCACTTTGCTTCTCCACTAATGCCTTGAACTGCTGAAATGTATCAAAGGCATTTGATTTATTTCTCAAAAAATAAACCCATGTCTTCCTTGTGTAATCATCAATGAATGTCATAAAATAAATACAACCTCCAATAGAAGTTGTCTGCATAGGTCCACATAAATCTGAATGTACAATCTCAAGTGGTGCACTTGCTCTTGTTGTTTTGCCAACTGGGAATGAATCTTTGTGTTGCTTTCCCAAAATACAACCTTCACATACCCTTTCCGGTTTCTGAATCAATGGCAAACCTTTAACCATATTTTTCTATGTAATAAATTCAAACCTCCAAAATTCAAATGTCCATACCTTAGATGCCAAAGCCATGTTTCATCCTTCATAACTGAATGAAAAGCTGATTGTGTTCCTTCAACGTAGGACTCAACTATATTTACGTAGGAATCAACACAGGAATTGCTTACTGTAGCGCAGACTTGATTTTCATTGGCGCAGGACTCATCTGTTTGAGTGCAGGACTCAACAAAAGACTGATTTGGCTTAACGCATGACTTTGCTGCAAACAAATCTGATTTCTTCTTCTTTCCAGGTTTCAAAATCAATGGAAACATCCTATTGCTGCTCATCTTCACTTTTGCAATCAAGCCGAGTGCTTGGAGCTTTGTCCACAATCATGCACTCATTGTCTTCCATATAGACTCGGTATCCTTTCTGTACCAGTTGTCCAATACTCATAATGTTATGTTTCAAACCTGCAACATGGTAAACATCTTGCATACTTTCTTGCTCCCCCTGTCTTGTTAGAATACTAACCGTGCCTTTTCCTTTCCACGAGACACAATATTGTTATTTCCAAGAGTTACATCACTCTTAACTGAATCATCCAAACTAGAAAACAAATCTAGATTACTTGTCATGTGATTACTGCAACCTGAATCTAAATACCATACATCACATGGACTCTCTTTTGAAAAATTACATTCAATAGGGGATAAAGAAGGTATTGCTTCAGCAATCCTTGTGCATCACGATAAACATAGGTTTACAAATAGAACTTCCAACCTGATTTTTATTTTGCCTCTCTTGATCATATTGCTTTTTCTTGCAATCATAAGCATAGTGCCCATACTTCTTGCAATAATGACACTGAACATGAGACTTATCTTGTCTCTGACCATAACTCTGTTCTTGATTATGTCCTCTTCCACTTGAGTTTGATGAACCACTGCCACGTCCTCTAGATGGACTTCTTCCTCTGCCTCTTGGGCTGAAACTACCTCTTCTTTTGCCACGATTACACGGTATGCGAGATGCAAAAAATCCTTTGATCTACACTTGCATGTGATCTATTCATCCTTTGTTCATGATTGATTAGTGATGCATGCAACTCATCAATAAAATGACTCAGATCCTTAGTTTCTTCAATAGCAACAACTAAAGGATCAAATTTCGTAGGCAAACTTCTAAGCAATTTTTCAATAATCCTTCTATCCTCAAGAGTCTCACCATGAGATTTGATTTGATTGACTAAGCCAACTACATAAGTAAAAAATGATTCTACAGAATCTGAATCTTTCATTGCTAAATTCTCAAAATCTCTACGAAATAACGTAGCTTAGCGAGTTTTACTTTCTCCTTACCTTGATATGCAACTTGTAAAGTATCCCATGCGATCTTTGCTTGGTAAGCTCTTTGCCACTCTTGGAAGAATACTTTCATGCATTACCTGATGAATATAGAAAAGAGCTTTGCCATCCTTCTTTCATAACTCCTTCAAAGTATCTTTCTCTTGAGAAAGTGCAGTATATGTTGCTGCATTTGCGGGCTCTGTGTACCCATCTTCAACGATCTCCCACACGTCTTGAGATCTGAATAGAGCCTTCATGGTCAACGACCAGTATTCGTAATTCTTTCCATTAAATTGCGGCGTCTGCATGCCGGATGTAGAAGCCATAGCTTGCTATCAATTTAATAAGCTGCTGGGATAACCTTGCTCTGATACCAATTTGTAGAAAATCTGCAGTCTTATACAACAAACAACATAAAAAAAATAAACAGAATACTTATATAACTTACATAAACAGATGAATATTCGAACCAGCACGGTTGTGCATAATCTCCATTAATAAAAGCTTCATCATACTCGAGCTTCAGCTCTTTACAATCAAGTCATGTGCATACAGTAGTGTGCTTTCAATGCACATCCTTCCTTGCTTGTGCGAGATCTCACACCTTTGTGTGTGCATACAAAGCAATTACAATTGTTGTTATTTAAATAGAATAACTAACCCACTAACGACTCTTCAACCGAGCATTCTAAATCTAAACTCATGCTTTAAAACAGATTGCATGCCATGCATGATTTAAAAAAATTATTTGAATTAAATCTAATGATAAAAATAAGATAAAGCTAACTTAACTAAAGCAAACTAAAACAAGACTAAAGCTAAAATTAGCTTTTCTAAAAAAGCTACAATTGGAATTAAATATGCACCACATGCATAGTTCCAACATTTTAAATGCAATAGACCCCCCATGATTTGTTGGCTTTGTGTTGAGACGATTAAGTATTTCTTCTCAACGTGGCATGAACCAGTGAAGAATGACATCTCTTAGCCAGTGGAGGATGAAATGTCTTCGCAGCGTGACAAAGCTTTGGAATAAAAATTTTATTTCGTGGGTGGTGAAATTGGCCGAGGAATTCATTAAAAATTTCGCGGACGAGGAAAAATCTCAACAAATGGGGCATGAAAATATTATAGTAGTGGATTTCGATCAGTAAAACCAGTTTTGAAACAAAGGTAGATGACATTCGCTCAAGTATGAGTTCTCGGAAATCGTTCTGTTCTGGACAGTTTATGCAAAATATTATGGATTTAAAATAGGCTGGAAAGAGTGGCAAATTTAATTAGACATTAAATGTACTTGTTTAGGCACCTCTAGATTGTTTGTTAATTTTTATATATATACTATGCTAGCTTTGACTCTTTTGAAAGATTCAACATATGTTTTGAAAGATTTCCATGCGGTTTTATGGAGGGTTTCTCTTGACTAAAAAAAAAGAGAGAAGAGCAGCCACGGGTCTCATGCAACCTGTTACTTACAAGAAGTAAATGGATCTTCTCATGTAAGATAGAAGCCCTCAAATTTTAGAGTGAGAAGAGCGACCACGGTCTCATGCAACCTATTACTTACAGGAAGTAAATGGATCTTCTCATGCGAGGTAGAAGCCCTCAAATTTTGTTATTTTTGTTCATGTGGCATCCTAGTAGACTTCGTATTGTGGTTTGCTACTTCATTCTTCATTCTTATATTTTCTCGGCTTTACTTTGCAATTTTTTTCAATTCGTAAATTTCCTTTCCAATAAATATCAAATACCCCACTATTGTGGCGAGAGACAAAAAAAAGAATAAAAACAAAAACCAAATGTTGTTGTCTTTCTGACACAATCAAATTTTATTGTTTTCTTTTCTTATTTCAAACAATTACATTCACGTCCATTTTATAAATGTATTTGGAAGAATACGGAAATCTTTGGAATCCTCTTTCTTTCACATTAAGCATACATTTTCCTCATAGACAAATCTGGAAGAAATCAAAATGTTCTGGACATGTTAACTGGTAGAAATTACTAGATAATTCTGGTGAGTATGACTAGTAGAAATTACCAGATAATTCTAACACTCCCCCTAATTTCTACTATCAACAACTAATTACATCAATGTTTACAATGCCCAAAATTTCTCTTAGATACTCAAATTGTTCTTGTGCTAATGCCTTTGTGAATATGTCTGCAAGTTGCTCCTTTGATCTACAATGTTGTAGAATGAGTTCTCCATTGTTGACCAATTCTCGGATGAAATGATATCTGGTGTCAATGTGCTTTGTCCTCTTGTGGAAAACATGATTCTTTGATAGTGCAATAGTGGACTTGTTGTCACAATAGATTGTTGTAGGCTCCTCTTGCTCATGCATTAGATCCTTCAAGATTCTTCGCATCCAAACTGCTTGACATGCTACTGATGTACCTACTACATACTCTGCTTCTACTGATGAGATTGTCACTATTGGTTGTTTCTTTGATGCCCATGCTACAATACTTGTTCCAAGATGAAATGCATATCCAGATGTGCTCTTTCTATCATCTATACTTCCTACAAAGTCACTATTTGTATATCCAATCAACTGAAAAACATCTAATGTAGAATACATTATGCCATAATTCATAGTTCCTGCAATATACCTTAACAATTTTTTCCTTCTTGCCAATGTGAGTTCTTTGGTGAATCCATGAATCTTGAAATCAAACTGACTCCATACATTATATCTAGCCTAGTTGTTGTAAGATACATCAAACTACCTACCAATTTTCTGAATACAGTTGAATCAAAATTTGTCTCATTATCTTCTCTACTTAGTTTTGTGCCTACTGCCACAGGTGTAGAAACTGGACTGCAATTTATCATTCTAAACCTTCTCAATACATCTTTTGCATATTTACTTTGACAAATGAAAATCCCATTATCATTTTGTATGACTTCAATACCAAGAAAATATTTCATCAATCCCAAATCTGTCATCTCAAATTATTTTGTCATTGTTGATTTAAACATGTCTATAGAAATATTTCCTGTAAAGATCAAATCATCAACATACAAGCAAACAATTAAAATTTGACCTTTCTCATTGACTTTTGTTGGCTAGATTTTTGCATAGTGAAAACCTAGGCAATCATGAGATAAATCTCCCTCATTTACCTGGTAAGGCTCCCATGTAAGATTTTGTCAGTTATATATCCTAATATCTATTTGTGGGTATTACTTTAACTGTGTAGCTCATGAACCATAGCTATACGGTTCTCAAACAAATAAACAAACACTGTAAAAGAAAGGAAAAGTCTACAGAAGAAGAAAATAATAGGAAACGAGAAGAAAGTAGAGAAGATGTGCAACCCAAGCAATAGTTTACAGAGTTGATTACATGCACATAGATTAAAACAAATAGATAATTAAACAAAAATTCAAAGCAAAGGAAACTTTCAGATCTAGATCTATAACACAAAGCTTATGAACAAATCTAGAAAGAAAGTAAGAAGCAAAATGCATCATTGACACAAAGTTTTCCGACAATCTCTTCTATATTCCTCTGCTTGCAAAAATCAAGGGTTTCAGCTCAAAGTCTGAACACAAGAATGCTAATTACAAATTCTGATCCTTTAACCCATAGGTTCTTCCTCTACTTATAGCACGTAGAGGGGAAATTACAAATGGGAGACTATAACTGAACTAGAACATAAACAAGAAGTAAAAAGAACATCTGGCAATCATCTTCCCCTAATTCCTCTCTTAATGACATGCATCAGGAGTTCAAGCTAAAATTGTGCACATTTGTCACTTAACTCAAAGAGTCATTCCAAATAACTTAAAGTAATGGTTTTCAAACCAATAACTTTTAAGTTTACAATTACATCCGGGGACATAAGAAATAAGAGAAGAAAGAAAAGAAGAAGGAAGATCTCAATTGTAACTTCTACACTTTCTTTTTGTTTTGATATTGAATATACTTTTCAAACATATAGTTCAAATTTCCCATCCGCTTTAGCCACAACTTCTTTTTCTGTCATGAACTGTAGCAATCCTTCGTTCAAAAATTCGATGCTTGCTTCCACCTCCTTCAAACTAGGCCCGAACTTCTTAATGTTTGATTGCAGCGTTACCAACTTACTGATTGAATTCATCATGAAAGGCCTAACAAATTCATCAATCCTCTCTTGAATCATCAGAAGAGAGCCTTCTAGGGAATCAGACACTTTGTTGGGAATGGTCCTTTTATATGAAGAAACGTTCCCAACCACTTCCTCGTTGGTGAAAGCAATGACATTGCCTGATAGTGATGATACCATACTCTCGAGCGCCCGCATTCTTTTCAGCATGATTATGAAAATATCCAAACAAAAAGAGACTATAAATTCAAGTTGCTTCCCCTTTCTAACCGATCCATCGGGAACAATTTTTTCTACAATCAAAACCTCCTTCGGCAACTTATTTATCTCGACCAAAGTGCCCAGGTTACTTTCAACCATTGTATTCATATCTATCGTGCTTGTCACCAGTTGCTTCAGCTGAACTAATGCATCCTTCATAACCTTTAGACGAGATGGCACCTCCTTGAGCTATACAGAAGCTTGGCAAATGATTAGGCTCTTGCATTCGTTGATGGCTCTAACTTGGTTACCTGCCTTTTCCACTTCCCGCATCAGATGATCATTCACCTGCTCATGTGCTGAAATTGGCTGAGAGAAATTTTTGGCAACCTTAGCAATGATCTCTTTGTACAACTGGGAAACCTGCTTTTGAAGTTATTATTTTTTTCCTTCTCTTTGTCAAGCTTAAGGAATAAAGTATTTATCAATGTTTGAGTGTCTTGCTTTAATCCTTCAGTAGTGGTTTGACCTATTGACACTTTGGTCACTTTTATATCTGTTGCCGTAAGCTTGCCCTTTTGCTTTCCTTGATCGGGCCGATTCCTCAACAAACTTTTTCCCTAATTCTTCAATAATCAACCTTGAAGTCACCTTAGCAACTTTAGGTCTTCTATCTTTTCTGCCCAAACTCAGGAGCAACTGCAAGTCATGTTCCTCTAAGTTGATCTCCTCTCTAGCTTCTGGGATTGACTGTGAAGCCAACCACTTTGAGAAATTGCTTCTCGAGAGAATGAGAAGTCATTGAATGCACCACCATCTCATGCTCTGGTTCCTCTCCATCCGAAATTGCTACAATGTTGTGACTGTCGTCTTCTGAATTGTCCAAAGACAATGCTCTTTCAAATTCTACCATCTGCAACTTTAGCATTTCTTCAGGAAGAGGTGAAGATCGGAGTGGCTGAGGAGAGAACACAAATGTTTCCAGATTCAACGGAGGAATGACAATATCTTGTTGAGGTTCACAGGCTAGTGAAGTGTGGTGAGTTGACGTTGGAGAAGTCGAACTAGCACCATAGCCATAGAAGTGACCTTTTCCTGTGTATGAGACTTTTGTGCACTTTAAGATTTTTAGGCCTTCTACTACTTTCTCCCTCGTGCTTTCTTTTGAAGGAGTCTCCTGTGATGAGGTTTCCTATGATCTAATTCATCAAAGCTTCATCAAGGAAATATCCCTTTTTCAGCAACCAGTATGAGGTGTTGACCAGAACCACAACAAATCTTTCCTCGATCGTGTAGCAGCCACCAATGTTCTCCTAAAGAGCAGCTCTATCCCCTCCCATCTGGTGGTATGAGTCAAGTAACATAGGCCCATCATCTATGAGATCCGCAGGTATCCATGCTAATCCATAATCAAACACTTGTCACGCCGATAACTTTGTTGAAGTCTTTCTTTTTGACTTCGTACTCACTTCTGCACTTCATCTAGAAGTCTTCTAACGAAGGCACATGTGAGTATTCCTGAGAGATTGTCTTCCTTGCTACCCCATATGGATTGAAGTTCAACCATGCTGGGAAGAACTCATGCTCACACTTAGAGAACATCTCAACTTCAATTCCTTTGGCCTTGTGAATGCTCTGGCAGCTGTAATAGCCCACTGTGATAGAAAAGAAGCCTATAGACTTGTGCCACTTTGATTGTAGGTCATGCATCTCCACGAGCTATCTACACAACTCCATGATGACCAATTTTTCGCTTGGATATCTGGGAAACTTGACTAGTTCTCTGAAAAGCCGATTACCCCGAGGTATGTAAAGTCTACAAACTAGATAAAGATACAACCATGCTTGGGATATAACTTCCCAAGCTTCCTTGCTCACCCTGTTGGTCTTCAGATCAACTTGTTCACTTGTAAATGAATTCGCGAGAAGAATCCATCATTGACCACCTTGTAATATTTATTGCATTCGAGGCACGGCCAGTTGCAGTAGCAATCAAAATAGGATCCTTCGAGAGTACGCCCCGTCTATCCAGCTTGGAAAAGATACCTGTGAGGCTTCACATATACTAGGTAGGAAGTCATCTTGAAGTGTATGTCCACCTCACACTTTGGAGCTGCTCACCGATGTTGTCACTGATGATCTCCACCCAATTGATTATTGAATCTACTTTGTTGATCTCAATGGTCCTGATGAAGGCATACATCCATGAGCGGAAGTTGTGAGTGTTAGCTTCTCCATTTATCTTGCATAGCAATTTGGTAATATCATCCACTTCCTACACCAAATTGGATCATGGAAGAGTCCTCGGGAACTTCGATGGAGATCTGGGCTTCTTCATATACTTGTTGTTCATTATGCCCACACAGTCTACTTTGTGCTTCTCCCATTTGTTGTCGGCGTCCAGCATGTTGATTGTAGTCACCATCGGTCGTGTTGGAATCTTCAGACAATAATTGATAAATTGTGCATCTAGCCGGATTATTGTCTTTCCCGCAACATCCCGGATTGATCTAGATAGTGGATGGTATGACCTTGCACACTCCATGACGAATTTGGGAATGCTAAAGCTTGAATGATTCCACTGCTCTTTATTGCCCACATGAGAGATGTCTTTCTAGCCCTAGATCTATCAATCAATTCAAAGAGGGGTTCGGGGCCTAGATCCGTATCACCGATATCAACAAATCTGGAAGCAATGCATAATTCCGCTGATCCTTCTCTTTCATCCCACTTTATCATGGTCGGAGCAATCTTTGTCTGAGCAACTCTTTTTCTTTTTATTCTATCAGAATTCTTTGCAATTGGTGCAGATCTGGGAATTTCTTCAGATTCGGAAGATATATTCAATGTACATGACATTGATTTGAACTTCCTTTCACTTATATAAGCACCTGTAATGAATACCTGCAATTAATTCAGACAAAGACGGAATCCAGAGCATGAACACTTGATTTTTATCACAAAAATCTGCATATAAAGCTTGCTGCCCTAAAATTTGAGGCTTTGCTTGCATGCAAAGCAAGCATAAATATTTTTAACTTCACCTGGGCACTTATACCAACATGCAGATAATTAACAAAGCTTAAATCAAGCTCCTCCAATCCTAGGTGCCAAACTTTGAAGCTTTCCAATGATGAAAAACACTTTTTATGCAAAAATCCTCCTTCCTTGGGCGCCAAAACTGTCCGGGCTGCAATCCTTTGCTAAAAGAATTAATTACTTCTTTACTATGGCAGCCCATGCTTATATAACTCTCAACATTCTATTTTTAATAATTTCCCCTCCTATTCCTGGCAATTAATTAATAAACAAACATGTTTATTCATCCAACTTGGGCACCTAATTTTGCATGTTGTTGGCTGCCATTAAATAAATTTATTTTATTTATTTAAAGCATGCTTCCTTCAGTTCTCTTTGACTTAACATCATGCATTGACCTTCTATTTATCCATGGCACCAAAATTAGGAATAAAATCAATTAATAAATGCCATTAAAAGCATTATTTAATGCCCAAAGGGGTCGCACTTTTTAGCATGGGTGATTTCTAAATTTAAGAAGTCAACTTTGATGGGATTATTCACCCTGCACTGCAGCTCTAAAAATCCCTTCATTCACTTAAGTTGTTTGACTTCCATAATGGGAATTTTTACCCTGCAAGGCAGGTAATAAATTCCCGCCTGCCTGCCACTTCTAATTTTCCCACTGCAGCTTAAGTGACTTTCCAAAAAGTGTGACTTGCATTAAAATTAGCCTCCTTTGAAAAAGTGTGACTTGTTTGGGTGAATAAAACCTTATGATGGGAAAAGTTAGCTTACTAGGCAGGTGGAAAATTCTCATTGGTGTTTTAAGTGATTTTTTTAATTTTATAATGGGAATTTTTACCCTAAAAGGCAGCTAAAGATATTCCCTTTGTCTGCTTTGCCTCTAGTTTTCCCACTTCTTGACTTAAGTGAATTTGACTTCATGGGAATTTTCACCCTCTGAGGCGGTAATAAATTTCCATTTGCTGCCATTATAAAAAAAATCCCACTTTGCGGCTTAAACCTATTCATTCCCAAAAAGTGTGACTTGCCTAAGAGAGGCTTTTTGTGCATGACTTCATCTTTTTGGTTAGAAGCTTGCATTTCGAGGTTGATTCTTTCTAGCGCTGCATTGGTAGATGATCTCCAGTGCTTGCTTCGGGAAATTAAACAGACTATATTGGCGAAAGAATCAACCTAAGGGAATTTCATAGAGAAACTAAGGAGAAAACCAAAGAAAACGTAAAAGAAATAAATAAAAGCGAAAAACATTGCCAAAAGTTGCAGACAATGCCCAGGATTCATTCCTGGTGAAGACCCTATTAAGACGAGTGAATAATGGCATGCAAAATCGTAACAATATTCAATCGAAGCACAATTTACTTCAAACCAGGCATTATTTATTCAATAAATAATTAAATAAAAATTTCCCGCAAACAAAAACTTGGCGGAGGGATAAAACGAGTTTAGGAATTTGGGTGTTTGTTGAAATTGGCTCGTATGATACACTAGGAATATCCTAACATAATACAGACATCTTTTGGCAATTAAAACACAAAAGACCTATTATTTTAAAAAAGAATGATTTTTTTAAAAATGGGTAGTCCCAGTTTCGAGGTGAAACTTGGGGACACCAAATTTGGTGTATAGTGTAGGCTCACTAGTACTTCTGTTGAATCCATTTTGTATCATGTATGAATCTATCCTGTTGTACCATGCTCTTGGTGCTTGCTTTAATCCATAAAGTGTCTTCTTCAACCTGTAAACCTTGTCTTCATATCCTTTTACTTCATATCCTGGTGGCTGCTACACATAAACTTCTTCTTCCAGATAACCATTCAAGAAAGTTGATTTAACATCCATTTGTTTTGAGATACAATTGCTAGTACCATTCTAACAGTATCAAGTCTTGCTACAGGAGCAAATGTTTCATTGTAATCAACTCCATATTCTTGTGCAAATCCCTTAGCTACTAATCTTGCCTTATATTTTTCAACTTCTCCATTTGCCTTATATTTAGTTTTATAAATCCATTTCACACCTATGCATTCTTTATCCTTAGGTAAATCAACTAGATCCCATGTTTCATTTTTCTCTATTGATCCTATTTCATCATTCATTGCATTAATCCAATGTTCTTCCTTAATTACATCCTCAAAATATATAGGATCTTGGGCAAATAAAGAAAAATTAGACTGCAAATCTATCATATCTCCTTGATCATATATTTCTTGTAAGCTTCTAGTCTTTTGGCCTCTTAGTCTTGGTCTCAATGATGCAAGTGTAAGATTTGAGTCATTACTTACTTGTGGACTTGATGATTCTTCTTGCTTAACTTGACTTTGTGAGTTTTCTCCTTGTGATGTTCCTCCTTTCGATTTGATTGTTCTCCTTGTTCCTTTTGTCTCCTTGACCTTTTTCTTTTTGGTCTTCATATGGCATTACTATTGTTCATGTAATTATTTGGTCTATATTTCCATCCCAAGATTCTTCTTCTTTGAATACAACATCTCTACTTACATGACTTCCTTGGTTATAGGATTAAACAACTTATATGCCTTAGATTGTTCATCATAACCAATAAAAATACATTTTTCACTTTTATCATCCAATTTACTCCTTGTTTCTTTAGGCACATGTGCATATGCAATACAACCAAATATTCTAAAATGAGAAACACTATGATGCTTACCACTCCATGCTTGTTGTGGAATCATGTTCATCACAATCTTTGTTGGAATCCTATTCAATATATAAATGGCACAAGCTACTGCTTCAGCCCAATATTCATTTGATAGATTCTTTCCTTTCAACATGCTCCTTGCCATCTCCATGATTGTACGATTCTTCCTTTCTGCAACACCATTATGCTGAGGTGTGTACCTTGTAGTGAACTTGCTTCTTTATTCCATGATACCTGCAATAATCCAAAAACTCATTTGACTTGTATTCTCCTCCTCTATCTGATCTCAATACCTTGATGGATAGGTCCTTTTGTTTCTCAACCAATGCTTTGAACTCCTTGAACTTTCCAAATGCCTCAGATTTATATTTGAGAAAATAAACCCATGTTTTTCTACTATAATCATCAATGAATGTTAGAAAATAAATGCTCCCCCTAATGATGGTGTTTTCATTGGACCACATATATCTGTATGCACAATTTCTAATGGTTCCCGAGCTCTATATGACATTCCCTTTGGAAAAATCTCTATATTGCTTAGCCAAAATACAACTTTCACATAAGCTCAATGGTGCTTCAATAGGAGGTAAACCTCTTACCATTTCCTTTTTCTGCAACAAACTCAATCCTTTGAAGTTTAGATGACCATACCTCAAATGCCATACCCATGCTTGATCTTGACTTGATGCCTTGAAACTTGCTCCATTCTCCTCCATCATTTCACTTTTTATGCGAAGTGGGAACATTATGTTATTTGTCATTTCAACTTTTGCAATCACCATGTTACTTGGGTAAATATCAAATATTGTGCAAACATTATCCTTAAAGACAACTCTATAACCCTTTTGAATAAGTTGTCCCACACTTAGGAGATTATGCTTTAAACTAGGTACAAAATAAACATCAGGAATAGTCTTCTTACCAAGTTTTGTTATCACATTAATTGCACCTTTTCCCATGACTTCAACTATATTATCATGTTGGGGTTAGCACAAGGTTGTACAAATAATATATCACATCTAAGCATACATGCAATAAAAATGGATATTCTACCATAAGAAACAAACAAAACAAGAGATATAAATCAACACCAAATTTAATGTGGTTCACCCAAAGTGTGGGCTACATCCACCAAGAAACAAGCCATCTATCATCCAAAGCTTTCAAAATATATACAATGAAGATTTAAAATCTTCCATAGCTCTCGATGTACAGTGTAATTTATTTCTCTTAAGCTTTTCCTTCTTCTCCAAGAATTCTCTTTCTCACAATTATTCTCACAATAATAATCAACTTATTTAATTCTTACTTCTAAACCCTATCTTTTATTCTTATATATGCATATACAAACTTAGGGCACTTAGTCATGCAATTACAATCAATATATCTGATTTAATAATAAAAATATATCTAATTTCCATGAGTTAAATAAAACACTCACACATAGGTAGCGACGCCGATTAGCCCTAACCGATGTCGGTTCCTCTTTGCGTGACCGATGCTAGTCATAGGTGACTCTTAGTGTGAGTTATCCTATGTGTCCTCCTCTCATATTGGAGGGTCATCTCACATGTGTTAGGTTTAGGGTTTCATGTGTGTCATGCACTAGGGTTACTCAACACCCTATATGTACCCCTTTACTATTCATTTATGAGTATGCCAAGACACTCCGCTGTCTTTCCTCTATGTGTAAGATTTGTTTCTGTTGAGAAAGTTCTTCCATTACTGATCAATTCTTTCTTACAAATTTGTTGGAGCTATCACAATTCCGTTGGAGTGCAACTACTTCGTGGTGCCTCGTTTCTGATTCGATTCTCATGAAACTTTTTATGGTATCAGAGCTGAGATCAAGTAAACGTGCACTCGTTATTTTTTAGTTGCGATTACTCTTTCTTGGTTTCATTTTTTTCACTCTGCATGCAAGTTTTTCGATCACTATTTTCTGGAATTATTTTGCTAATCTCTCTAACAAGCTTTCTCATAAAGTTGTGTCGTTTTTGTGCCTTTTTTGTGCATGTACAGGTTTGCATTTTTCACCACTGGATTTCACTGGTTACAGTCGTATTTAGTGGAAAACGTTATCTTGAGGTTGGTTCCTTTTACGTTTTTATTCAGATTTCTACTAAAATATATATATTTTTGGAAATCTATGTTTTTTGGATTGTATTTATGTGGATTACTTCAGAACCATGGCCTTCCTACTATCTTTGTGTTTGTTTTGATGTCTCGTGGCGTGGATGGTATTTTCTTTGGCTTGTTTTGTTGTCCCATACTTTTCTCTCCCACGTCTTTGCCCGTCGCCCCCTCCGGCCACGTTGTTTTTTTCTCTTGGCATACCAAGACCTCTCTCTCATTGCCTCCCGCGACGGCCTCCCACTGCGCACCGCAAATACACTTAACTCGGCCCCTCGAAATCAACGAACCTCCCCATTTTTTTGGATCATGGCCATTTTTTTGCTCTGGCATTTTTGGTGTTTTTGTGTTTCCTTTGGCTACTCTGTGGACCCTCTCTCCTACCGTGACCACTTCTCTACCCCGCCGCCGCTTCACTGCTCCTAACGACCTTTCCAACGCACTTGCAACAACAATAAAAACAGCAAAAAAACTCCACGCCATTTACAAAACAAAGCGGTTCTTTTTGGTAATTTTTTTTTAAAACATGGTATTTTTTTAATAAGGTTTTACAAAGCTTTACTATCGTGTTTTTTAAAGTAAGTTTCTAAAAATTTTAAACCATTTCTTACTTTTTCAATAACAAAAAATCTCAACGCTTTTTATTTTTTATTTTTGCTAATTTTTAAACACACAAGTTTTAAATTAAGAATGATTCGTTTTTTTAATCTTCCTTCCTCTTTTTTCAAAAAAAGCATTTAAAGTTTTCTTTCTAAATATTCTTTTAGATTAAAAAATTGTTTTTTTTAACCAAAAAGAGGGAAAGTATTTTTCATATTTAAATTAATTAGGATTTAATTTTTTATCAGATCTTAATTAGTTTTTTCTTATTATTTGAAATTAATTAGATTTAATTTAATTAAGTCTAGTTTATTAATTTCTAAAATTCCTTTATCACGATCAGTAAATATTAATTATCGGCCTCTAAATAACCCTTTTTTATCGTCTTTTTAAAACTCCAATAGCTCTAAAAATAGTAAAATTGGGCGTTTCCAAACAGTAAAATTTAGGCGTTCTTGTCGATTTTTTCACTAATCGTGCACTCAAGTGTGCAACATCACTCTGAGCACCTGTTTTCCTTCCGAGCTCTTTTCCAACGTTCTGAAGACTCTCTGAACTCCTTGAGTTCATTTAAAACCTTGTATTTCACCCTTATTATTGCTTGTGACTAGTGAGCGTGTCCGCCACAGTCTGCAGAAAGGGGTTTCCTTTTACGACGTGAGACGTTTTTTCTCACCACCAGGGTTGGCTTTCACCTCCTTTCTGTTTTTTGCTTGTGCTTGTTTATGGTGTCCTTTTTTTTGCGCTCCACGAAACACTTGTTGTGGTCTCCTCTCTTGCGCGTTATTACGCTGATTGCAAGATGAGTTACCAAGTATTTCAAACCGCACACACAGACCCGATTGTAATCAACGCACTAAACTATAAAGTGTCGAAAGCAGGGGGTTGTTATTGTCCTGGTGGTTGTGTTTCTTTTCTGCATTTCTTTCTCTCTCTCTCACTATGGATGCACTTTCAATTCCTTTGCTTACGCCTGTTCAACTTTTTCAAATGGAGATAAAAAATAATAATGAAACTAAGGGGTAAAGGGTTATTCCGCATCACCATGGGAATTGAGACTGAACTAGACGACAAACCTGAAAAATCTAAGTGGTTAAACCGTAGTGATGAAGCTTTAGGTCTTCTTTGCATGTCCGTTTCTCCTGACTTGCTCTTCCACATTGAGGCGTCTGAAACACCTAAATCTACGTGGAAAACGCTGGATGTGATGTTTGGACAACTAGATGACATGAGAGCGCATGAGTTGGAAAACGAACTACTAGGGTTAAATCCTAGTGATTTTGAAAACCTACAAGCATTCTTCTTGAAGTTTTTCTATACTAGATCATTGTTAAAGGGATGTCAAGTAGAAAAGAAAGATTCTCAACTGATCTTGTCGATTCTCTCTAAGTGAGGTCCTAAATATTCTATCTTTGTGTCAACTTTTTACGCTACAAAAGTTGCCTTGGGCAAGGATTGAAATATGCCCTCCTTTGACTATTTTTCATCCCAACTCATTCGAGAACAAGACAAACTCATTCAAATGGGGTCTCTCAAGTCCAAGTCACATGCCCTTGTAGCAAGTACTAGTAAGGAAAAGAAGACTGATAATGAGATAGAGAAAAGGATCAACCTAAGAAAGAAACCAAGACCAAAACTAAAATTAACACAAACGCTTCGACTTCTGAGCCTAGAGCATAGAAAGACATGTATTTTTGTTCCTATTGCAAGAAGTCTGGTCACGACGAGCAACACTATTTTTGAAAAAATTGATCACTTATCTCATTTACTTGAGAAGAATAAAATAAGTGTTCCTGAATCCATAAAACAAAATGCTCCGAAGGCCAAGTCTTCCACTGCAAAAGGTTCTAAATCTGATAAGAAGAAAGGAAAGGCCCTCGTAGCTCGAGTTTCTCCTTCATTGACATGGATTATAGATTCTGGTGCCTCGCACCACATGGCTTCTTCGCATGTTGAGTTCTCCAACATCGAACCTTGTGATATGTCCCAAATCACGTTGGGTGATAACACGAAAGTGTCGGTTTCCAGTAGTGGATCGGTAGAGATAGATGGGGGAACATTCAACCAAGTGTTAAGTGTTCCTGATCTCTCTACCAATCTCCTATCGGTTTACCAAATTACTCACCTTGGTGAAGGAATGTGAGTGGAATTTGGTCCTAACTCGGTGATTATTTGTGAGCTTTAAAATGACACTACATTGGCTAAGGGAAAGGTAGATCACTGTTCACGGTTGCACACCTTTTCCCACTTTACTTCTGATTCGACTTCTACTTCTCTACCTACTGAGGTTCTTCAGCTCTCTGGATTGGACTCTGACTCCTCAGATGATGATGTTGTTGAGCGTGCTCCTCTTCATGACTCTCAGACTTTTGAGTCTTCCGATTCTGACAGTAGTGATGATGAGGACTATGTCCCTTCTCACTCGAGTGAAGAATCTTCTGACTCTGAGCTTGATTCTCCTAGTCCTCTTTGGGCTAGGAAAACTTTGCAAAGTGCTGGAGATTTAGTTGGAGATACTTTGGATATGAGACATACTCACTCAGATTTCGTTGGACCCCACTCTTTCTTCACCTCTGCTTCTGATTCAGTTGTCTCCTCTATTTCTTCGTGTGATGACAGTTCCACTGATACAGACTCGCTTGGTTCTACTTCTGATGACGAGGATTGTGCACCTAGTTCTGATGTCGAGAGTACTACAGAGGACTCTTCTCCTCCTTCTCTCACTATTCCAGAGAGTATTGACACATCCCACATCTCATCAGATATTGAGCAGTCTCCTATATAGTACACTTGTGATGTACTATAGGTTCTTCATCCATCTATAGGTATTTCAGAGGAGTTCATCATCTCCGTTGTTGGGAGTGCCCCTTCTGGGACTCTTGCCACTTCCACTTTACCGGAGACTTTCATTAATCCACCCTTGTTTGTGGATCCATTTTCTATCGTGGGGGATGTTTTATTGCCTTCACATCAGTTGGAAATCCTTTCTACAGGTGTTCACCCTTCATACTCTAACAGTTCTACACTCGTGACATTACCCTCGGCTCCTTTGCACTCACTTGCTAGACCTATGTCACACTTTCATGGACTAGACTCAGAGTTCTTCATGCTACTACCTTCAATTTCCTTCATGGAGTGGGCATATTTCTAGCACATATTTTCTGTCCTTCCTAAGGGTAGACACACAATACAGTGCAGATGGCTCTTCTTTAGTCTAGAGGCAGAGGATCTCATCATCGACATTCTTCTGGGAGACTTCTTAGAGTTTCGAGTTCAGATCCATCCATGGCATCTTCCACATCCATCTCATCTCCCTCATCTTCTCTCTTTTTCATCTTTCTGAGAGATTGCCCCTTTGTACATGGGTACCTTTATAGGCTAGTCTATGGCCAAGACCCATCTTTGGCATCTTTCTTAGATTAGAGAGTATTTTTTTGTTCTCTTGTGGTGGATGTTTTTCCCACTGGGTTTTCCTTTGCTGCTTGGGACTTCTTTTGTACATGGGTACCTCATCAGGCTTTATGCCGGACCCATTTTCTTCTTCTTCTTCTAGGAAGATTGTGTTTGTATATGGGTACCTTATCAAGCCTTTAGTTTCGGGCCCCATTGACACATCTTTCTTAGTTGTTTACGAGTGTCTTCTCTTTCCATCTGACTCATCATAGCTGTTACCCCAACTTCAATGAAGGGGGGTTTTAGTGTGAGTTATCCTATGTGTCCTCCTCTCATATTGGAGGGTCATCTCACATGGGTTAGGTTTAGGGTTTCATGTGTGTCATGCACTAGGGTTACTCAAGCACCCTATATGTACCCCTTTACTATTCATTTATGAGCATGCCAAGACACTCCAATGTCTTTCCTCTATGTGTAAACTTTGTTTCAGTTGAGCAAGTTCTTTCATTATTGATCAATTCTTTCTTGTAAATTCGTTGCAGCTATCATGATTCCATTGGAGTGAAATTACTTCGTGGTGCCTCGTTTCTGATTTGATTCTTGCAAACTCTTTTCGTTGACCAATTTTGGTTACTATGCTTTCTAACAATCTTAATATTGCATGCTAAACCGAAGTAATTGAGCTCCACAACTCACCATCAACTATATTAATTCCACCTTTTCCCATGGCTTCAACTATATTATCATTCCCAAATTGATTTCTAATTTAACTGATGTATCCATATTCTTAAACAACTCTTTGTTTCCAGTCATGTGATTACTACAACCACTATCTAGAAACCAAATGTTACTAGAAATTTCTTGAGCTACATCATATATGACAATTACAAACCCTGAATTATTTTCAGAAAGTTTACATTCTGCTTGCTCATATCATCTTGTTTCTTTCAGAATTCATTAGCAAAGTGACCATACTTCTTGCAGTAATAACATTGAACATTTGATTTTTCATACCTTTGTGACGCTTGATTGTTATTGTGTCCCCTTGAGCTGAAATTTTGATTTCTCCTTCCTCCTGGATCTGGACTTTGTCTTTCTTCTCTTTGAAAATTGTTTCTTCCTCTTCCTCTTCCTCTTCCTTTGAATCCTAGATTTCCTCTTCCTCTGCCTCTACCAAATGTCATTTGTGATTTGAATGCATGCTCCAATGAAGTATTGTCATTCCTGTTTATCCTGTCTTCATAATTCTTCAATGAACCAACCAACTCATCTATAGAAAATTTAGTCAAATCCTTGGATTCCTCAATTACCACAACAATTGCATCAAATTTTTTAGGAAAACATCTTAAAATATTTTCTACAACCTTTTGATCTGTTAGCTCATCACCAGTCTGTCTTATTTGATTAACCAAATCCATAACATGATATGTGAATTGATCTACTGATTCAGAATCTTTCATCTGTAAATTTTCAAATTATTTTCTAAGTGCTTGTAATCTGGAAATTTTTACCTTACTCGTACCTTGATATGTCATTTCTAGGATGTCCCATGCTTGTTTGGTTGTAGTAGCTGGCTTAATCCTTCCAACAACTGACTCATCCAATCCTTGTGCAATGATCTGCAAAGCCCTCTTATTTTTCTAGCCTATTTTCTTTAAGAATATTCTCATCATCTGAACTCAAGGTAAACTCATCTTCTGGTTCAATATAACCATTTATAACTATGTCTGATAATTCACATGAATCAAATGCCAATTTCATTCTAAAATCCCAAGTATCATAATTTTTGCCAGAAAATATTGGTATTATCGGTTGATTTATACTAAACACCATACCTGATAATTTTTTAAGAAAATAATACCAATATAAGTCTTCTTTCAATGCCTCAACCTTGTCCAAAAAATGGTCAAAAACCTAAGGGCTTGGCTCCTTTTTATAAGGTGCAACAAACAACCAATGTGAGGGGTGAGTTGTTCGGATAAATAAGTATCTCCTTTGTAGATAAAACCTTAATGCCGAAGTAAATAAAATGGGACCAAGAATAAAATACAATTTACTTTAGGTCATGTGATAAAATCCACCTTGTTCATATTTTGAATCCTTGAGCCACAATAAAATGGGAAAATAAAAAAATAAATAAAATGCTATTGACACTAGCTGTAGCTATGCATCACATAAAGCTGCTAACATCTATCATTTATTTCCACTTCCCATAATCTATTAGACTTACAAGAAAAATGCCAAAAATGTAATCTTTGCTTTGCAACAAAAGGTCAAAACAACCAACAACAAACTATTCACATCCAACTTCAAATGACAGAGAACAAATTCATGCAGCCTAGAGGAATAACCAATGAAAAAAAATAGAAAAAGATCTCTTCAACACTACTCTGATACCAATTTGATGTGGGAAGAGACAGAAAAATAATAAAAACAAAAACCAAATGTTGTTGTGCTACGACACAATCAAATTTTATTGCCTTCTTTTCTTATCTCAAACAATTACATTCACCTCCATTTTATAGAGGTCTTTGGAAGAATACAAAACTCTCTAGAATCCTCTTTCTTCCACATTAAGAATACATTTTCCTCACAGACAAATCTAGAAGAAATAAGAATGTTCTGGACATGTTGACTGGTAGAAATTACCGAGACAATTCTAGTGAGTTTGACTGGTAGAAATTATCAAATACTTCTAACACCCACTAAATGAAATTGTGGCCTTACTATTTTACCTTGCACATTGATATTGAATCGGAATTGCATATCCATCCTCTTCACTAAACTATTTTTCTCCGAGTAAAGCTTAATTTGAGTGTCAATCATAAATCAACACCATCACTGACATGGACATGAAAGGTAGAATCATTGGATGAAGTTCATGCCTTCATCATAGTTGTTATTGTGTGTGTGTATAGTCTATAACAATAATTTTAGTATTTAAATATTACCCTTTTTTGGTATTATGGATAGTCTATTGATTGAAAATCAAAGTAGATTATTATAGAATAACAACAAATTACATTATTATATTATATAATAATTACCATTAATCAATAAATTACCTTAAGAGTGTGAGTGAGAGATAGAATCTTCCAACAATAAGCATGGATTTTTAACCATGTCAAGATGGTTGTTTCTCCCCACACCCTGTTTGAAAACTTTGTGCTTTTACTTGTCCTAGGGATATGTGAAGTCTTATGTGAAATCTTGGCGTAAGGTGTTAAAATGAGCTTTGGGTGGTTGGAACCTAAGAATTTTTGGGATCATTACTAACATACCTATCTTATAAAAATCTATGTAAAATATGCACAATACATAATAAAATTCACCAAAGTGCGGTAAGTTTTTTTCATTTACGAGCACAAAGTAAATTCACCCCAGCTTTTAATTTACTTATTTACGAATACAAAATAAAATTAATGGCGCTTTTATTTATGGGTACAAAATAAAATTCATTACATTTGTATTTGTTCTATAACCAATGAAAAGGGTGTCTACCTTGCATTAAACATGATTTTTTAGGCCGTGGTAAATTTTGTTAAATCTAATTTTGTTAACTCTTATGTGAAGTCTTGTCGAAGGTGTTAAAATGAGCTTTGAGTGGTTGGAAACTAAGAATTTTCAAGGAATATTACTAACATACCTATCTTATAAAAATATATGTAAAATATGCAGAATACATAATAAAATTCACCAAAGTGCGGTAAGCTTTTTTTAATTTACAAGCACAAAATAAAATTCACCCCGCTTTTAATTTACTTATTTACGAGTACAAAATAAAACTCACGGCGCTTTTATTTATGGGTATAAAATAAAATTCATTACATTTGTATTTGTTCTATAACCAATGAAAAGGGTGTCTACCTTGCATTAAACATGATTTTTAGGCCTTGGTAAAGTTTGTTAAATCTAATTTTGAGTATGTAAATGGTATTTTATGAATGAATAATTTAATAATTGGGTTACTTTTACATTTTTGACTGATTAAGATGAAAGTGCAAATATTGTTTCTACATATTTGTTTTTACATATTATAATTATAATAAAGATGTTATTACAAGGGTTTGATGTGGTTATAAATGTCTCACTAATGTATAAAGAAAGTGCACTACAACTTCCTAATGCAAACTTATTTCAGTTATACAAAGAGTATAGAAAATAAGAAAACAACCACAATATTGAAGGAGACAATTGAGGGTGAGAGTGACAATGAGAATTATGAAGGGAAATGATATATTAGAAAAATGAAATTGATACTTTCAAGTTCTAATGAGGTTGAATGTAGTAATGTTGATGACACAACTAATGATACTCATAAACTAGTAAAGTGGTTAGGTTAAATATTCATAACTAACACAATTCGTGTGTTGAAGGATGCCCCGATAAAAATATATAAATGAAACCCTTAAACACCGTGGCAACGAGAAGACTAGGATAAAAAAGAGAATTGGATATAACTCATGAAACCCAAGGAGTAAACATTTTAGCATGATATTATGAATGATCAAATGGGTAATGTGGGGATATGCATACTAGGGTGGTTGTCAAGGAATTATTTGGAGTGAATGTGTAAACTAGTGAAGTGCATGCTACACATACATAACTAACATAATTCATGTGTTCAAGGATGTGTGTGATTAAGATATATCCATGAAAACCCTAAACACCATGGAAATTAAAATATTAGGTCAAAAATTAGAATTAGATTTAACTCGTGAAAACCTCAAGGAGTAAATTTTTAGCATGATATCGCGAAGGATCGAATGGGCAATGTGGGGGATATGCATGTAGATTTCAGATACAATACTTTAGATTACATTATATAATTAAATGAATACATTTATTCTGATATACTACATTATCGAATTTAGATGTGTTCCTTAGTAAGCTCAATTACTAGAGATAACTTCACTTAGTAAGAATAATTGCTAAAGAGAGCTTCACTTAGCATGATTAATTGATAGATATGGATTCACAAAGTAAGTCAAATTTCTAGAAATAAATTGACTTAACATGCACAATTGAAAGATATGACTTCATGTAGTAGGTTTTGTTGTTATAGTTATCATATATTCAAATTTGTCATCCCTCACATGTGACATAGAGGGAAAACATCTGTAAATGCTTCATGCTTTATACTTTTCAGCTTATGTTATTTACTAAATTTATTATAAGCACCATTTTTGGACTCTAATACACATTTTATCATGTGGCACACAAGTTCACATGTATAGAAAAATAAAAAGGATAAGTAAACACATACATTCTAATCTCACACAGGGCCTTTTTTATGGGAGGTTTATATTTCAAGCTATTTATTTTAACAAAAAAATTCAATTACTAGATTAAAATGGAGGAAAATGTAGTACCCTAAATCTAGACCAATGTCATTAGAAATTAATCATTGGAATTTTCCTCAACCCATTAATAAATGTGCACTTTGAAATGATTAGTTCCTAAAACATATATTTCTCAATTAGCACTCCTTACAACTAGGTCACAAGTTTGTTACTTGACATTGACTATTTAATACCCTAGTTTTTTAGTATAGAACACATCTTTTAACATTTGGCCACCATCTCCAATTTACATAATGTAATTCATGCCCTAGCATGATGAATTCAATCATGAAAAAACAAATTTAATTGGGCATATTTGTCCTAAGCCAACAAATTCATCCTCCATAGTGTTAATGGTCAATTTTTCAAATTCATAAGTTATCAATATCATCCTACATCAATTAAGTGGAAAATTTTCATAAAAGTTGCCTATAAAATCATACTTACACTACTCATTCAAAAGGTTTCTTACCTCACATATTTTGGGAATACCTAGGGAACACAACAAGAACTTGATCTATAAATCACATTCTCAAGCACATCAACTAGTATTATGTCTACATAAATCATAAATGACTACCCTAGGCCATTTTACAAAGTTATATCCTACACTAAATACCATTGCCAAGTGTTGCAATTCATAATGGGGTATTCTTTACCAAAATATTTTTTTATACACATGTTATACACATTCGTTAGGTGGGGAACTACAAGGGTTTGATGCCTCTTTAGATTATTTATAGGTAGGTGTTGTAGGGGGAAATTCAACCTAGTCACACTAACCCCTTTTAGGTCTTCAATGAGGAGAGGTGGGTTTGATTAAGAATCCCTAATTTTCTACCTAATTACAATCATGAAATTACAAACACACGAAGTGAAGATATAGACATAAAATATCACAATCCCATTAACAATATTTAATCAAAACTTACACATGATAAATTTGTCTACATAAGATAAATCAAGTAATTTTTAAGGAACTCAAAGGATAAAAATTATAAAGATGGTAGCGAATCTAGCCAAAACTAGATTTGCATGTTTAGCGAATTTTCTGAAATCATACATCCTCGTATTGGGAAAAAATCAAGTTTTAAATTAATTTTTGAATGTAATGGACAACGTAAGATAATTTTGACTAAATTTAGAAAAAAAAATGGTTAATTGAAACTGTCTTTTTCAACTTAGGAATCGTGATGTCATTACTTGTCAGTTTCATATAAGTGACTATTTAGTAGATTGGATTTTTAGTTATTAGTTGTTATTTAGTTTAGATTAGTCTTTGTGTGACCTAAGAGCTATCAAAGACTGTGGACTCATCCGCCATCTTCATATTAACATTGTTATTTTAGGAATAAGATAGTTTTAAATTTTAATTTTACACATATATTTTCATGAATCATGATTCATAAATATTCTTGCATAATAAAATGAGGGATCTATTGGGACCCTCACCCTTGGAACTTAGTAACTTACATACATCTTGTTGCGAAATAAAGGGAGTACTACATTATTGACTGAAAATTGTAAAACATAAGGACAATTATATTGACACGATGACATATGACCCCAAAATATAAACACATTAGGAAATATGGATCTTCAAATGCAAGCGAGAGGACCACAAACTAGTTGGGTAATCGACACCAAGTAATTGGGTATAGGCGATATCAAGAAGAAAACTGATTACGGTAGGGGAAATTAGGTGCTAAGGTGAAAATATGATTGTTTGGGGTTCTCTGTGATTACACAGAGTGTCGCGAAGGCTTAGGCAGGGTGTTTGGATTTGGGTGCAAGTACAACAAGGGTGAAGTGGGTGGTTGGAAGGACAGAGAGGTTCAAATGGGAAGGTTTTCGAGTAGATGGGTGTAGGAGGTATACGGGAGAGAAGCAATCTGTAAAATAAAGGATTTAATACTAGAAGCTAATGAAACTTAACAACCGGATTAAAATACTTATATGGAGATTGAAGGTTGATAGACGATGGTTGGTGGTAGGTCTGGGAGGAGAAACATGTCTCGATCCAATGTGGCAACAACAAAGGCACAATGCTTCCCTATGTGAATGATCTGGGGCTCTAGTGTAACCGGTTGATTGTTGGTGAAGAGTGTAGGTACTCGTGTGCGTGTTGGTCGTCAAATCTTATTTTAAATGCCTAGGTGCAAGAGCTAAGAATACCATAAATCAAAAGCCAAGATGGAAGAATCTGGGAAAAGGGTTGGAATTTTTTATTTAAAGAAACGATGGCAGTTATGTGACTAGCACCGACCGAGGAATAACCGCATCGCTTAGGGCTAAAAGGTCTTATTTTTCCAAAAATATCATTTTCTCTCCTTTTTGGCATTGGTCAAGATTTTTATGGACTAGGAGTCTAGGTTGGCGCTAAATGAAGCAGAAATTGGTAGGAGGGATAATAGGTAATGAATGTTAGGGTTATAATGAGTCTTAGTTAGTTAAGGGGAGTGGTGACTTAGTCTAGGTTAATAAATAGGCTTGGAATGGGTCCATGGTGAGGTGGAGAGGTGAGGTGGAGGGGTGAGGGAATTATTAACTTAATATGGGTGGTTAAATTAATAATAATGTGTGGACGATCATGGTAAGGGGTATGTTAGTCGAAGGGGGCCTAGAGGGTTGCACCCAATTTTCGGTGTCTACATGTTGCTTTAGATTTTGGTGGAGTAACTTGGACAATACCTCCCCTTGATTACCTTGGATTGATTTGATCAATGATGATGGATTGATAGATTTGATTGGAGATGGATTGAATATTTTGGATGATTGATGAAATAAAATGATATATATTTGTTATGGATTAAATGTGTTCATCTCATCTAGCTCTCATGGAGGAGGAGAGTTCAATTTAAAAATTTTGGGAGATAAAATTGAGGGTGAAGATCCATCCAAGTAGGATGAGAATCAATGGTTGGAAATGTATGAGAGGATTGGAGGATTTTAGAATGGAGAATTCTAGAATTTGAATTCAAAATTCATAGAGGGAAGAATCTTCCATTGAATTAAAAATTCAATGGAAGGAGAAGTTTAGAGAGGCTTCTAGAAATAGAAGCCTCTAGATTTAGAGGTGGAGAATGTGATTAGTTAATTATTAAATTAGGTTAGTAAAAAATTATTAGGGAGAGATTATATGGAAAGGCTAGGTGTAGGGTAGGTGGGTAGGGGGTGTAGGAATATTAAATTCCTAGAAAATGTTAATAAGGCTTGAGATAGGATAATAGGATATAATAATGAATTAAAGGGGTTAATGATGAAATGGTGGGATGTTAGATAAATGATAGTGTAAATGTGATAAAATGGATTGTTAATAATTAATCTTGTGATTTATTACTATAGGGATTTAGATAGTGATGATGTTATGTTATTTGGGGACACATTAATCATGATTAATTATGTCAACATTTTAGATGTCTACACATCCTTGATGTCACAATTTAACAAGAGAGACACGCATTCAATATAGTGTAACTATTTCAAAATTATTGTTAATATTATCCAAAATTGATTACTAACTGCCATTAATGGTGGGGAATTTACACAATTCAGATAACTATAGTTACTCTTAAGTGGTTATTTAAAACCCGTGCATGAGACGAAGACACGTCATTTTCCCAAAGGTGAATTTTTATATAGGGTCAATCTACCATACATATCATCACAAAAATATTACCAACCAAGGTGACATTCATCAAGACCCATAGACACATGTGCTGGAAACCACTTACTAGCACAATAAGGATCGAGATAAGCATGGGAGAAAGTTTACAACTTGAAGGGTCATACATACATGTACATCCATGCCCTCACTAGCCATAATTGTAATGAAAATTTACATGTATAGATAATAATATTTGGAATTTTTTATCCATTGTAAAATTCTCACTCACAATTTGTCAATCCTTTATGTCTTTTGGCTAGAGAATAACCACGAAATTATGGGATCATTCATGGTTTGTGTGACAAACTTCTAGCTTGATGGAGAACCATCTATGCTCTCGTGCAATCTATCAATTTGAGCCTTGAAATTCCTATTCATTCATTGAGCCATTGCCCCTCAATTATATTTCTCATGAATCCTTTCATGCATGTCATGAGGTTTGAATAAAAGCATATATTATATTCTAAAGTTTTGTTTTAAGAATGAAATCCAAGTCTACGACTTGCTGGTTTGGTTTGGTTGGGTCACTGGGAAGGGACCTCATCATGTGATAATAGAATGTAGGGACCTTATCATGCAATAATAGAATGTGAAATCCATGTGGGACGTGTGTGACTATTTCTTTTCATCTAATTGTTTTTTCTTGGATGGTGACAAGACATAACAACAACAATGGAGTTATGCAAGGCACACAAATTTGCTAGGTAAATGAAGAAAAATTTCTATAAAACATCATAGCCCAATGGAGAGATGTGATGTATTCTATCAATATCTCACAATAGTAATTCTATCTTCACCATTTATTTTTCCCATAATCAACATGTTGAGTTATGGAGCTCAATTACTTCAGTTTATCATGTAATATTAAACTTGTAGGAAAACATAGTAACCGACATCGGTTATGAAGGGACTGACATCGGTCACCTATGACCAACATCGGTCAAGCAAGGAGGAACCGACATCGGTTAGGGATAATCAAGGCGTCGGTTACCTGTGTGTGAGTGTTTTATTTAACTCACGGGAATTAGATCTATTTTTAGTATTAAAGCAGATCTATTGATTGTAATTGCATGGCTAAGTGCCCTAAGTTTTTATATGCCTATATAAGCATGAAAGCTAGGGTTTGTAAGTAAGGACAAGTGAGAGTTGATGATTATTGTAAAAATAATTTTGAGAGAGAGAATTCTTGGAGAAGAAAGAAAAACTTGAGAGAAAGAAAGTATCAGTACATCTGAGAGGTGTGGAAGATTGTAAATCTTCATTGTATATCTTCTGAAAGCTTTGGATAATAGATTGGCTTGTTTCTTGGTGGATGTAGCCCACACTAGGTGAACCACGTTAAATCTGGTGTTGATTTATATCTCTTGTTTTGTATATTTCTTTTGGTAGAATATCTGTTTTTATTGCATGTATGCTTAGATATGATATATTATTTGTACAACCTTATGTTAACCCCAACAAATGGTATCGAGCTTTGTTTGAGGGTTTTGTGTGTTGACAGATTTACTCACAGAGGGTTTTTCTGATTGAGTGGGAGCTACAACAATGGAAGAAGAAAACAAATACAAGGTAGAGAAGTTTGATGGCTGAAATTATCAATTATGCAAAATGAAGATTAAGGATTATCTATCAAAGAGATTTGTACTTATCGTTGGATGAAAATTCTATACCTATGAAGATGATTGATGAAGAATGGAAGATTCTTAATAGAAAGACTTTGGGATCTATAAGATTGAGCTTGACAGCATCTGTGGCTTCCAATATTATAGAAGCAACATCTACGGTAGAGTTAATGAAATCTCTTGCTAATTTATATGAAAAACCTAGTACTTCAAATAAATTTTATTTGATGAAGAAACTATTTAATTATAAGATGCATGAAGGTGGATCTGCATCTAGTCATTTGAATAATTTCTGATCTATTGTAAATCAGTTAAAATCGATTGATATTCCATTTGATGATGAAGTGAAAGCACTCTTATTCTTATGTTCTTTTCTGATAGTTGGGATAACTTGGTAATGTATGTTAGTAATACAACATTTGCTAATAATATTTTGAAGTTTGATGATGTCGTTTGTACAATCTTGAATGAAGAAATTCACGAGAAAGTACAGAGGAATCATCATTTGGGAATGCTTTGAATGTAGAAAGCGGAGGCAGAGTAATGAGAGATCCAAGACTAAGAATAATGGGAAATCAAAGTCAAGGGATATCAAATCTAAATCCAAAGGTAAGGGAATCACCTATTGGAAATGTGGAAAGAAAGGACATGTAAAGAAAGATTTTTGGTCAAAGGATAAAGAGAACTAACACCCGAGAAAAAGGTAAAGATGCAAATATTACAAAGAGAGATAATGCGATATGCTCTTATTCTTTATTTAGATAATAGAATAGAATCATGGTTTTAGATTCGGAGCTTCTTTTCATACAACCCCTAATAAGGGTTATTTCAGAAATTATGCCTAGGAAATTTTGGGCATGTTTATTTGGGTGATCATGAACCTTGCATATTCATGGTAAAGGGAAGTTCATCTAAAATTGCAGAATGGAAATACATGGATATTGAAAGATGTGATGCATGTGCCAAGCCTCAAGAGAAATATTATTTCTACGAAACTACGTGAAGCTAGTTGCATGGTTACATTCATAGAAAACTCTTGGAAAGTCACCAAAGGTGCTTTTGTTGTGGAAAAAGGTAAGAAGGCAGGGAACATTATATTTATCTACTTGTGTTACTGATTCCTTTTATGCATTATTTACTTCATATTCGAGATGCATACATGTGGCATAATCGGTTGGGACATATGAGTCAAAAAGGAATGCAGATCGTAAAGGCTAATGGTAATTTATCACATTTGAAATATTTAGATCTTGATTTTTGTGAGCATTGTGTTTCTAGAAAATAAAAGATAGTGATATTTCTCAAAGTTGGGGTGGCTAAGAAGGATAAAAAATTAGAGCTTGTACACTCGGATATGTGGGGACCAACTCAAGTAGCTTCTCATGGAGGATCCCATTATGTTACTTTCATTGATGATGATACAAGAAAGGTATGGGTTTATTGTATTAAACATAAATCTGATGTTTTTGAAACTTTTAAAATATGAAAATTCCTTGTTGAAAATGAATCAAATTCAAAGTTAAAGTGCCTTAGATCTGACAATAGTGGTGAATACTTTAGCAATACTTTTAATTATTATTTTTCAGTGAATGAAATACGTAGAGAAAGGATGGTTCCAAGAACACCACAAGAGAATGGTGTTGCAGAAAGAATGAACAAGACAATCATGGAACGTGCTAGAAGTATGAGGATACATGTTGGATTGCCCTTACATATTTGGGTAGAAGAATTCAATATAATGGTTTATTTGATTAACCAGAGGAAGTTTGGACCTTGGAAAAGAGGTAGATCTTTCTTTTATTAATTTTTTTGGTTCAGAAGCTTTTGTGCATATTGATAAGGAAAATAGGAAAAGTTGGATGCAAAATCCAAGAGATGCACTTTCATTGGTTATGGATATGGTGATTTCAGATTCCGTTTTTGGGATTTAGAGAAATCTAAAATTATTAGAAGTCATGACATAGAATGGAATGAAAAGAGAATGTACAGGGATCAAATTTTGGTACCCAAGGACAAACCGGTTGAGAATTTTTAAACGAAAATGAACTCTCGATTTAAAAATCATCTTGTGGGATTACACAATAACCATTTTTGGTTGACCCGTAACCGACATCGATTAGCTAAATTGGTATCGGTTATAGAAGAGCCAAACCGACATCGCTTAGTAGAATTGGTGTCGATTACAGACCGTGTCGATCACTCGTCATAATTGGATACAAATATCTAGGAGGTCTAGAATGAGCCTCTCGGTACCCCAAACTCCTCCGAGAAGGTCTCGAAGGGTGAGTAAAACTCCAAAATATTTACACCTTCTTCTTTTTATTTATTATTGACTAATAATGGAACCAAAAATTTTGAAGAAGTAATGCAGATAAAACCCACGTCTAGTGGGAGCATGACATGGATGAGGAGATGGAATCCTTGGAACAAAACTAGACTTGGGATTTGGTTAAGTTTCCAGTAGGTAAGAGGACATTGTAGAAAAAATGAGTTTACAGGATCAAGGAAGAAGAGAGTGGACAAAAAAGTACAAGGAAATAATTGTAGTAAAAGGATTTTTACTGAAAGCGAGGCATTGAGTTTGGTGAAATATTTTCTCCTATTGTAAAGATGACTTTTATTCGTATTGTATTGAGTTTAGTTGCAGTACATGATTTACATTTAGAGAAACTAGATGTGAAGATGACTTTCCTTCATGGTGATTTGGATGAAGAGATTTATATGCACAAGTAGCCACTTGGGTATGAAGTCAAGGGTAAGGAGAAATTAGTGTGTTGGTTGAAAAGGAGCCTATATGGGCTCAAGAAAGCTCTAAGGCAATGGTACATGAGGTTTGATAGTTTCATGCATGAGCATGATTACTTGAGATGTGAATTTAATTATTGTGTTTATTTCAAAAGGCTTGGAAATGGGAGCTATATTATTTTTTTATTGTATGTGAATGATATGTTTATTGCATGATCTAGTATGCAGGGGCATTGGTGAGCTTAAGGGAAAAATAGCTCACACATTTTCTATGAAGTATTTATGAGATGTAAAAATAATCCTTGGCATGCAAATACATAGAGACAGGAAGAACAAGAAATTGTATTTGTCTTAGGAGGCTTATATCAATAAGGTGTTGGAAATGTTTAACATGCAAGATTCAAAACTTGCAAGTACACCTATGGCAAGACACTTCAAATTGAGCAAAGATCAATGTCCTTCATCACATGAGGAGGTCAAATACATGACACGAGTACCATATGCTTCAGAAGTTGGGAGTCTCGTGTATGATATGGTTTGTACTGCACCGGACATTTCACATGCGGTGAGAGTTGTGAGTAGATTTATGGCTAATCTGACGCTTAAAGAGCATTGGAAAGCATTACAATGGATACTCGTATTTGAGAGGGAAATCTAGCATGCATTTATGCTATGGAGGTTTGAATATTTCTTTATTTGGCTATGTTGATTTAGATATGGTTAGAGATCTAGATGGTAGGAGGAGCACTACTGGATATATTTTCACAATAGGTGGGATGGAAGTTAGATGGATTTCAAGATTGCAGAAGGTTGTGGCTTTGTCTACTACAGAGGAAGAGTATGTTGCAGAACTACATAGGATAGCAAGAAGGAGATGATATGGATGAATAGGTTCATGGAAGAGTTGGGAAAGGAGAAAAATGATTGAAAATGGTTTAGTGATAGTCATAGTGCAATTCGTTTCGAAAAGAACTCAGTTTTTCATTGTAGAATGAAACAAATTCAATCGAGGTATCACTTAATACATAAGGTATTGGATGATGGGAAGCTGAAACTCGGAGAAGATTCATACGAGTGAAAACCACGGGATATGCTAACGAATTCATTAGCAAAGAGAAGTTGGAGCTACACTCCACTTATGTTGGTCTTCGAGTTTGAGACTTGAAGAGGAAGAAACAAAGCTAAGAAAGGATCAAAGAATGAGGTTGTATAGGCATAGTGCAATAATTTATCTCTAAGTGGGAGATTGTTGAGTTACGGAGCTCAATTATTTCAGTTTAGCATGTTATATTAAACTTGTTGGAAAACACAGTAACCGACATCGGTTATGAAGGGACCGACATCGGTCGTGAAAGGAGGAACCGACATCGATTAGGGCTAACCGATGTCGCTACCTCGTGTGTGAGTGTTTTATTTAACTCGGGAGAATTAGATCTATTTTTAGTATTAAAGTAGATCTATTGATTGTAATTGCATGGCTAAGTGCCCTAAGTTTGTATATGTCTATATAAGTATGAAATCTAGGGTTTATAAGTAAGGATTAGTGAGAGTTGATGATTATTGTAAAAATAATTGTGAGAGAGAATTCTTGGAGAAGAAAGAAAATCTTGAGAGAGAAATTATTGTACATCCGAGAGGTGTGGAAGATTGTAAATATTTTAAAAGCTTTGGCTAATAGATTAGTTTGTTCCTTGGTGGATGTAGCCAACACTGGGTGAACCATGTTAAATCGGTGTTGATTTATATCTCTTGTTTTGTATATTTCTTCCGGTAGAATATCCACTTTTATTGCATGTATACTTAGATATGATATATTATTTGTATAACCTTGTGCTAACCCCAACACAACCTTCACTTCTAATACTTAGGGTATATCTCACAAAGATAATTCTTGAATGTACCGACTTTTCATAAAACCTCATTTTGTCCTTCTTGACAACAACCCATCACCGAAGCTTTAGCGGGGTGGTTTCGAGATCGTGGTTCAAAATTGAGCCCATCACAACCCTTCCCAAGGCCTCAAACCCGTCAGAAAAGGGTGGGTAAAAATTTACATGTAAAAAATGTAAAATCATTTGACAATAGAGAAGTGCAAGTTACTTTTAAAACTGTCAAAAGAAGGGCTATGGTGAAAAATTCTTGTCAACAATTTGTGTGAAAATTTTTAAATCTTAAAAATATTTTTAATGACTTCCACAAATAATCACCTCTAACATTCCAGGATATGTGAGTTTCACAAATACATTAGACAAGACGTATTAAGCAATTATCAAAAGTTTTAAAATAATAAATATACTACTACTATAATACTATTAAGGTCAAATCCCAAGTTTCTAGCAAGTTGGTGATGTTAGCTCAATGAATAATTGAGCACAAATACCTAAAAACCAAAGATTTAATGTTACAGTCTAGGGTTCTAGCCTTTGCTTTGGATTCATTCAGATGTTTTATTTGTCACCTTATAATTTTTTTACTTCCTTATTGCAAGAGCCACCCCGAGAGGTAGAAAACAAATTTAAGATATACCTGTAAACAAATATTTTCCCACTTGGGAACATACACAACATGATTTGGAATAGATCAAACATATAGAGTTTCCACGAGCTCAATATGGTTTGACATGGATATCTGAGGTCGGGGCAGATCTTGGAGAAAAGTGTTGAACTAATCTCAAAGGGTGACTTTAATTCATGACTCGCAATGTAGGGTGTTGAGAAGGCTCTATGGGAGTCATGTTGGTGCCAAAGGGCGGGATGAGCTTGCAATGGTCTTGATCTTGATCACTTAGATCAATTCAAGCTCGGTGTGTAAACAATCTAGGGGCCGAGATTATTGTATTAGCTCAATTTGTATGCATCAAAGAAGGAGCTCGAAGAAAAGGTAGTTGAGGCTTGCTTTCACACAAACCAAAGGTCGAGTCACTTGAGAAGCTCACACATTATGACCATTGCAAACAAGAATTGAACTAAGTGTCGAGTCAAACTCTTTAATGTAAAGGTTGATTGGACCTATCTAAGATGGAATAATATAGGGCGGAGGAGAGGAGCTCTTTGTAGAGGCGACGAATAGGAAGAGATAAGCTTATTTTTCCATTGAAATTACCCCTTCAAGTCATCATTGGTATCTCCTCTCTAACAATTTTTCAATACCAATGATGCGGAGGCCAACAAGAATAGTTGTGCTCAAGAAAATGCAGCTCAACTATATGCCTAAGGAGTTAGGAAGAGGGTTGTGGACAAATTCAGGGAGGATTACGAAGGGTGAGTGTGTTTAATGCAATAGTCTAATTTGGTAATACATCATTTGTGTGTAGTAGATCTGAATGCATATTGTGCACAAGGTGAAGCTCTTAGCTTTCAAATTTGTCTAAGAATATCTTGATGTATCTGTCAGTGACATAGTTAGTGTGGGTGTTTCAATGTATAGATGCACATTTTCTTTAATTTAGTTGGAAAAAATATAATTTAATGTATTTTACTAGTTAAAATTTACATGGGTTTTAATTTTAGTGGTTAAACCCTGAATGATTTTTTTATTGAAGTGATAAGAATCCAAATAGGTTTTAATTTTATCAATAAGATCCAAGTAGAAGCCAAAGTTATTTATTTTATTATTTACGGTTTTTCCATAATGATTTTATAATAGATTCAAGTGTCCCACACACAGTTTGATGGTTTTTATGTGTTTATTGATTCACATGTCTTCTCGTCTCGATTTCAATTTTTTTATATGTATGTATTTATTTAATGCTTATTTTAGTTATGATGATTTTTAGAAAATTAGAATATTGCAAATTTGGGCTTTCATTACATCATAATTTGATTATTTTACTAGTTTTAATGCATCTTAATTTTACACCATTCTAATTGAGGGGTCATTTTGTTTAGATTACTCAATTTTATTTGGATTGAGAAGTTTAGAGATGCTTCTAGAAATAGAAGCCTCTAGATTTAGAGGTGGAGAATGTGATTAGTTAATTATTAAATTATGTTAGTAAAATATGATTAGGAGAGATTACATGGAAAGGCTAGGTGTAGCATAGGTGTAGAGTAGGTGGGTAGGTGGGTGTAGGAATATTAAATTTAAATTACATCATAATTTGATTATTTTACTAGTTTAAATGCATCTTAAGTTTACACCATTCTAATTGAGGGGTCATTTTATTTGGATTACTGAATTTTATTTGGATTGAGAATTTTAGAGATGCTTCTAGAAATAGAAGCCTCTAGATTTAGAGGTGGAGAATGTGATTAGTTTATTATTAGATTAGGTTAGTAAAAGATGATTAGGGAGAGATTACATGGAAAGGCTAGGTGTAGAGTAGGTGGGTAGGTGGGTGTAGGAATATTAAATTCCTATAAAATGTTAATAAGGATTAAGATAGGATAATAGGATATAATAATGAATTAAAAGGGTTAATGATGAAATGGTGGGATATTAGATAAATGATAAAGGGTAAATGTGATAAAAGAGATTAATAATAATTAATCTTGTGATTAATTATTATAGGGATTTAGATAGTGATGATGTTATGTAAATTGAGGGATGATTAATCATAATTAATTATGTCAACATTTTAGATGTCTACACATCCTTGATGTCAAAATTTAACAAGAGAAACATGTATTGCATATAGTGTAACCGTTAAAAAATTATTTTTAATACCATCCAAAATTGATTACTAACCGTCATTCGGTGGGGAATTTACACAATTCGAGATAACTGTAATTACTCTCAAGTGGTTATTTAAAACTTGCATGAGGCGAAGACACGTCACTTTCCCAAACGTGAAATTTTTATATAGGGTCAATCTACAATACATATCATCACCAATGAATTACCAACCAAGGCGTCATTTATCAAGACCCATTGACACATTCTAGAAACCACTTACTAGCACAATTAGCATCAAGATACACATGAGAAAGTTTTTGCAACTAAAAGGGTCAATATAGGTACATCCATGCCCTCACTAACCATTATTGCAATGAAAAATGACACGTATAAATAATAATATTTAGCATTTTTTCATCCTACGGTAAAATTCCCATTCGCAATGTGTCATTCCATGCCCGTGCCCTTTGGCTAGAGAATAACCATGGAATTATGGGATCAATTCCCGGCCTCTGTGACAAACTTTGAGCTTGATGGAGAACCATCGATGTTGTCATGCAATTTATCGATTTGAGCCTTGAAATTCCTATTCATTCATTGAGTCATTTCCCTCAATTATATTTCTCATGAATCCTTTCATGCATGTCATGAGGTTTGAATAAAATCATATAAATTATATTCTAAAGTTTTGTTTTAAGAATGAAATTCAAGTCTATGGTCGACATGGTTTGGTTTGATTGGGTTGGGAAGGGACCTCATCATGTGACAACAGAATGTAGGGACTTTATCATGCGATAATAGAATGTGAAAGCCATGTTGGCATGTGTGTCCAGCGATCCACGTGAGTTTCATGACATGGACTAACCATGTCTCGTAGATCCTAACTCGACGATTGTCAGGAGACTAATACCTATGGGCTTTGGTCTAACGACAATCGTGGTCCAACAAATGGTATCAAAGAAACATGTATTGAGTTTGAAACTCACTCGGGTAACACTGAGGAGGAGATTGTTGGCATGTGTTTCCAGAGCTCCCCGTGAGTTTCGTGACATGGATTAACCACCTCTCATAGATCCTAACTCTGATGATTTTAGCGGAGACTAATACCTATGGGTTTTGGTCTAACGACAATCGTGGTCCAAAAAGTCATGTGGGATGAGTGTGACTAGTTTTTTCCATCTAATTGTTCATGAATAGTTTTCGTGGATGGTGACAAGACATAAAAACAACAATGGAGTTGTGCAAGGCACATAAGTTTGTTAGGTCAATGAAGAACACTTTCTATAAAACGTCGAGCCTAGTGGAGAGATGTTATTTATTCCATCAATATCTCACTATAGTAATTCTATCTTCACCATTGATTTTTCCCAAAATCAACCTTCACTTCTAATACTCGGGAACGTCCTCATTTATATAATTCTTGAATGCACCAACTTTTCATGAATCTCATTTTCTCCTGCTGACAACGGCCCATCACCGACGCTTTAGCATGGTGGTTTCAAGTGCAAGATTCAAAACTAAGACCGTCACAGCCCTTCCCAAGGCCTCAAACCCGTCAAAAAAGGGTGGATAAAAATTTACATGTAAAAAAGTAAAAATCATTTGACAATAGAGAAGTGCAAGTTACTTTTAAAACTGTCAAAAGAAGGGCTATGGTGAAAAATGCTTGTCAACAATTTGTGTGAAATTTTTAAATCTTAAAAATATTTTTGATGACTTCTACAAACAATCACCTCCAACTTTCCAAGATATGTGTGTGACTCATAGATACATTAGACAAGACGTATTAAGCAATTATAAAAAGTTTTAAAATAATAAATATACTACTACTATAATACTATTAAGGTCAAATCCCAAGTTTCTAGCAAGTTGGTGATGTTAGCTCAACAAATACTTGAGCACAAATACCTAAAAACCAAAGATTTAATATTACCGTTTAGGGTTCTGGCCTTTGCTTGGGATTCATTCAGATGTTTTATTTGTCACCTTATATATTTTTTTCTTCTTTATTGCAGAGCCACCTTAAGAGGTAAAGAACAAAGTTAGGATCGACTTGCACACAAATATCTACCCACTTGGGAGCATGCACAACATGATTTGGAATAGATCGAGCATGCAGAGTGGCCACGAGCTCGATATGGGTTGAGATGGATATTTGAGGTCGAACAGAGCTTGAAGAAAAGTGTTGAGCTGATCTCAAAGGGTGACTTCAATTCATGACTCACAATGTAGGGTGTCGAGAAGGCTCTATGGGAGCGGCGTTCGTGCCAAAGGGTGGGATGGGCTTGCAATGGTCTTGATCCTAATCACTTAAATCAATTCAAGATCGGTGTGTAAACAAGCTAGGGGTTGAGATGATTGGATTAGCTCAGTTTGTATGCAACAAAGAAGGAGCTCAAAGAAAAGGTAGTTGGGGCTTGCTTTCAGGCAAAACAAAGGTCGAGTCACTTGAGGAGCTCACACATTATGACCATTGCAAACAAGAATTGAGCTAAGTGTCAAGTCAAGCTCCCTAATGTAAAGGTTGATTGGACCTATCCGAGATGGCATAATATAGGACGAAGGAGATGATCTCCTTATAGAGGAGACAAACATGTAGAGATAAGCTTCTTTTTCAATTGAAATTACCCCTTCAATTCATCATTGGTATCTCCTCTCTAACAATTTTTCAATAAAGCAATGATGAGGAGGCCAACAAGAACAGCTTGTGCTCAAGACAATGCGGCTCAACTATATGCCTAAGGAGTTGAGTAAGAGGGTTGTGGATAGATTTAGGGAGGATTATGAAGGGTGAGTGTGTTTAATGTAGTAGTCTAATTTGGTAATACATCATATCTCGAATGCATATTGTGCACGAGATGAAGCTCTTGGCTTTGAAATCGACTAAGAATGTCTCGATGTATCTGTCTCGGTGACATAGTTAGTGTGGGTGTTTCAATGTATAGATGCACATTTTCTTTAATTTAATTGGAAAAAATCTAATTTAATGCATTTTACTAGTTAAAATTTACATGGGTTTTAATTTTAGTGGTTAAATTCTGAATGATTTTTTTATTGAAGTGATAAGAATCCAAATAGGTTTTAATTTTAGAAGTGAAATCCAAGCAGAAGCTAAAGTTATTTATTTTATTATTTACGGTTTTTTCATAATGATTTTTATAAGAGATTCCAGTGTCCCACATGCAGTTTGATGGTTTTTATGTGTTTATTGATTTGCATGTCTTCTCGTCTAATTTCAATTGTTTTTTAGGTATTTATTTATTTAATGCTTATTTTAGTTATGATGATTTTTAGAAAATTAGAATATTACAAATTTAGGTTTTCATTACATCATAATTTGATTATTTTACTAGTTTAAATGCATCTTAATTTTACATCATTCGATTGAGGGGTCATTTTGTTTGGATTATTGAATTTTTCTTTTTATTTAAGGTGCCAATCAACTCGTACTTGATTTTATAAAAGAAAAATCTCATTTAAAAAAATTATTCTTAATTTTTGTGACGTGGATACTTGATTTATTCTTTTTAATATTGAGGTGTGCACTCAATTGGGCACTAGTTTTACATAGATTGTCGGCATCTCTGCTCATACTTCGGAGGAAGCATATAACAGGTTGACAATTATGAGTAAGCATACAACCATACTAGTGGTCACCTTTAGCTAAGCAATACGAGTAGCGAGGCACAATCTTGACCTCAACCGATTCGACTCTCCATATTGGGTACCTCAAGACCTTGCACTCAACAAGACTTGATCCCTGGTGAGCTCTATAAGAACCAGCATCATCACCAATGTGTAAAATACTCATATTACCTACTTTACATCATCGAATGGATACTTTCTTTTCACAATAAAATTCAGACCTGCCCTTCAAATTTGATCAAGAGTTAATCCACGAGCCCAAATGGGCCATCGCTAGACATTGAATTCAAGGAAAACACGATAAAATTGCGCCGCTTGACCTACCACGGAGGGTCAAATGAGCAAACAGCTTTAAAAAAGCGTAAATGCAAGCATCACCGTATGTTTCTCCATTGTTAGACCGTCAAAATCAATGTAATAATGTGTTGCAATACCCGCGCCCGGTCCCCACCACTCGACGATGGAATCGGTCCCGAAGTTGAAATTTTCTCCACATGTCAAATCAAATTTTGTTCACAGCTAAGTTTTTTTATGTGTCAAGAATTTTACTTTTTTCAAGATATCATTCTTTACTCGCTATCAAATTTTTGTACACCTGTAATATATACTAAAGAATCGCACGCGAGGTGTGCGATGTGAACGCCGAAATGGAAATGGGGAGTTGTAAATTAAATGTTAATGAAAATCCCAAGCATGTTTAAAATGGCAAAGAAAAGAAGCAAGAGAAAGCAACCTAGAAAGTAATGTAGATAAAAAACAATCCATGTGTGAGAATGTACAAAACAATGAAGGGGGGGTAGAAGATATTATTATGTATCTTAACAAACCAAAGATGTACACTGGAGTATGTTGTAGAAGAAGATACGGGAAGGAAGGGTGAGTTACGGCAAACCGGAAATGGCAACATTGAATTGCACACAAGACGTTAAGAGGTGGGGGGCGATAGGTTTACCGACGAAGAAGAAAACCAGGGATGCTTTAGGAGGCGGGGGAGGATGGAAGGGAAAGGAGACGAAGTTCTTCATTTTTTCAGAATTGCAGGAGGGGGCAAATGAAATTTTGGAGTAACGGTCGAAGGAGAAAGCCAAGCAGATACGAATGTTTCAAGGAGGGAACTCGTGAAAGAGCAGTGAAAGTAAGGTTAGGTCTCTCGATGAATCCAATGTCAATGGTGGCACGAGGAAGGGTGAGTCCTTGGGATTTGTGAATAGATAATGCCCAAGCCATTTTTAAAGGCAACTACCTATGAGAACCTCTCGAAATGGGGGAATCGAGACGTGGGAGGGATTGGACGGGTTCCAGGGAGGACCAGTATAGCGATCGAGGTTGACACTAACGAAATAAGGAAAAGAAGGTGGAGTTGAGGAAGGGCAATAGAAAATGTCAACGATAGTGCCAGATGCACCATTAATAAGGCCGGTAGCAATCCATAAATTAGTAGTGAGCATGATTTTTTGTTTTTTGCAAAGGAGCACTATTTTTTCTAGTTGGTCATCATCAGGATCGTAGTAGTCACCTCTTCTTGTATTCAGAGCAATGGACAAGGCGATTAGAGAATTGAGCTCCTTCAGCATTTGTAAATTGTGGTTTTTAACAAGAATATTTGTTGAGAAAAGGTGGGGGGCATTGTGGAAGTTTACAAGTTCTTGCTGTGAGAGGCATGAATCGGTGCGGGACATCAATGTTTCCCAATTTGGAAGGGTGGCAACACCATTACAGATGTTGAGAAGCAAGTTGCGAAAGGAAACTTGTGTCGGAGTAGAGCCTTGTTGTCTAAATATAGATCTCAACGATATTGAATTAGGAAATTTGTGCCAAAGCGATCCACCATAGGAATTGTTGGCATATAATGGTCTGTCCATAATGGGTGGAAATTGACCCAGGTCCCCAACCAAATTCATTGATTTATTTCTGAAGGGGGAAGTACGGAAATGCGGGAAGGCCTCACGAAGGTGGAAGCCAATTTTTGCTAGAAGTTTAGGGCCAATGAAGCTCATTCCATCAATCAAAATGTATGTAACATGTTTTAAAGAGTCTTGGAAGGAGGCCAAAGCTTGGCCTTCAAGGGGTTTTAAATCTTTAATGGGAATTCGGAGGCTGGAATGAATGGTCGACGCAGAAATGTTAAAAGCGGCCACGCCAGTAGGGGCGAGTAAAAGAAGGGGTGAAACACCAGGGGCAACGAGGGAGGAGAAGGTAGATTGGACAGAGTGGATAAGGAATGACTTGCTTGTTCATTGTTTAAGCTCGTCACTAAAAACCTATTTTCCTGCAGGGCAAACAAATTTAAGTAACTGAAAATGCAAGTTCAGCTGTGATTAGAAATACTCGTTGAACTGTCAATACCAACGATGTTTTGGATAAAATGAAGGAATTGCATTTAGGGAATGGCTTGGACTGAGATACTTTTTGTTAACAAGTTTCTTTATTTGTTTGCAGATTCAATTCTATTGGTAAATGGCAAAGCGTCCCCGACCCCGAGCAAGAAAAACATTGATTCTGATAATAATAGTAATTATGGCAAATCCTTGCAGGTTTTAATTTGTAAGGCTTTAGGTATAAATTTTCAATGGCGCACTGTACATGATTTTTTTTGAATTTTTCCTAAATTCTAGAAGAAAAGAAATGGAAGATTTTAATATAACCTAGTGGTGAAATAAAAATTCATAACAATAACCTAAAGCATTAAACACAAAAATTTATGGAATAAAACATGTTTCCTCCCTTGGACACAAAAATTTATGGAATAAAACATGTTCCCTCAAATTTTCTCTCTATTTTGCACAATTGATGTCGCCATATGTTGTCTATATGGATTTGAAGCTATAGGCGGTTTAGAGGAATTTTCAAAGTGCTTTGTAAATAGCCTTCAACTTTCTACAGGATACAACTGCCGCTACAATAAATGTTTACTTATATTTATCAATTTCTACCTTACTGTTGTTCTATGTGAGAAGAAACAATTGTATGGAAGAAATACACTAAAAAGAGGCTTTCCCATGTCGGACTATTGTACAGATACAGTTTTCTTGATTCTTTTCCTCTATATTTGCACCAAAGGTTATTCAAGGGCTCAAATGAAGCCAAATAATAATCTGTATTTCAGGTTTTAACATAATTACAAATGATACTGAAACTCAATCCATTCATTTTACATCCACTATATAGGTATGATGCAACATAAGGCAATCCATCATCATCAAGCTTATCTACCCTGGGGTTTGCTGTGTTTGGCTTTCCAAAATCTAAGTCTAGCTTGGATGAACTTTTAGAGTTACTGTCATCACAATCTGTCTCTGATGTGAATGTATGGAAATGCATGGTTCGAAACAGCCCACGATCTATTGATGCATGGTTTAAAACCACAGAGTCTTCCTGATTGTATCCATAATGAACATTCACAGCAACAATAGCATTTTGACCATTATGGAGCTCCACTTTCTTGAGGCACTCAGAGGACATAGTCAAAAAGAACACTTGCCGGGGCACGTGTGCTGGGAGTAAATTCTAAGCCTGAAGACAATCAAAGTTTTGAACATCGAAATCTATATTAGAAAAATTATGTTCATTTCAAAAATTGAGACAATATAATCAAACAATTGAACTCTATATACCAGAATATAGACCATATTCGATAGGAGTGTGAAATTATCAAGAAACAAGCAACAAAAAATAAAATTGTATTTCAAAATTCAATACAGAAATCATCTGACTGTAGTAGAGTGCAAAATTTTAGACCAAACGTGTAGTAGAATAGTGGAAAATTAAGGTAAAAGATTTCATGTAAATCACCTAAAAATGAAGAAACGTGCAAGGAAATAGGCCGAAATTTTAACTATTGTTTGAAATGAAGTTAATATTTCATGTGGCTATACTGCCGAGTGCAAACTGTAGAAAAATCCGAGAAAATTTGACAAAAAAGTAAACTATATTTGAAATCCAAACTGTAGTAAACTGCAAAATTTATGAGAAAAAGGTTAGGAATTCAAGCTGTAGCCTGGAATTGTGCTAAGATTTAATCTTTGACTAAGCATGAGTGCAAAATGTGAAGCTATGTACAGAGAAAAGTTAAAATTCAATTTACAATTTGGAACACTATGCACCTATATAAGAATGCCCCAAAAAGAGGCAGGAAATTAGTTCAATTTTTTAGTCGCAATTTATATTATAAATCTACAATTGAAGAACAAAAACGTTAAAGAAATTTACTTGCAGATTCCACTTCTTTTCAACCTCAGAGTTTGTCGTGCCATTAGATATAGGCAAACTGACACTTTTATTTGTGGCTGCTTTATCCTGAATCCTGACACAATAGAAAACCAAACATCTCCAATTATCAAACTTTACATCCTTTGTAAATGACCCTCATCAAATGGATCCAGCTCACAATGAGTAAATTGTCCATAGTCTAAGTTCTTTTCAGCCATCCTTAAAATTTCAATCCCACAAGCTATTTGAGAGTGGTTCTTATTTCATTTCAAAAACAAAATACCACAGAAGATGTTAACCACAAAAATTGCTTTCCGGGATCATTTTTTCAAGGAATAACAAAGAGCCAATTAAAGGAATATGTCATACACGCAGATCAAGGCCTTGTAATTTTTTCTTAAAGAAGGTCGAAAAGGCTCATGGTGAAATTTGACATGAAAGAAGCTTTATTACTGATGCCCTTGCATCACAATTGAAGTTAACAACTACTATATAACATGAATTAAACATCTAACAGACCCACAAAGCCAAATTGTTCCACATGGCATGTTTTATTGTTATTACAGTCTTTTGATGCCGGTGTGAAGGGGAATTTTGTTGGTGGATTCTTATCAGTAGACAATGGTGATCTTTGGATTTTTATTCCTTTGTACATACTGAGAAATGAGGCACTTGTTACTTCCATTTCTCTTCTACAGAATCTAACAACTAGATCTCTTTGCCTGACCTAAGCCCCACTCTATTTATAAGGACTTTCTAAATTGCGCAATTATAGTGTCCAATGCAACCAGCTGCCTTGGAAGTTCATTAGAAAGCCTAAAAGCCAACTATAATCTTGGTTAGTTTGCGTTCAATTTTATTGTTTGTCAATACATTTGGAAGAGTTGAGTATGATTTACTAGTCCTCGTTTATAAATTTGCTATTGATTTGATCACTTTCATTTGATTATTATGATTTTAAATTTTTTATACTTCTCATTAACTTTGATTTGAGACTTCCGTCAACTCTAGTTCTCTTGCAAATTGATGGCTTTGTTGGAGACTAAATGGTGTTTAGTTCATGTAAATTCAGGAAGATATACAGACACAGTTTCAAGTTCTAAAAACCTTTTGCCTATCCTCTAAACAATTATTATGATGACAAAATGAAAACAATTACGTCAAATCTAAGAAAGGAAATTTTCTTAAGATGCCCTAGAAGGAGGAGCCAATATAAGAATTAAAGCTACAAACATCTCTGACAGAGCCTAATGCATGTCTTTACTAAGCATTATAATCACACTTCCGACAAAACATTTGTTGCGATAATCCATACATGGTTGTATGGTTTTATACATTATAAGATGCCATGATAATAAGTTGAAAGTTTTACTTAGAAAAGCTTGAGGTAGGAAATAAAAGAAGCAAATGAGATACAAAAAAATTCTGTTCGGGATATTTGTAGCTCTGTTAATCTATTGCTATTACAAGATGTGCAGAAATGTATTGAAAGTTGGAATCCATTCTGGATTGTAGAGCACTTTCTATTTAGTAATGTTTGTAAGCCAACTAACCGCTTTTTGGTATCTCATACAAATCAAACGGTCTGTAGGACAGTGACTTCCACTATGGAGGGTAAATCTATTTAGGAACATGCTCCAATACTTGCTTCTTAAAGTTAGTATTTTCTTTGACAGGGACTAACTGAAAACCCCAGCAACTGTTTGGACTTTTACCCTCTTTTACGAGCTTCGTGATGCGCTAAAAAACTTAGGAGACATAGACAATGCTTATTAATTTTCAATGCCTATAAAAGTAGATTCTAGTATAAATTTCGCCTCAACTTTTAACAGATTTGTATGTTGGGTAAAGAACGATTGGCCGGCGTAATAGCTTTATTAAATAATGGAGGAAGTATCAGATTGATAATTGTTCTTACTACAAATTGTTGTGGAAAAGCATATACAGGTGTGTAGCAAATTGCGAAACTACTAACCTTTAAGATGAGGCGATCCTTATGATCTGATTGCCAATGTGAATGTAACAGCAACCGCAAACGTTTTGATGATTGTACCTGAATATGACACAGTAAATAAGAAAATAACATTAACCTATTGGTGCATTAGCAATTACGCGTAATATGTACACCATGAATAGAAAAGTATATATATTTTAAAACAATTGAGTTAGATGTCAGTTTTTCTTACGCCGTGTGTTATAGGCATCTGAGATAATTTTTAGTTCGAAATTTCTTTCCTTGACATTCGGTTTATAGTATTATGGATCTCCCTTATTCTGGATCTTTTACAGAGGAAAGGCAGGGTATTATGGTAGGTTTCCAATTCCCACGTCAAATGCAAATTCCATCTAGTACATATATTGCAATCATGGCAATGGCTGATACCACATCTTTTCCAAGCATTCTTTCAAACAGTTCATCTGCATTAGGTATGCTTCGACATTTTGTATAGATGTCTACTACAGCACTTGCAAGTACATCTAACAAACCATTAGGCAGTCCCTGATAGCACATTTTTTTCCAGGCATTCTTTCAAAGAGTTCATATAGATGTTCTGAAGATTACATATTTTCAATTATTGCAGGCCTGTATTTTCACGTGCATGGTTTCACAAGGAAAAACAGTCGACTCTTTCATTGATCACAGGTGATTAAATGGCATTTGCTACACACTGTTTTTTCATAAAAACCGTGTTTAAATGTATGTCAAGTGCAAAGTTGTGATAGATGCCGGTAAAGAGTTTCAGCAAGTGAAAGAACGAGACAGTTTCTCATGGAATACAATTATTGCAGCATACAAAAGACATGGTTATCCTTACAGGGCAGTAACCCTATTTCACTCTATGCAAGAAACAGGGCTTCAACACGACGAGTTTACATTTGCCAACATACTCTCAGCCTGTGTCAAAATCGGAACTGGGCTTGAGCTTTGTATACCATAAAACCTTAATAATTTCTGAATGACCTTTGTGGCTTCTTCCCATTTCTGAATAGGGCTTTTATATATGTCTGTGTTCAGTTTTTTTACAATTTTCTGAATATTATGCCGCAGCTGTTGTGTTTACAGGGAGCTCTGCGTATACTGTTTCCCGGTGTTGCCTTGGAGAGCTCGGGTGGTTGCAAGTATTGATTATCTTTATTCATTAACAAATAAACAATATCAAATATGGTTGCAATTTATAGATACTGCACAATCAACACATATTACAAAATAGGAGCTATACAAATCCCTTATTCATATGAAACTATGCTCGAACAAACTATTGAATTAATTAATAATGATGAATTCACATACTAAAACTATAGCTAACATTCCACAGTTAGCCAACCAGGCCTGTGGTGTCTAAAGCCGAGCTCCAAAAACAAATTTAAATCAGCCCCTTACCGATGCTGGAAATTCAAGAGCTTGATACCGAAGGCAAATATAATTGCAAAGAAAAATGTGAATCCTATAAGCACTACAGCGATAGCACCCATAAAATCATTGTTGTATCCAAAATATTCATCCAAATACTGATTTAGTTGCTTTCCTGGCTGCTTTCCATCCACTTCTATGAGGTCAGTGATGTCTCCAAACTGTGAAACAATGAGCCCATAAACTGTCCAAGCTACTGGGCAGATCCAACTATACCAAATCCACCATTTTGGGGTTTTCTGCATCAGTGAAGAGAAAATCAATATGTTTTTCATGGTGGGAGGTAATGTCTTAAATCCAAGATAAACAGTTCCTTTTAAATTTATAGAAGAGAACATATGTATTCCGAAATTGCTAGATATGTCAAATAGAAGTACAAGTTCGAACACCACACAAGAAATTATTGCTTACCGGTCTGGGAATGAAAAATCCTGAAAACAGAGCGAATAGTGCATAGAATCCTCCAGCCAGTAATCATTTCCTTTTTCTCAAAACTCGACCTCACATTTACTCAAAATCGGAACTTTGGAACAAGGTATGGGCATCCATAAAAGCATAGACATGTATGAAAAATGTGGAATCGTAGACAAGGCACGTGAACTGTTCGACAGAATGCCTCAAAAAAATGTGGGATCGTGGAAAGTAATTATTGCAGGATATGCCCAAAATGGATTTGTTGAAAATGCGTTATAATTACTTAGATACATGCACACGCTATGGACGTGCAGCAAAGCATAATGGATACACGAATTTTCACTGATGTATGTGCAACTGCCTGGTAGACATGTATGCAAAATGTGGAAGCATAGACAAGGCACGTGAACTGTTTGATAAAATGCTTGATTAGTGCAATGAATAGCGGTTGCAATACAATCACACTCAAAGCAGGAGGGAAAACCCTTGTATGTTCTGAACACCGCCTTCTACAACAAGCTCCTGCATGGAGGAAGCCAGCTGGACACAACAGAAGCAGCCGCTGCAGAAAAACAGGTAATACCTCCAGCTTGAAAAAGGCACAAAACTTTACAGAAACCGGGCATATCCATAAACCCTAAGCTCCTTTCAGAACCGATATCTTCATTTCCCAACCTCGCTTTGCCACGATTCGCACCAGTCAGGAACCCTAAACTACTCCCTCACGCGATCTATCGGTTTTCCAACCTCGTTTTTCATGAATAGCACTTCGGGCATGGGTACCGTTCTTCCTCAGCACTGTTCTGCAACTATGTCCTCCCCGTCTCTACAGAACTCTAGGTTTCCTTCTCTGCCACGATTCCCTCCTGCTACAGCTTCCACATCCCCCTCCATCCAATGGCTACCAACGCGCCGGACTCAACGTCCTCTGCCTCGCGCCCTCCTCCGTCGATGTTTCTGACCTCTGTCAGTCATGTGTCAGAGCCCCTCAGCCTCGACCCTACTGTATCGGCATAATGACTGCAACAGTGGAGATTTATTTGATCAACGTTCAATGTACGAGAATAAATCAGAACCGCCAACATTACTGTCATATGTCAGAGGCAAGAGGGTTCGACCCCATTGTAGAAACGCCTTCGGCGTAATGAGTAGGTAGAATCACAATAAAGGCGCATCAATTTCCAAGCGGCCTTAGTAGAATAGTACTATGCTACAGGCTTTTAAAATACGGGCCCAGGACTTAGAACAGCTCAGGGCAACTATGACATTGTACAATTTTTTAAATGGTACAGAGCAGGACTTCAGCAAGGCAATCTCCATGTGCACAAACCAAGGGCCAAAACTCGTCTGACGTTAATTGTCTGAGAGCTTCCACTGGATTTGTGGTGTCGATTTTTTTATGAATGATGTTTGGAACCTGTGGAAACGTTACTTAAAGAAAGAATTCAGTGTGCAATTTGGAGAAATATTTTGTTTCCAGGCAGCAGGCATGCAATCTTGCGCTGCGAGCATTGGCCAAGTGGTTGTTGGTCAAAGTGCTCCCTCCAGCATGGAAGGCAATAAAGATTTTCATTCATGTGAAGCGAGAGATTCAACGCTTGAAGAATGAGTTAGAGAAGTTAAATGACCACTGCGATGACTTTGATACCCGTCTCAAGCATGAGGGTCTGAAGCCCAAGGAGATCGAGAGCAGTTGGATGAATGAGGTGAAAAATATCTCTGAGTTGGGCGCCTTAAAGTTCGATCATGGTGGTTGTTCTAATTGCTGGCGTCGAATCAGGATTAGCCGCGAGGTGGGTGATTACAATACCAAAATCCAAGACCTCCTGAATCGGTGTCCGTCTCAGGAGTTGGATCCAAGGAACGGTCGAATCCTACCGTATCTTTTTATTGGAGACAGTTCTGTAGAAAAGACATTTGAGCAAACTCTATCAGAGATCAAGTATTGCCTCTTGAACGGAGTCGATAAAATTATAGGAGTGTGGGGTGTAGCTGAATCAGGTAAGTCCTCCAACCTACTCAAATTTGTCCATAATAGTTCTGATGTGAGAAACCATTTTAATGATATCATAATTTATTTAGAAGGCCCCTCTTCCATTTATTTAGAAGAACCAGAAGTAGAAAAACGTAGAGACACCATAAAAAAAGTAATTAACGTGAGGCCTGTTGCAACGAAGGACGATATATACACAAGATTAGTGAATCTAGAGAGGTTTCTTCTTATCTTAGATCATTTGGAAGATAGGTTCGACTCTGGAAGGCTTGAAAAGATGCTTGAAAAACTAGGTATTCACTGGGATCAAAGAAACTACAAAATTGTTTTCAGCTGTTGGAGTGAACAAGTGGTGAAAACTTTGAAGGCCAAGTCAATAGAGGTGAAGCCCTGCATAAACACAAGACTCGACCTCAGCGAACAGCAAGGATTGAATATGGAAATCAATGAGGGTGTACAGAGGCTTATTAAAGAGAATAAATCTTCTATCTACATACATGGATTTTTTATTTATTTATCGTGCACCATCGTCTTCTCCTTAGTACCGTTCTCTAATGGATTTTTCGTAGCAGTAGCCCCCATGATTTGTTGGCTTTGTGTTGTGACGAATAAGTATTTCTTCTCGTCACGGCTTACCCAAACCCAGATTAATTCACTGTCGCGGAATCTCGCTAACGAAGACCGGTTCGCGTGGCGTGAGCCAGAGGAGGATGACACTTCTCAACCAGTGGAGTATGAAATATCACCGCAGCGTGACGGAGCCTGGCGTAAAAGTTTATTTCGTGGGCTGTGAAATTGGCCGAGGAGTTCATTAAAAAGTTTGCGGACGAGGAAAAATCTCAACAAATGGAGCATGGAAAGCTTCCAGAACTGGATTTCAATTGTACAACCAGTTTTGAAACAAAGGGAGACTACATTCGCTCAAGTACAAGTTCAAATCCTCATCAGGAAATTGTTCCTGTTGCAGACTAGAAGTTTATGCAAAAGATTATGGCTTCAAAATAGCTGGAAAGAATGGCAAAATGACGGTTTGGCCATATATCTACATTTCAATTTATGTTATTAGTAATATTCTAGATTGCCAAAAAATCAATGTTGATATATATTATTTGGAAAGAATTTTAGGATGATAGAAATTATTACTTGTCACATTTCAACCTTACCTATTTATATGAAGTTATTACTGATTTATAACCTTGCTTTGAAGGGGAGGGGCATACTACATCGTTAACCTGAGGTCATATATATCAAGATATGGATAGCCAACATGTGGCTAACGTAATCTCTTATCATGTCATATCATATTTATTTATGCTTAGTGGGTCTGTTTTATGGACTTGGGTAGTATAGTAGGGCATACATAGGAGTTAGAGAGTAGAATATTATCATCAGATTGAGCACTTGAGTCTTATTTATGGTTTAAAGGTTGCCCCCTTGAAGTGGCTAAGTTATTCTACTTGCATATTTTGATCATTTCTCTATATTTTTGTGTTCATTGGTGTTATATCTACATTTCAATTTATGTTTTTAGTAATATTCTAGATTGTCAAAAAATCATAGTTGATATACATCATTTGTAAAGAACTTTAGGATGATGAAATTATTACTTGTTTAATTTTCAGCTTGTATTGAACAAAATTTCTATTTTTTTGAAATTTTGTTTTATTTTTCAGAAAAATAGAAATTATAATATGCAATGTTTCTATGTTATCCAAAATAATTAACATGTATCTGTATTGATGTTTTGTATCAAGCTTCTTCTTTGATGTCTGTAGATAAATTCTTCAAATTTTATTTGAAAAATTATAATTATCGAAGAAGCAACACTAAAAATTTGAATTGAAATCTGCAGATTATAATGGGAAAAAATGAAATAAAACACATTCACAATATCTAGTATTATTTTTGAGAAAAAGTAAAGAGATAGTGTGTGTTCAATAAATTCATAAAAAAATATTTTAATTTCTAAATTTAAACTTGGAGTTATTACACCAAGTTACTAAATAGATCAAAATTTCAATCTAAAATATTAATTACTTTCACTTCAAAAAAGAATAAAACTATTTGTTGAATATTGTATTTGGTTATTTCTAAAAAAATTAAACAAAAAAATCATTATCAAAATAATATATATAATATTTTAAAAATTAATTAAAAATAATAATTTTATATATATATATATATTAGAAAATTCTACCTTAGTAAATAATATAAAGTTTTAAAATTAAATTTTGAATAAGAATTTCCTTATTGAATTTAGGGTTAGATTTTTAATTTGATTATAATTTACAATTAAAATATGGAAAAATGATCAACAGAGCATCAAATTCCAAGCACGAGCCCCACTCTATGAAACCATGGCTCTTCTCGCTAAACTATTTTGCTCTGGGTAAAGCTTTGAGTGTCGATCATAAATCAACAACCAACACTTGACTGGACATGGCAAGATCATTGGAAATTTGGATGAATTTCATGTCTTCAACATAGTTGCTACTTGTATGTACAAGTGCAACAATAATTGCAAGTATTTAATTTTTTTAATTATGGACATTCTATTGATTAACAATCAAAATAGATTATTAGAATAACAACAAATTACATTATTATCTTGTATAATGATTACTATTAATCAATAAATTACCTTATGAACAAGGCCATGATATGGCAAATCCTGCCGAAGGTTTTGTTTTTTTGTTGTGCTTCATGTATTTGTTCTATGTTTTTTGCGTGGAAATTGTGCTACATTCTGGAATTGTAGCGACTATTTGAGCAGGTGTAATCAAATATTGCAATCCAAAAATGGTAGCCAACTGTTTAAAAGCAGGAAACCCACAATAAGACAAAAGAATGTGCATATCCATTCGACCACTTTTGAGCGGCGCAGGGTCAAGTTTGTCCTTGTGATTGGTAGTAAAGATCACGATCCTTTCCTCACCGCAGCTTGGACCAGAGCCCGTCTACGAAATTAAGCAAACCGGAAAGTGTCACACTCGTCATACCCCGTCCAATGTCTTTGGAGCCCTTCTTCTCGTCTTGAGAATCAGGAGGCCTCCTACACATTGCTTTCTCCAGCAAATTGGCGACGCAGTCGATGTCCTCAATGACTATGACAGACTTGCTTGCAGTTCCCAACAGGAGCTCACGCAGAGTGGAATTGTCTAAGACGTTAGAGAGCTCCAAATCATAAACATCATAGTGCATGTAATTGGCAATGGCGGCGATGAGGCTGGACTTACCCATGCCAGGAGGGCCGTAGAGAAGATAACCCCTCTTCCACGCACGCCCCGTCCTGCGGTAAAAATCTCTGCTCTGCTGAAAACAGTCGAGATCCTTCGTAACCCTGTCTTTGAGAGCAGGATCGAGGGCTAGGGTTTTGAAGGTGGAGGAGTGCTTGAAAGCCACAGAATTCCATCTCCCACGGCCATCGTTGTTGCTGAAGAGCTTCATGTCCTTCTTCTGGCGCCGTCATTGACTCGTAAGCGAAATTTGAAATATGATCGATGTAGGATGATAAAACCCTAGCTCTGTCAATGTTGGAAATTTTCAGGACATATTTCCTTTCGGTACTTCCGCTGCCACTGTCTCTGTCTCTGTCTCGGTTGCCTGTTTTTCATCGATCTCGACATGGTGCGTCCACCATATTTGGGCTCCTTGAAATTCGTCTTTGACTGTGTGATGGGAGGGTAGATTGAAGGCCAGCTTGGTGTTTCATCTGGGCCGAGCGATGGACACTTTGGGGGCTTTTGCAGTTGCTTCCAGACTGCTCAAATACATTCCCACGGAACTGTAAATTTCGTTGCGAGAACCCATGGAGGCTTCTCCAAATTCAGGGATGTCAATGTGTGAGAAAGCGTTTAAATTTTCTCGGTAAGACTTCCAGAGCTTGTGCAGATTAGCGAAGATAGTGGGCGCGTTTTGGATTGCAGCGATATCAGACCCATCATCGACCATTGCAAATAATTACAGAATTTATTGTCTGGCAAAAAATTTATGGAATAATTAATGTTGACTGCCATAATTTTTAAATGCTTACATTTAATGTTGAGTGTCAGATAATTTCTAATGTTAAAACTATAGGAAATCAAAAATTTCAAAATTCTTGATTTATTTAATCAAAAAATTCTGCCATGCCTATAAAATTGTTTCATCCAATCACAAAATTAAATCAATGTTTTTGAAAAATTCAAATAAATATATATTTTTAGAAAACCATATATGAAACATAAGAAATGACACATGGATCCATGTGATTGGTTTGTAAAAATTATGAAAATAGTTTTTTGATGCCTATATATATTATACGACGAATAGGATAATAAAAGATAAAAACTAATTACTTTTAATCAATAAATTACCTTAAGAGTGAGAGATAGAAACTTCCAACAATATCAAGGGTTCATTAACCATGCTAAGCTTGTTTTTTCTCCCCACACCTAAAACCTCGTGTTTTTACTTCGTGTTAGGGATATATGAAGAGCTTTGGGCGCTTCGAACCTAAGAATTTTTCCGAACTATTATTATTTTATGTTTTTTTTTTAAATTATTTGAAGTCTATAACCATTAAAATGGTGTCTATCTTGCATTTAACATGATTTTTAGGCGGTGGTAAATTTTGCTAAATCTAATGTTGAGTATGTAAATGGTATTTTTATGAATGAATAATTTAATAATTGGGTTAATTTTACATTTTTAGTCTATTAATAATGAAATTGTAAATAGTGTTTCACATCTTTGTTTTTACATATTATAATTATAATTGAGATGTTCTTTGCTACAAGGGTTTGATATAATTACAAATATCTCACTAATGTATAAAGCAAGTGCACTACAACTTTCTAATGCAAACTTCTTTCAATTGTGTAGTAGAATGGAAAATAAGAAAATTACTACATTATTAAAGGAGATGATTGAGGTGAGAGTGACAATGAGAATTATGAAGGGAAAGGATATATTAGAAAAATGAAATGGATACTTCCAAGTTCTAATGAGGTTGAATGTAGTAATGTTGATGACACAACTAGTGACACCCATAAACTAGTAAAGCGGCCATGTCAAATATTCATAACCAACACAATTCTTGTGTTGAAGGATGCACTGATAATAATATATCAATGAAGCCCTTAAACAACATGGCAATTATAAGACTAGGATAGAAACTAGAACTAGATATAATACCCAAGGAGTACAAAAATTTAGCATGATATTATGAATGATCAAATGGGTAATGTGGGGATATGCATACTATAGTGGTTTTCAACGAATTGTTTGGAGTGGATGTGTAAACTAGTGAACCACATGCTAAACATTCATAACTAACATAATTCTTGTGTTGAAGGATGAACATGATGACAATATATCCATGAAAACCCTAAACACCATGGAAATTAAAAGATTAGGTCAAAAACTAGAATTAGATCTAACTCATGAAAACCCCAAGGAGTAAAACTTTTTAGCATGATATTGTGAAGGATCAAATGGGCAATGTGGGGGATATGCATACAAATTTCAAATACATTACTTTGGATGACATTGTATAATTAAATGAATACATTTATCCCGATATACTACATTATGAAATTTATATGGATTCCCTTAGTATGCTCAATTACTAGAGATAGCTTCACTTAGCAAGATAATTGCTAAAGAGAGCTTGACTTAGCATGATTAATTACTAGATATGGATTTGTAGTCATCTAAAATATCGACATGATTAATTACAATTAATCATCATGAAATATCCCAACATCATTCATATAATAATTAATCACAAGACTAATTATTATTATTAATCCCTTTTATCACATTTCCCCTTTTATCATTCATCTAATATCCCATTTTATCATTAATCACTTTAATTCCTTATTATATCCTATTATCCTATTTTAATCCTTCATTAACATTTTCTAGGAATTTAATATTCCTACACCTACCTACCCACCTACTCTACATCTACCCTACACCTAGCCTTTCCATGTAATCACACCACTAATCATATTTTATTAACCTAATCTAATCCTAAAACTAATCACATGCTCCACCTCTAAATCTAGAGGCTTCTATTTTTAGAAGCCTCTCTAAACTTCTCCTTCTATTGAATTTTTAATTCAATGGAAGCTTCTTCCCTCCATGAATTTTGAATTCAAATTATAGAATCCTCTAATCCTCATATTCATTCTCCACCCTTGATCCAAATCCAACTTGGCTTCATCCTAGCCATTGAATCCTCCACCCTCAACTATAAATTGAGCTCTCCTCCTCCATGAGAGCTAAGTCATAGAATCCATAACACATCTATGTCATTTTATCTTCTTCAATCACTCAATCAATACATCATTCATCTACAATCTATCATCATTAAATCCTTCATCCTTCATCAAGAAATGCAAGGCAATCAAGGGAAGGTGTTGCCCAAGTCACTCCACAAATCTGAAGCAATCTAATGCAATCCAACATCTTGAGCACATCAAATAAATCAAAGGGAGCTCTACTTTGGTAAGTGAAGGTATTGCACTCTATTTCCTTTCCATCTAGCTCAATCTGAGGTAGTGTTTTAGAGTGTTAGATTAGGAATCAATTTGCTTTGGTTCTTGTTTGCATTTTGCACTAACCACTCTTTTACATCTACAAGATTCACACATGAAGTCAAATTTCTAGAAATAAATCCACTTAGCATGCACAATTGCAAGATATGACTTCATGTAGTAGGTTTAATTGTTATAGTTACCATATATTCAAATTTATCATCCCTCACATATGACACCGAGGAAAAACATGTGTACATGCTTCATGCTTTATACTTTTCAAATTATGTTATTTACTATTTTTTTGATAAGCATCATTTTTGGACTCTAATACACATTTTATCATGTGGGACACAGGTTCACATGTATAGAAAAATAAAAAGGATAAGTGAATACATACATTCTAATCTCACACAAACCTTGTTTTTATGGGAGGTTTATATTTCAAGCTATTTATTTTAATTAAAAGATCAATTACTAGATTAAAAAGGAGGAAAATGTAATATCCTAAATCTAGACCAATGTCGTTGGGAAATCAATCCTTGGAATTTACCTCAAGCCATTAATAAATGTGCACTTTGAAATGATTAGTTCCTAAACATATCTTTCTTAATTTCAGCACTCCTAACAACTAGGTCACACTAGTTACTTGTCATTGACTATTTAATATCCTAATTTTTTAGTATAGAACACATCTTTAAATATTTGGCCACCATCTTCAATTCACATAATGTAATTCATTCCACAGCACGATAAATTCAGCAATGAAAAATAAATTTAATTGGGCATATTTTCCTAAGCCAACATATTTATCCTCCATAGTGTTAATGGTCACTTTTTCAAATTCACAAGTTATCAATTTCATCCTGGTGTCAATCAAGTGAATTTTTTTCATAAAATTCACCTATAAAATCATATTTACACTACTCATTCAAAGGGTTTCTTACCTCACATATTTTGGGACTACCTAGGGAACACAACAAGAACTCGATTTATAAATCACATTCTCAAGCACGTCAACTAGTATTATGTCTACATACATCATAAATGAATACCCTAGGTGATTTCGTAAAAGTTATATCCTAGACCAAATACCATTGCCAAGTGTTACGCTTTCTAATGGGGTATTCTTTACCAAAATAATATATTTATACACATATTGTACACATTTGTTAGGTGGGGAACTACAAGGGTTTGATGCCTCTTTAGAGTATTTATAGGTAGGTGTTGTAGGGAAATTCAACCTAGTCACACTAACCTCTTTTTAGGTCTTTAGTCATGAGAGGTGGGTTTGAATAAGAATCCCTAATTTGCTACATAATAATAATCGTGAAATTACAAACACATGAAGTGAAGATAGAGACGGGTCAACGCATGGTGTTGTGTCCCACTTGTTGTCCCGAAAATGCGAGTAGGGATGGTAAATGGGTGGTATCCAAGGTGGGTTCGCGTGAACACCCCATTCGCGCAAACACGTTTCGGGCGAAGAGACACGCAGGCCATTATCTTGCCGCGTGTTGCATTTGATTTGGTTCACACAAACCACCCATTCGCATGAACCCCTTTCACACAAAGGTTGTTCGTGCAAACCCCACTTGTTTATATAATGGAGGCACTATAGAGGAAATCATTTTCCTCTACCCCACCTCCTTCGCGTGAAGTTTGTGCCCATGACCGACCAGAGCCGAGAGCCCACCACACCAAACCCACCACACCAGCCGAGAGCCCACCACACCAACTAGCCCACCAACGATGAAGCCCAAATGACGACACCCACCAACGATGAGCCTAGGTATGTTAGCCATTTCGATATTACAGTGGGTGAAAAAAATTGAAACCCATTTTTTAGCAAAATCGTAGCCATTAAAATACCATTTTTTGCAAAACCCTGGCTCGTTTTTTTGGTAAAACCCCATTTAAAATCTTAGCAAAACCCTAGCTCATTTGAAGAACCCTAGCTCATTTGATTTGCTGGTGTAATGTTTTATTAAATTTAAAATATACCTTCTGTAGAATAATGGTGCTCTGAAGACTGTAATTTCTGCTCTAATGATATATTAAATTTAAAATATACCTTCTGTAGAATAATGGTGCTCTGAAGACTGTAATTTCTGCTTGTATTAAAAATGGATATATTTGTAATGTACTCTGTTTTTTCCTTTTAGTCATTGATCCAATACTGTGGAGTTTGTCTCAGTCTGTGTATCTTCATGAAGACTTGTATAGTGTGATTGCAAAGCTTACTTTGAGAGTTGATTGTGATTATTCTTTTTGATAACATGAGGAGGACCCAGAGAAATGATTCATTTGCATTTGTGGGGGGATTTAAGTCATTGTTTTGAAGTGTGGATAATTGAAACTTTAACTAAATTGTTATCTACAGAGTAAGGTAGGTGAGTTGTATGTAAGTTACGGAGATTTCATGTTAAGTATCTAACTTTGATTGCTCGAGATTAAAGAATGGATCAATAAAGTGATGTGGGTTGAATTAAGAGATTTGACAAAGAGAAATTGGCATTTTACAAGCTTTTTAGCTCTCCCAAGTGTGTTAGGAACTCTAACTAGAGTTTGCAAAGAGCTAACTTTTGAGACCCTTAGACTTGTTTTCAAGACCTGTAATTTTGAACAAATCTGGTGCAGGGGTTATAGAAACTTCCAATATATATTTCTTATATGAACACTTACCTCCTAGATACATGTCCTCTTGAAAGAGATTCCAAGGCTTGTTTGAACTGACTCACACTTCCCTTGTACTAAGGATCTCCTTTATGAAGTTCAATAGCACCATTTCTATGCTCCAAACACCTTGAGGTCCATTGATATCTAACACATACTCATAAGAATACTAATATCTATATGAAGGGAAAACCATGAGATACCCATACCTTGGTTGTTGATTATGACTCCCTTGTTCATAAGCCTCCATCATCCAACATACCCTTCCTGGCCTGTTTTGACCATCCCACACACTCTGATCCTTTAGAAAATCACTAAACAGGTATACCCTTACCAATGTAAGACTAGACCTAGGTAGGCCTCTTGGTCTAAGTTCTCAAAACAATATGCAGATTCATGATTCATCCCCAACACTCCTATAACACTTCATCTTACCCACTACAAGGCCTTTAGACCCTTCATTTGACTCTACACTTTCTCTTCATACTAGTTCTCCAATTAGGCCTTGGTTTCCTACTAGCCCTTCCCCCAAGCAAACTCTATAGTATCTCAAGATCTCCTAAAAAAACTATGTCACTTCTCCAGTTATTTGGAGACCCTTTACCCCCTTAAAAATGTACACAAATTCTATAAATTCCTACCATCATTTACCAAGCATGCAGTTGTTTGTGCTCCCATCATGCAGAGCCTTCCTATCAAATTGCCAAGGTCTTCCAAATGGTGTATGCCATACATCCATGGGATTATATCACACATCACTTCATCATCATACAACCCAATATCCCTTCAACAACCAAGACATCTTATATGGATTTAGATGTGTAAATTTCTCTAGAACAAGCTTCTCTACCCTCTCGTTGGTCACAAGATTTTCAAGGCTATTGCTATCAATAATCACCTTACAATACTTAACTCTAGCTTTGCATACAGTTCGTAGGCTTCAATAATACTCACTTCATCATATGAGCTACCCCTTTACTTTAGTTCCTTCTATGTAATTTGCTTGTGCAACACTTTTCTCAACAGCTTGGGCAATATGAATGCACATACCCATAAATCCTCTACCTCTTCTTCATCAAAAGTATCATCTTCCTCTATAAGAATATACCCTACCCCTAAGTGCAGTATTCTCAATCTGAGAACTGTTGGCTTCTTCATGATGGATATGTTTTTCTCTACCAACATTAGTTTGTCCTCTCCTTCAGAAGAATCTTCCTCTTCTTTGATGTTGTTACATTAACTTCTAGTTCACTTTTCTTTCACCTTCAAAGCCCATTGATAAGCTTCATCTATCAAATGCAAACTTATAATCCAAACTCGTCTTGAATGGAAATATGCAAACCTTTCACCTAGCTTTATTTCTTCTCTTCACCATCTTCAACATGGCTACTTATAATGGTGACCTTGTATATAACTCGTTGATGCAATATTTCACATTCATTAGTTCTGCACTTTCTCAAATAAACCCATTTGATAATTTGTAGGTAAGAACCTACCTTTCAACTTCCTAATCATTATGTAGTAAGATTTGATCTTATATTTGTTTCTTCTTGATCTCCACATGCTCTCACCACAAGTATGAATTTCCTTTTAGGTTTGATGCATGCGAACATTTCTTGAATTCCTCCATTTTCTCAATATCAAAAAAATTCTAACTGACCGATCCATTCAATGAACTCTTCAAGACACAAACTCCATGAGTAACTCGGAGTGTCCAATCTAAACTTACTTTCCATTCTAGTAATGGCCCTTTAAAAATCTATCTTCTAGTCCATATCAAAATTCTTCTACCTGAAACTCAGGTGCTACATCTCCATATTCACTTACATCTGCAACAATTCCATGACACATTGTGTAGTCTCCATACCCTCCAACTAGACCTAGATTTCTCTTAACATCTCTATCAAATCTACAACTCTTGGGGCTCTCCCCTCTCAACTAGTATGATTGTGTTATTTCAATTCTCTCAACAAAAAAACACCACCTTCTTGCCCAACATTCTATTGGTTGGAAGGTTCTACCCACACTCACAAATGTGGAGCACATCTCTTCAACTCACTCACATGAGATAAGTTTCTTCGATATCAAATGAAAATACAACTGATAATAGCATTGCCAAACCAAAGGAAAAAACAATTGATAAATAGAATGAGAATTCATTGTCAAACCAAACGAAAAAACAACTGATAAGGCCTGCATTGATATTACCTGATAAACAATGGCAATGGAAATTGCATGTAAACGAGAGCTTAACTAACACCCCAATTAGGAACAATATTTTTTTGTTCAAAGACTTTCTAAATAACTTAACATTTAAACAATAGAAATAAAGACCCATTTGACAAAAATGGCCTGCCAAACAACTTGACAGCAATAAATAAGTTGTTCATAAATACCTCGGCCAAGGAACAACCATGTAAACAACTAGGACAGTTACCATCCTTGGAACCATGCAGACATACCCCCAAAAACGCTTCTTCAGGCAAGGACAATGTGCAATGTGTATGTTTGCAAGACGAGGGCAATGTGCAGCTCATCAGAGTCTCATATGATTTTTTGGTGTTTTGTTGTTTATAGAATGTTGATAGATAATATGGTTGGTTGTAGCCTTCCATCTAATTTTCTTCCAGATGGAAGGCTGTCATTTGCTGGTAGACATGAAGTTTTTTACTAATCTATGTGTGGTTTATGTTAAAAATTGAATCAAACTTACTTTGATAATCATAACTTCATACAACTGAAAAGGTGTGTCATGGGTATTTCACGTTGCATAGGAGAAACTAAAAAAAAGCACTTGTAAATGAAACGAAGCAACCATGTAACATAAAAAATAAGGTCCTTCGTCATTTTCCCTGACTCAACAGTTCCCACACAGGCAGCTTCCAGCTTCTTTGCAAATTCAAGTAGTATGGCATTTTCATCCAGTTTTGCCCTACCACAAAAGGAAATAACAGTAACTAAAAAGAGCATAGGTACCTGACCATGAAATCCTAGAAAGAGGATCACACGTCAATCATTAAATTAATGAAATTTTGAACCTGAAGACAATACCTGTGTGCAAGTCCACGTGTCCATGCAAAGATAGAAGCTATATTGTTTGTGCTAGTTTCACCTCCCTTTTGATGAACACGGAAATTTCCGAGTTACTGTACCATGAGCCGCTTCACCTCGATGGTCTTTCCATCAGGACAAACCAATATAAGAAATAAAATCAGAGATGAAACAATTTGCAAAAGAATAGATATAGTGGATTACAAATGCTTTACAGATTAATGTGTTGGACACTAATAGTTTTCCCTATTTTGTAAAATCTATCTTGACATTTAGAAGAGCCATATTTAGATATATAGCACAGTTTCAAATTTTTATAGCGTGATATACCATATCCTCTAATTCAAGTTGTTTTAAAAATTGAATTAATATGTGATCTGGCTTTCTGGGCCTGTAAGAGATTCGGATTTATTGATGATTAATAAATAGAAATCAGATATGGATCTTAGATCTCAGCTTCCAATCCATAACAAGACTTATTGAAATTAGAGTACAACTGAAATAGTCCCAAATTAAGATGCGTCATTTGTGGATGTTTATATTCAATCTACCATGATCAAAGCCTTAAGAAATTTCAGGCTTCAAAATGGAATTTATACCACAATTGAGACATTATTTATGGTTTTTTTCCCTTGCTAGTTCTAGTGATTATTTTGCTTATGGGCTTGTTTTGATGACTTCATGGGACTTTTCAGTTTTCATTTTTTAATGTAAGAGGAGGGAATTAATCTCAATAAAATTAGAAGGTGATTTTGGATAATATGAATGCAAGAACCAACCATTGGACTAACCTCTTTAGTTATCATTGGCAGGTTAGAGTCAATCTCATTAAATAGGTCCGTTAAGAGCTCCCTATATAAATATTTTATGGCCACCATCGCAACACAAAAATTAATCTCAAAGAAAATTAATGAAACACAAAGGAATACAATATTCGTATATCATAGAAAATGTAAAATCGTAAGTATATTGAATGTTTTGAACATTGATCATACTATATTTTTCAAGTTTTGTTTTTCTTATGGACTAAAAAATGATTAAAATGAGTGTGTACATACAAACACACACATGTATCGTACACTCAACTCAACACAGCTACTCATACTGGAAATCCTTTTCTAGAAATTCTTGTTAGATAGTGTCGTGTGATTGAACTGTGTGTCGTGTTTGGAAAATGTGGAGGCATAATGATTGGCCTTGAATGTTGCAGTAAAATGAAGAATCTTAGCGAGTGTCTCAATAATGCTGAGGATGGAGTGAAAGTGAAAGAGAATTTTGTAGTACAATGAAATCTGATTATGCTAGCAGCATACATTGTAAAGTTGAAACATTTTGTGGTTAGTAATGGGGTTCTGGCATGTGGAACAAAGGTTTAGGTTTGATAGTCTTTTCAGATTCGGCATGTAACGAGGTTTTGTTCACAAGTTCCAATGGGTGTTGCTTCTACAAAAGCACCAAACAATCCCATGATAAGCAATTACTTGATTGATATTCATAATGTGGGTTTGTTTAAAAAAATGGATTTGGACAAATGTTACGGGCAGATCCAAACTCAGCAATCTATGCTAGAATCCTCCCAGCAAGTGTATATTTGGAAGCTTCGAAACAAGGTACGATTTCCATATAATATTAATTAAAAGGGGTTTTTTTGTTTCCAAAATTACTTTGGGTGATGTTTGTGGATATTTTAAAGTGTATCCTATTTCTTGTTAGTAACTAGTAGGTTTTTGTTTTTAATGAATTTTTGGTACTCATTCATCTTATGTTCATTTTACTTATCATTTTGAGCAAGCCTAATGTTTTGTCTTATAAATTTCCCAATCATAGTCATACTACAATGTTGTTTTTATGGCAATTATCATTAAAGGAGATTCACACAATTGTTTGAAAACTTATTTCAATGAAAAGTTGTCTCGTGGATTGAGATGATTCTAGGATAGGCTCAGTATGGACTTGTTGAAAAATCCTTGGACGTCTTTAAGCAAATTAGTTTCATGAATATTCTCTATAAACTTTGAATATTAGCGTCTTTAAGCAAACTTGAACATCATAACTTTGTAAAGTAGTTTCATTCAAAGTTTATAGAGAATATTCTTGTATACAATTTAGCTCATTGAATCTAATCCTACATGAAAATTTTGGTCTAGGTATTCCTAAGTTGATATATGATATCATAGCCTTTAGGTTATTATGTAGTTTCCTAATTACGTGCACCAAAATTTATTGTGTGATGTTGTGTAGGAACTCAATGATATGTGCAATATGTTTCTTGCATTTGATTAGATGGGAAATTTTGTAATTTATGTGATTTGTAATTTATGTAATGTATTTTCTATATTAGTTGCATTGAAGCTTGAAAATTTCATATTTTTGTTTTCATTAATATAGGAGAATATCTTAGGATTTTTTTTAATTAAAAGTACTATTAATTAGAATTTTACTTTCATTTTTTTTACAGTCATGGCTTCTTCTGGAACTCCTAATTTGTTTGAGAGGACCGATTTAGAGATTGCAAAATTGCAATCTATTCTCAAAATCCAACTATAGTTGGGAAATATAAAGCCCATTGCGAAAAAATACTGGTTGATCTTCGTAGAATAGAGACAAGTTTGAAAACATATAATCCATTTGATTCTGAATCAATAAAAAAATTATGGATCACTAAAATCAAGTGTCTCAGGAGATGTAGGTTATAATGAGATTATATCACGACTTTTTGATAAGGAAGTCGTTAAGAGGTCTTGTTGGAGTTTTTATGCAGGACAAACAAAAAATAAGGGCATATTATGTAAACAAATGTTCATGTCCCCTATGTGCCAGTTTGATTTATCCTAGATTTGCGGCCTCTTAAGGCCAATTTCCAAATAATGAACAATTATCGTTATACTTCATAATGATGCTACATGTTGAGGTTCACTTAAACCTAAAGGTGAACTATTTAGACATCCCTAGTTAGTTGGGGCAGGAGTGTGGCCGTATTAGCCACAGGTAGGCATATAGAAAGGAGGGAGCTCCTGCAGTTGTTGACATGCGGCAGCTTGTACCAAGGCCACAACCATTCTTATCAGGCTTTCAGGATGTCGCAGCACCTATCGTTATGACTGCACATGAGGTTGTTATCGATGGTCTTGCTGGCATTTCTCGCAAGACCCAATTGATCTCTTTTGACCGTGTGGGTTAGTACCTTCAGAGATGTGATACTAGTAGTGGAGGTGCTAGTAGCACCAGTGATGCACGCAATGAGGTATACGCTCATGCATCTTTGATTTCCCCATATGACTTTGAGCTAGTTACAGATCCCGCTCAGGCACGTCGGCTAGGACGCATCATGGTTGTTGACTTGTTGCGTGTGTATGAGGTGATTGCTCGGCATTGCAGCATTCCACTATCGGGGTTTTAGATTTTATAGAGCAGAGTGGGAGTGTATCTTCTAGTCAGGGTACTACTGTTGCTACTACAGATAGACTTCCTATTGTTGGGATTGTCACACCTGATGTTCAACACATTTCTATTCCAGTGTGTGAAAATTAAACCTTTAATATAATTAAAATTTATTTTATTTGATCATTACTTTACAATTTATTAATATTAAAATTAATCATGTACTTTTGTGTTTAGGCTTACGCTCGGTGTGTGGAGCTTCATCCCACACCATCTACCCATGTCACATACACATAGCTCTTGACTGAGCACAACATGGATCTCGATGTTCCGGTCTGAGTCAACTTGGCTTAGTTGGTGACATATTTGCTGGTGTTGAGGTCATGGATGAAAATCCCATACATTTGGAGACGCGTTACGCAGCAGAGGTATAAATACATGTGTTTTAATAGAATTAATATTTAATCTAAATTGAAATGTTAGAAATTAATGAACTTTATTCAAAAAACTTATTTATCAACTTCTTACATTTAATTTATTTTGTTTCACAGGGATCTATAAGACAGAGATCTACACATAGCGTAGATACTCCCAACATTCGCCTGTGGGACGACCTTGAGGTAATCAATTGTACATATACATTATTTGATGTATTGAATTAATCAAGAAATTGTTGTAGAATTTTGCTTATATATTTTAATATATGGTACATGTTATATATAGTTTATGACGTGTATATTCCTTTTTTTAACATGCAGGGTGCAGCGAGTGTAGTGAGGGATCCGCACTCGCCTAGTGCACGAGAGGAGACTTCAATGATATTTTATAGATTTCAGACATTTTAGACATACTTTTAGAGATTTTAGACATGTATATATATTCATACTCATTCTAGACATTATTATTATATTTTGATATATGTCTTAGACACGTGTATTTACAATTATGGATGTGAATATAAGACACCCCCTTATCTTTCATTTTTGTCTCTTGATGATATCATAATAGGTATATAATGATAGATAAGATATTAAATGCCCTTCATTTTTGTGATATAACATTGTAAACTTCGTTAAAATTCTATATTGAATTATTTTCAATGCTTAGACCTAATTTAGTAATACTTTATGTTACATTAAACATTCCATGGTATAATGGCTTATGTTACTATTTGAATCATATATGATGAAAGTTTAAGTTCAATAGATCATAACCACTCGATATCATTTCCGTTTTGTTTTAAGAAATGGTATCGAGCTGGTTTAGTTCTCATCTTTTAAATTTCAACGCTTGTTCTCCAGTTATCGACACTTGAAGGAAATTAGATTCTTTATTCTCAGTAGTCATCTGTGAGTTCAAGTTTATACAGCATATTACAGGCAAAGAGGCGTGATCCCGCAGAAGTAAGTCGCCGAGTGATTAGGTGCAGTTTATAGGTTGATCCGATACCGTAAGCCCTGTAGCAAAGTTGCTTGATAAGAACAATATAAAATGGCTGCTGATGCACGATCCAGTTTTTCTTCCATTGATATTGATGATCGGAACTTGTGAATCTTTCTGAAGTCTTTCTAGTTAATTCTGATATAAATATTATAGAAGAGTCTGATCCTATTCCTGCTTGGAAATTACCCAAAATCTCATATGATCAAGTCTATGCAAAATTAACAAGTTTCACTCGCTTGCTAGACTGCTCTTCAAAACTCATGAGTCGATTTATACAAGTGTGTCTCAGACTACAAACTGTGAATATAATATCCCGCTTATAGATAAAGCTGATATTAAAAGTCTTAAGCGTCAGTCTACCTACCAGTTTGCTCATGTCGGTTGTGTCCAAATCGGCATCACCCCGTTGTTCCGCCGTGGTCTTAATGCCTCCATTTTGTGTTGTTTAATGGATTTGCGTTTGATAACTTCAAAGACTCTCTTTTAGCCGCAATTCAAACAGGCTTGCACAATGGTCCGATCTCTTTCGAGGTCTACCCGAACTATCCTGTGTCTCTCACAAAGGATGATCTTCTGCAAGATGTCCTCAAACTACATCTCGCCACCACTGGTCTTAATATGCGTCCAGGAGCTTGCCCATTAGCCATCCATTACAAGGTTATCTACCGGCTAGTCAATACTATGTACCCTGCCGTCAAGCACGGTGTCTCAAAAGGCAGCAGCGTGGTGTCCCATATCAATCTTGAGAGCCAAAAAATTGAACCAGAGCTTATCTCTTGGTCACAAATAAAGTTCCTCGTGAATGGACCCTGTCCAAAAAATTTATCCAGTCAAGCCAACCCAAACTTGAAAATGCTACTGCTGTGGTTGAAAACAAAAATAATGTTACTCTTAGTTTTAGAAATAATTCTAGATCTAACTCTAGGATTGGTCTGCCTAGAACAAACTCTGTAAAGTCTAATACCTCTTACTTCTCAGTAGGAGAATCTTCTAATAGCCAAAAGCCAAAATCAGAACAACCTTCCAAAGAGAAAACTTTTCTCTGTAGTCACAGTGCTTTAGTTCATGATCCATCCACAGACTTCTTGTGTGCAATGATTGTGAAAAATTAGTAAGCCAAAGATATGTCCCTAGCAATGGCCCTACAATAAATATGGCCTCTACAAGCTCAGATTCTTTCCCAATAACAGATGCCCATGAATTGATCTCTCCAGATCAAACTCAAAAGTAGTTTTTGGTACCAACATAACATCATGATAGGAAAATAGAACCCTCAGAGAGTTCTAAAATGATAAATTGGACCAATAAAGCTGTAAAGTCTGTATATGAAAAGGTGTCTTCAAATTCGAGAAAAAAGCTATAGCTATGATGGAAAAACATTAAAGGCAATAGAGCTTAGAAAAATGGGGATACAGCTGGAGCTTTGAATGTTTTAAATGATAAAGTTGATTCTTTAGATAAATCTGTCAAAAGAGTAGAAACCATGATTCAACATAATCACGAATATAATTTCTACCGAAATACCACAAGTTTTACACAAAGAATGACAGATATTGTCAACCCTCTGGTTGACCATTCAACCAGTATAAAGAGTAATATAGCTAGTCAGTTAGCTCATACTAATGAACTAGTTGAATCTAGCCTAACTCATGTGCATGATAATCTAGAAAAGAATAATCAAAAGCTTGATGAGATCCAAGAATCAGTAGAATGTCTCCCAAAATTATCTCCTAAGATTCAGGAGTTGTCAGAAAAAATTATAGGAACTACAAAAGGAGATTGGTCACAGGCTGTATCTTGGTCCCAAGTTTCAAATTTAGCTAAACTATCTGATAAGCAGCCACATAAGAGCTTCTAGATCAATACAGGCCATTGTTTTTGAGAAAGAAGATAAGTCAGATAAAGGTCTGTAGGCATGGTAAAAATAGAAAAACATCAGGAAGCTGAAGCCATGATTATTGGTGAAACATCTAACACCAATACTAGTCCAGAACCACTTCAAGGAATGGCTAGAGTTCAAACTCTTCAGCCAAATTATTATAAAATTGAGTGTAGAACAATCCCAGAAATCAAAGAAATGGTCCATGGAATGATAGGTTGGGGTAATACTCAACTTGAAATCTATAGAAAAGATCCAAGAACAATTGCTTCTTCTATTGCAAATGGATTTGTTGGACTTAAAAGAATGGTGGGATTTGTTACCAGGAAAAGAAGAAATTTAACTAGTGGTTATACTGGTCTTACAGCTGCTATCATAAAAGAATTCATAGGAAATATTGATGATGATAAAATGATGAATACTGCTATGTTTCTCAGAGCCCGTCTATGTGACATGTCTAGAGTTAAAGAATACCAATGCTTTATGCAAAAGCTTATTATAACTCTGGAAATATAAATGATGAAACCATGAGGCTTAGATATCTTGAATCTTTTCCAGCATACTTTCTCTACAGAATATAAAAAAGCAATGCATGGTTATAAAGCTTCAGAACTCAGTTTTGGTGCTATAAATCAAATCATAGATCAAACCAATGCTAAGCTTTGTAAAGAAAAATGGGAAAGAAAACAGGCTTTAAAACATCAAAAGCCCTTGGTACAAAATTTTGTGAACAATATGCTCTTGAACCCTTCGGATGCTCAGATATTGATGGTCATGTTAAGCGCAGATCTTCATGTAAAGACTGCTCTTTTTCAAAAGGGAAGGGGTTGTATAGAGTATAAAAAGAAATTCAAGAAGCATAATAACTTTTCAGAAGGCACAAAAAGTGATTCAAAAAATCGCCTCATAAAAACTTTTGTTCGGGAAAAAGAATATGTAGGAAAAAGAAAAAGTTTACACCTACATGTTTTATTTGCAAGGGTGGTCACTATGCAAATAAATGTCCTCAAAGAGATTCAGAGAAAGGAAAGGCAAAGATCAATGCTTTGTCTACAAAAGGTGTTACAGAAGAAGACTATATTCTTATTAGTGATTCTGAGAGCTTCTCCTCAGATATATATATCCAGTCTTTTGATGATGTTCAATGTAATATAGTTCAGCATTCTAATAGTGATAGTACTAATAATGAGAAGGAATATGATAGTATACCTTCATTTGCTAATTTTTCTGTAAATATGGTTTCTAGCTTTGTACATCCTATGATACCTCCATGTGCAGATATACTCAGAAAACAAATGGAATGTTGTCAAAGTGAGTATGACAGTTGTCCCCCATGGGACACTACTAGAAAGATGTCTCTTCAAAAAGGCTCAGAGATCTGCAAGATAAATACACTCGACAAAATCTAGCGAATGCAGAGCAAAAAGATTACAAGAGATGAAAGATATGGATTTGTATCCGGATGATCCATATGATCCTGTTCCTATAAGGCCTCCATTTCAACAACGTATTCGTCAAAGACAAACTCCTGTCAGAGGAAGAGGAGGACCATGGAGAGGAAGAGGTGAAAGAGGCAGAGGAAATACATTTCCTCAAAGATCATTTTCTTTTCTCTTTCCAGAAGAAAATCCACAAATTTACTTGCTAAAAAATAGCTACACCTCACCGTAAGTCTACAAAACATGGAGAAGGAATCACATAGAATTCCTTGAAAAGTCATAGCTAAAGCCACAGATGAATTCATGAAGCTTCTCAAAGAAGAAGAAGAAGAAGAAAAGAAAGAAGAAACTTCTCAAGAAGACATAGAAGAAGCATATCGAATATCATGCTTCAAGATACTCAAGAAGAAACATCAGAACAAGCAGAGGTATGTACAGTTAGTAATGTACACTCAATCCCTTTTATTGCCATCACTATTTGCATTCCAAACATTAAGCCATACTGCTTAGATGCAATGTTAGATACAGGAGCAGAAATCAGTATGCTCAGAACAATGGCAATTCCTCCAGATTGTTGGTCTCCTACAAGAATAAAAATCAGGTTTGATAAAAGAAGTTGTTTCTAATTATGTGGCTCATATTCCTATCTACGCATTGAAGGTTTCTCCAAAACTATCATGTTTTATCAACATGATATGGAATCTTATGATTGCCTAATTGGTATGGATTTCTTAAAGATTGTGAAACATTTAGTATTTCAAAAGATTTTATTTCTTTATTTAATCCACAAATTCAGATACCAAGAAGGTATACTTTTCACTCTATTGTACCATTAATCAAAAAGAAAGAAAGTCAATAATGTTTGGGTACACAAATCTATTGCTGCTTGCAAAACCAGCATAGATGATATTTTAGAAAGAATAAAGAAAAATCTTTGCAAGTGACAATCCACATGCCTTTATCCATAGAAAAGGCATACTTGTTCATTAGATCTACAATAGTCAAAGATGAGAATGGGAAAGAAATATTCCTAAATTCAAAGCACACCATCGTGGAATGATTCCTTCTGAAAGGAAAGAATGCCACGAAGAAATACAAAAATTATTAAAAGGAGGTTTTATTCAAGAATCTAACTCTCCTTGGTCGTGTGCAGCTTTTATGTCAATAAAAGAAGTGAGCAAGTCAGAAAAAGAAAAGATTAGTGGTTGATTATAAACCACTAAAAATTCATATCGCAAGACAACATCCTATTCCAGCCAAGGATGATTTGTTCAGCAGAATCAAAGGTTCCAAGGTCTACAGCAAATTTGATCTTAAGAGTGGATTTTGGCAAATATTTTTGCAGACCTCAAGACATGTATAAAACAGCTTTTATTGTTCCTGGTGGACAATATGAATGGAAAGTACTTCCATTTGGATTAAGACAGCGCCATCCATTTTCCAGAAAATCATGGATAAAATCTTTGGTGAGTTATCTAGACTTTCTTCTGTCTATATTGATGATATTCTCATCTTTTCAAAATCACCAAAAGAGCATTTAGAACATCTTGAAAAGTTCTATAATACAGTGTATAAAAATGGCTTGTGTCTTTCTCCTACCAAGATAGAAGTCTTCAAAGATGAAATTGATTTCTTGGGAATAAGATAAAAGATGGAAGTATAGAAATGCAAAAGCATGTAGTTGCAAAATACAAGATTTTCCTGATGAAATCCTTGATAAACAACAGCTACAAAGGTTTTTAGGTTGTGTAAATTATGTAGCTGGATTTTATAAAAATATTGCTGCTGATAGAATTCTCCTAAATAAAATATTGAAGAAAAATGCTCCTAGTTGGAATTGATATGACATCTGCAGTTCAACGCATCAAAAGGCAAGTTTTAGATCTCCTGCCATGTCACTCCCAGGATCAGGAATGAAGATCATAGAATGTGATGCAAGTGAAACTTATTGGGGAGCAGTATTAAAAGAGAAGGTTGGTGATAAAGAAAAAATATGCAGATATGCCTCAGTGCATTTCAAGGCTCTGAGGTAAAGTATCACTCCACCCATAAAGAAATCTTAGCAGCCAAAAAGGCTATAAAAGCATTTCTGTTTTTTATACGAATGAACAATTTCTGCTAAGATAAGATTTGAAAGATTCCCAAAAAAGACTCAATGGAGGTGATCCTCAAATAAATCTACTTTTAACAGATTACAAAGATGGGGATTATGGTTTGATAATTTGATTTCAAAGTTGAGCATATTTCTGGTAAAGAAAACTCTCTTGCAGATTTTGCAAGTCGAGAGTTGAATACTACTAAAAATGTCAATGTGACTCAAGTTTTTCATGAACCTCAAGGAGCTATTTGGGATTACAGAAATTGCAAAGGTCATGTTGATTCTTTGTTAATCAATGATAACAGGATGTCAAGAGAAGCACAAAGTTTGCTTGTTTACAGAGAATATATCTCTGTCACATCGAATTGCAATGTCAAATTGAGTGCAGATTACTTGTCGATCATGAAATTCTGAAAAGAATTTCATACTCTTCAGAACCAATGGTAAAATGTTGTTTAAATTGGTTATGGAGATCTGGTAGATATTGTGAATATCCAGATCCTTTGCCATTTGAAGGATTAAGGCTGAGACAGTTAATTCCTCGTCCAAATACTCTTTGGCGTTTTGAATTCTCACGCCTCTGGACTGAAAGCATCCACTGCACTATGACCTATGGAATAGGCCAGCTACTCAAGGAGACAGGAAGTACATTTCACATCATTTCAAATTCTTTCTGCAAAAATTTCTTCCTACTAAAATTTCTAATCTCCTTTGTTAAATGTATCTCCTGATCTTGCTAGAAATATTCTAATCCAATGCAAGATACCATGGTTTGTAAAAGTAAATTATTATGTTAAAACTAACCCTTTCAGGAGCCACCAAGAACATCCTAATGGCACGCTCTGGAGAAGGATTATTCTCCATCACACCATGGCTATTCATCCTCCTGCTCCAGGATACAGTCTAAAGATTCCAGACCACTACTTGTTTCCAACACGAAGGCATCTATGTCCTGACACTGATGGGACAGCTTCCACTTCAAGAGTCTGGTTGGAGCGCACTACAAGGAATCTTGAGTCATCATTCAAGACTGATGAAGACTCCTCTTCATCAGATGATAATCATGATGGTCCCTCTGTACAATATTCTCCTTAGTGGAGTGTGTGGGGCTATGTCGGCAGGCCTGTTGCCGACTTTGTCAATAAAGCCGAGATAAGATTCGATCTTATCTCTTTGGCGGTGCGTGGTGGACCCTACCATCTTCTAAAGGTGCTTTAATGAGTGGCATGTACTCATTGTTCGGTCGATTAAATACGTCGGTTACTTTTTGTGTAACCGAGTCACCAGTTCGGTTTTCCGGTCTTCCGTTTCTCGGTGAAAAGCCATGGGAAATCCTATATATTGGGGTTCTCTCATCTCATTCAAGACACCTTGCAGAAATTGGAGAGCTAATAAGGTGTCTGCTTTAAAGAAGTCTTGTAAGTTTGTTCTAAGTCTTCTTCCCAGTTTATAGTTCAATTTGGTTTGCAATATGTTAAGTGTATTTCGCGGTTGTATCGGATCAGAATATTGATATGTACAAAGGCTTCCATATCTTATATGAAATTCAGATATCGAGTTTTGTGTGTGTTTGTATCAATTTGAGCTTATCTGTTTATGGTATCTCGTATGTAGTATCGAGCCGTTTTGTTTTAAGAAATTATCGAGCCGTTTTGTTTTTTTTGGGGGTTATTTTGGGCAATAGATCATTTTTTACACATCCTTTCTATTTTAAAGTCATCTCACACCCATTTTGGACACATGCAATTATGAATAAATCTACATATATTTTTGTTTATGTAGGAATAAAATGTCATATAGGTCATGTGAACCACTTAGAGTCTTGCAAACAAATAATACAACATCACGAATTGCATTTTACATTAAAATATATTCCAAATCATATAATATCTTTGCAATTGGAAGGATTTTGTTTCTTAGAAACTTAGAAAAGAGAAATTCGTCCATTTTCTCCTTAGAGAATTCCATTTAAATTTTCTTGGTAATTGATCCTTGTATCAAAACCTTCCATATTAATTACATTCTCTCTTTCTCCTCCTCTCTTTCTAAGGTAGCTAACTCTATGTCTTCTTGCAACTCTTCTTACACATAAAAGGTGTCGTGCCTCAAATTTTATACCTAAGATGATATATATTTCTGAACTTCAACCAACATAGTAGGCATTGCTAATAATATACATTCTTATGAAATAAGATGGGTAAAATTTGAAATCATTCTCAAATAATCTTCACACTTTTTGCAATCTTGTGCATACTAATCCATAGTTCTCACATATTTTAAAAACACCATTAATCTCTGCTCATTACATCTATAACCTATACTATACATTCATCCACTTTCTTTACAACACTCACACATCCTTAGTCCATACAAGCATGTCTCTTGGTCAAATTACGCCTTCTTGCAATCTCATGCAAGACTTACACTTGAAAATTTTATGGACCTTCTTTTGTTTTATCATAAAACTAGAAAAACAATTTGTTCTACCCATAGCCTTTAAAGCCTCACACCATCATTGACATATTGCACCCTTATGAAAAAAATCGTTGTTCACCATTGTTATTCTTTAGTGCCAAGATGCACCATTGTAAAAATGTGAAGCACTTAACTCCTCCAAAATACCTCATGCTAAGCACACATAATCATACCACTCTTGTGTGCTTCCAAAACACCTTGAAACATGCCACACATTTTCTAGACATGTGATTCAAAATCCATGTGGAGACTCTCGGTTTCTATGCATCTTTCAAAGTGACATCTTCCTAGTTCCACATCACATGGTATGAATATCTTGGTCTAACTATTAGCACCATGTCCATATAGAGGAATTTCAACGATCACTCGGCTTGGTAGATGAAATAAATTCTAACCATTATTCTTTATAGTCAATCTTTTATAGCTAAATTTTTCTAACTATAAATATTGTAAGGCATTTGAGAGAAAATAAGGGAGTTAAGAGATTTTATTTCCCCTTTCTTAATCAACTATACCCAGAAAGACTAATACTATCATGTTTCACATTTCTTGTATTATTTAACCATGTCTCCCACATGTTAGCATGCTCTACATATATACCATAAAAATGGTAACTTCCTTGTTTAGGATTTTTTTTAGGATACATTCCCCCTACCTGATTGTAGGAGATTTCTCTCCTTGTATTTCTAGTTACTCACAATCTATGTTCCATTACATATTCTACAATCTATTTCCCTCCTATCTCATTCTCTATGACATAATGAATCCTTAATGAATCAACACAATTCCAAGCATATTGAAATATGATAAACTTGTACAGTGATAAGGGTACTCCATATACAACCTTTTGGTTCACAACTAAACAAATAACATATATAAAAACTATGTACATCTGAATTCCCAACTAACATTTCCACATTAAAAATAATAATGCAACATACATCCACATCATAAATCATGTTTATACCATACATACTTCCATGTAACAACCATATCACAATACTTAAAGTAAACCATAAACCATCTCACAACAAGTAAGAATCACAAGTATTAAACAACTTTATTGTATAGTGGTCTCCATAGTCCCCTCAAGTAGAAAATACAATGCTATCTAGCTTAATATTTTATTACCAACAAGGTTTAGTAATTTATTCCATGTCCTTCTATATAATACCAAGTGGCTCTGCTCGTTGTTCAATGACTTGTAAACTTTTTTCATGGTCTTCTACATCTAGTCTCCATTTTTTACGTTTACTATTTGTAGTCTTCACCTATTGCAATTGTAACCCTATAGCAATTATGTGATGGGTGTAATGATACACCTTTTTGTCTGTTTTGTAATCAACAAAGTGAATCCCACTTTGAATGGCTTTCACTTGTTGTAAGTATGTTCCCTGCATTACAACCGAGCCAGTAAAAAATGTTGTCACTTCACTTGTTATTTCACATGTTAGCTTTGTTCTCTCTTCTGTGCAACGCAACAAGTAGTACTCCACTTTCTCAATATTGGTTTCTTTAGCAATGACTGCAAATACATCTCCTACAACAAAAATGCAAAGAAACATTCAATGATCGGATGTATAGTATAAATTATATACATATATATTTAATTATCAAATTATACTTGATCCTTTCAAATAAAACATATCTTGTTTAACCAGTCTAGATATGTGGTCATAATCAATTGAAATTAATGGCACATCTTCAAAACTATCATCATGATCTGATCCATATGTGTCATCCACAACTAAAGGAACTTGCTTCCACTCACCTACATACCCATGTTTTTTACTATTGCACTCTGAATATGATTTGTTCATGCATTCATAACAAAAACAAGAATAATCTCTTGTACAGATTGTCTAGTTATTACTATCCATAGTCATCAAAGAGTGCAAAGACCTAGAATTGGGAATCCTTTCACATCCATACTTTGTCCTTCGATTAATACCTTCATTTAATCATGCTCAAAAGATCAATAAAGTTTAAAACAAACAACAAAAATCAAAATAAAAAAATTTAAAGTTAGTAACTTGTAGTTCACTTAATAAATCACATCAAGATCTACATATCTATGTTTTAAATGTGCATGTACATGTTATCTCCCAAAACACTCTGTGTGGGGTTGAAGCCTGTGGGGTTGAAGTGTGTGATGTTGAAGCTTGTGAGGTTGAAACCTGAACTATAAAATGTTTCTTACACCATTCAACAATGGTGTGGGCATCAATCAATCGATCTCCCTCATAATCAAAGCTTTTTTCTTTAGAGCACGTTTGATGCATGCACCCGAACCATCGTGTTCTCCCTTCCCATGACCACTCTAAAAAAAACTCCATAAATGAGGAATTTTGTGATGATGATGATAACGACTAAGTGCAAACAAAGCGCAAGAGGATTTGAATTGTGATGCACAACCATCTGACCAAACAAAATGTTGATCTATTTGTATTCCTCGTTGATGAAGATATTGAAAGAACAAACCAAAACAATGTTGCACAAAAGTGGGTTTCATGTTCCTTGTCATCACTTATATAGAAGTGATACTCCTTCTTGATCATTCGCTTCACATATGTACTTTCAACCCCATCCAAATCCAATTGTGCATGCCTATAAAATACTTGAACCATGATAGTAACTTTGCGATGATAATATCTGTGTTTGAATTTCTTTTTGATGAGAAAATGAGTAATTCTCAAGAAAATCAACCACGACAATATGGAACCAATAGGGAATGTGTCCCTATTAGTCTTGAATTATATAGCCTGCCACTTTGAATAGTGATAATGTTTGATGTACAAACTAATTAAACTTCGGAAACTTTGCATGAATGTAGCAATGGGGATTTCCTCTTCTACCAAATCCAACTTTGGTTGCATCTTTTCCAAGCCTTGTTAAATATTTTATGTATTTGAACCTACAAAATCAATTCATAACATGGACAAATTGTCATGTATTCATTTGCAAAGAAAATCAAAATAAAAATAAAATCTAACATCCAAATTTAAAAACATAAATTTATATATATCACCTCTTGCAAGCAACTGGTTAACGTGTCCAAATCTTCATTTGTTTTTGGCAATAATTTCAAGTCCCCACACTTGTCACAGACACCTTTGATGAAATTCATATGATCATCGACATGATCATCGGATACGTTGCAAAGAATTGAAGTTATGAATTCACTGACACGTGTAGGTGGGGCAATTTCTTCTCGTAACTTTCTATACACTTGAAAAAAACATAGATTTTGAAATACATTAATTTTAAATCACATCTCAAAAAATGATATTTAAACAAATTTCAAATATATAGATATAAATGAAAGCACGCCTCAAAATATATATACATTGAATCTATAAAATTTTTTGTACCTGATAGTGATAATCAAACTCAACGTGATAGCGACAACAACATGTGTCAAGGACTTTATCAACTCGCACATACCAAGGCTTCAAATTTTCAAACATTCGTTGTCCAATCTTAACATCTAGATTTTCTTCTCAAACTTTATGTACATGGGTAAAAGCACAATAAAATGTCCCACTTTTTGGTATGTTTTGTACCATTATAAACATGAATTTTCAGTTTCATTGATTTTCTAAAGGTAATAGCCATAAAACCATACATATTCATGAAATTCCACAAACTAACGAAATGTTGTATTTAGAGTGTAGAATACATGTAAATTTTTTATAAAAAAAAATTACAAAAAAATGGTCTTTTTCTTAATTTTACTCATACGTTGTTTCTTATGTTATAAAAGAGGAATGACTGTCCCTGGGTGGTTCTTTTGAATGAAAATTTATTTTTTCACCATGAAATTTTAGATATGTGTTCAAGATTTGAATTTTTGAAGTGCTGTCAAATTTTCATATTTTTGGACTTATATTTTTTTTTAATTAATTTTTTTGTAAAAATATTTTTAAATAAATGGCGTACAAATGCTTATGCCAATAAATTTTAAGATTTATATCAAAAATGAATTTTTTTCACAGGTAAGAAGAAGACTTCAATAAATAGTAATTTTAATTTTTTCAAATTTTTTGATATTTTTGCTATTTTTCAAATTGGGTTGATTGTGTACGATCGATTGTCCTAAAATACCATATGTTAGAAAAAAATAAAAAATAAATAGTAAAACATATTTTTAAAAATAAAAATTATATTTTTAGAAAGCTAATAAAATTCTGTATTTTGTGTTAAAATTTTGTAATTTTATTAATTCGTTAACCCTAATTACGTGGCACCTAAGTGGCACATTTTGGCATAAAATTATCCTCCAAATGGATTTGGTGCCAAAATGTGCCACATAGAAAATGCCACATAAAGGTTCGCGCGAAGGGGGTTCGCGAAGGGGTTTACGTGAACCCCCCCTTCGCCCGAACCCCCAAACCTTAAATTCGCCGCCCAAAACTATATAAATATATATATATATATAACTCTTTGCGCCAAAAATATTTGAATTCGAGGATTTGCGCTAGTTTCGCGCGAACCCCATTCGCGCGAACTAGTTTCTTCGTCCTACGTGGCAGTTCAGTGAAGGGGGTTCACGCGAAAGGGATGTTCGCGCGAACACCCTCGATTTCCGATCCCGCCCAACTTATTACTCACGTTTTGGGACATGAAGTGGTACACAACATTGTGCTTTGAATCTCATGTTGAGTTATTTCAAGCCAATTTTTATATGTTCATCATAGTTATTGCGAGTTATCCTATGTTTTAAAACATCCCTCACATTCGGAGAAGGACGAATCCTCTCGGTCAAAATCGAAACTATCGTCACAATATTATCCTCTATTTTATTAGAATGTGGATTTCTACACATTAGTGCCCAATTTCTTTCCATAGTAGAGTCATCCAATGTCTTCCTCCTCTTTGCATACCGCTAACCGTCTTTCTAGATAAACCCAATGCCTTGACAAAGGTAGTAACATGACGATTCTTTGTTGTATCTTCACTTACAATTGAAGTTAATATTGCTCTCTACGAGAAATACTCTTATTAGCATACCTAGTTTTTGTACCCAGAGAACTTATTCCTTTAAAAACATTCCCAACAAATTCTTCTTCTACACGTTTTGAATTTTTACGTCCAAAATCAACACCCAACAATTCTAATGTTTCCCTCATATCAACATGATTCAAGAATGTAACCAAAGCAAATGTGCTCTAGCTTAATCGTAGTCAAATTAACAAATTCACCATATACTATCTCTACACTTTTTGTTGTTTTCTTTCATGATAGTGGTTCTTGTTGGGAATTTTTTTAATTTTTGTAAATCCATCTTCACCAAGTGTTTCACATTTTCTTGGGAAGTAATTCCATAACTTTTGTTATCACTTCAAAGATAATGTTGTGCATCATGATCTATGTCCATAAACATACACATGGGATCCTATCAAAACCCTTGCCTTTACCCAATCTAAAAACATAAATTATCATATTTAAACCTTAGAACTAAAAAAATTACGATCTATCAAGGGTGTTTATACATATGTACCAATTTTTGCAGCGTTGTCTTTCACTTGTTTTGTCTTCTCTCTCTCTCTCTTTGTGCCCTCCTACGAATGATCTTCTAGCATTCTTCTCTGCATTCTCTTCCTCGGTATATTTTCGTTTCTCATTCTTTGCATTTCCCATGATTCATCCACTTCAATAATTTCACCTACACACATAAATCGTGATACATCTCAATGTCTAAGAGTAAACTCGATACAAAACTATATGTGCATGCAACTCTATTTCTATACAAATCTCAGTAGAAATTAGGTTATTTTTAATTTTAGTTTTTTATAACTTTAAAACAACTTTTCTAATTTTAATAGAATTTATATTTAATATGTAAAACAACTTTTCTAATTTAATATTACATATTTTTGGTTAAAAACAATTAAAAAAACAAACTTAGTTTAAAACACAAAAATATGTAAAAAACTAAATTTAAAACATAAAAAGCGAACAATATTAAATAAGTAACTTGTAAAACATTAAATTTAGAAGGGGAGATGCAATTGCGAAACATTAAATTTAGAAGGAGACGTTTTGGCGGCGCTTTGGTGGTGCAGAGGGGGTTCGCGCGAATGTGGGTTCACACGAACCATGTTTGCGCGAACACACATTCGTGCGAACCCCTCTGAGTGGCAGTGACGTGGCACCTGAGTGGCACATTTTGGCTCCAAATCCTTTTGGGGGACAATTGTGAGCCAAAATCTGCCACTCAGGTGCCACATAATTAGGGTAAACGAACTAGTTAAATTACAAAATTTTGACACAAAATTCATATTTTTATTAGCTTTCTAAAAATGTAATTTTCATTTTTTTAAAATCTGTTTTGCTATTTATTTTTTAATTTTTACTAACATACGGTATTTTAGGACAATCAATAGTACACAATCAACCAAATTTGAAAAATAGTAGAATATATCAAAAAAATTGAAAAAAATATACTTAGTATTTGTTGAATTCTTCTTCTTACCTGTGAAAAAAATTTAATTTCGATATAAATATTAAAAGTTATTGGCATAGAAATATGGACGCCATTTATTTTAAAATATAGTTACTAAATAATTAATTAAAAAATATATATAAGTCAAAAAAATGAAAATTTGACAAACACGTCAAAATTATAATCTTGAACATATATCTAAAATTTCATAGTGAAAAGATAATTTTTCATTTAAAAAAACCACCGGGGACAGAGTCATTCCTCTTTAATAACATATGAATAAAATTAAGAAAAAGACCATATTTTTGCCAATTTTTTTTAAAAAAAATATACATGTATTCTACACTCTAAACACAACATTTTGTTAGTTTGTGGAATTTCATGAATGTGTACGGTTTTGTGGCTATTACCTTTAGAAAATCAATTAAACTAAAAATTCATGTTTACTAAGGTACAAACCATACCAAAAATTGGGACATTTTAAGTACAGTATAAATAAAGTGCACGTATGATCATATTTGAAATAATTTGGAACCCGAGTTGTTAAGGTAAATAGGATAAGGAAATATATTTGCAAATGTACGGTGGTCGGCTCCTTAACCAATTATTTTGCTTATAATTCATTGAGTAGCATTTTATGAACTTTTTTAAAGCAAAATTTTGAATCAAAGGGGGAAAATATAGGGCTATAATATTGCAAGGGCATTTTTAAGGGGATTAATTTTTCATAGTAGTTATTTTTTTGAAAGCAATTTTTTAAAGGGCCATTTTATTGTAAAAAGAGGGAAATTTTATTTTCAAAAGAGGGATTTTTTTGTTTCACGAGGGTGATTTTGTAGCCATTGCAAATGGTAAATTATGTTTTACATCGAGGCATTTTTCCTCGACTATGCCTTATATCGTGATAGGAGAGTGGACCCGGGATATTTCGCTCAAATCTCATGAAGGGCTTTGCCCTCAAACTGTTAGGGTCTAGCACCCTTGAATCCCCACTTCTCGGTTCATTGTTTAGTACTTTGACGTTTCTCTCTCTACGTGGTGGAAAATTATTGTGTCAAATACCGAGAGTGTGAGGTGTACTCTAGCAAGAGTTCAAACCCCCTCACAATCAAAAATTTTTCTTGCTTGCACTTTCCTACATCTTGCTTGCTTTTCATTTGCCCCACATTTGATCCCGATACCTTTTTTATCTCTCTTCCATGAATTCCTCCCCATATATCCTTTCCCTACAATTTTAGAATGAGATGTTTTTCTCTTAAATATGTTCCATTCAAAAGGACATGGTCAAATTTGTGGAAGATAGCATAAAATTAAAGAGGCAACACTATCTTCTTCGCTCCCTCCCCGCATAGTAAGGATGATCTCATTTGCTCCCTATAGCAAACATTTGTGATCTGTAGAATCTCTCCTATTGTGGACATCTAAAAATGTGTTCTTAGTCCACCTAATTCTCCTGCGCATACTTGATCTAGATTTTTAGTATCTTAGCATGTTCCTACTCCTAATTATCCTATTGCATATTTTTATACTAATCTTGTTACATTTTTTATTACTCTTTTTGTATCTACATTTGTGTCTATAGTAGTTTCTTCCAAGCGGTTGCATGTGCCCAACAAAATTTGAATGCAAGGTGTAGGTCTACAACTAGAGGGGTCGAGCCCAACAAACCAACATAAAGTTTCAAAGGCCCTCATCTATATAAGAAAAAGGCCGAACCTTATGAGTTTGAATGTATATAGAAATGGCTTTGTAAAATCTCTCTGTTGAAGATCTAGCTATTTAGAATTTAGATCTTAGAGTATAGTTTTTAGGTTTATAGATATCGGGTTTTAGGTTTGTAAAAACCATTTTAATATCCAGTATATTTTAAAACATTCATTTGTATTCCCTTTCTCATATAGCGAGATCTTTAGGATTATGGGTTTTAGGTTATGAATTCGAAAATAAATTCTGTATATAATGTAATAGGTATACGGATAATTATTTATGAAGAGATTTATAAACAATTATTTCAATGCAATTTATTTTGGTAGCACATATAAAAAATTCTTGTGCTTGTATATGATGAGTTCACTTCTTATATACTTTGTAAAGATAATTTCCTTTTACAACCCACTCCTAAACTCAATTTTACTCAATTTTACCCTTGAACCTACAAATGCACCTTAGGAAAGCTTTGATACCACGTCAACATAGGTGGGGTCATTTATTAAATTAAATAAATAACAATTAATTAATTAACCACATGATCATATTGAATAAATGTACAAATATTGAAAATTATTTAAAAATTAAATTTATTGAACGGTAAAAATAAAAACACATTGAACACAACATATAAGGTGGGGATAACTTTGAGGTAGGAAATCCCACGATAAAAAACATTGACTTTTACATTAAAGATGAAATTACACACTCACCCAAAGAAAATAAATCTTCACTTCTTCCATTGCATTCAATGTCTTGGTTCTCACGCAATGTTCTTATATAAATGCTTATAAAATTCCAATATCAAATGATTCCACCCTATTATATAGGATGGGTGATTTGGTTGTACCTATTGGTTGTATTGTTTCACTCTTTAACACATTCTAATTTAAGAATTAATTAATTCTTGGACACTAGTCTGGAATGGACATGAGAATATTAATTTAATAGCTTATGGATGTGTATGTGGTGGCCCACCAAAGGTGACCCCAATTAATATTACACACTCCAACATTGTCACAAGTGATTTTAATGATTGGCTCTTAGGAATCAACGAGCTCCAAAACATATGCATGCTTTATACAACCCAATGATTAGTCTAAAAGAGATTTTAGAGATTCCTTTTAAGTGTCACCTAATCATCATTAACACATTGCTCAACATCTTCATTCTTCTTACAAATGCTTGACAACACATAGCATTTGTTATCCATAGTCAATATTTGCACCCATCACTATCTAATATTGTGAAGCTCTTGTGCACATCATAAAGTAACTCACATTGTGCATTGGTCTTGTACACAATTTGCATTGTGCTTTTGCATCTCATGATGCTCACGTGTGTGCATGCTCATAACTGAACTATGTTATTCTTCACAACTCTTGTATTGTGCATCAAAGCTGCATAATCAAACCATTGTGTGATAGTATTGTGCAATATGTCTTATGCAATGACATGCAAATTTAAAACATTCCCAACACATGTACCATTGGAAACATGTGTGTGGTGTCTAGTGAAGATATATTGATGATCTTGGAATTGCCACAAGCCTTTGGAATTGATTCGGTAGTATAGCATATCATAAAACATGAGTCGACATTGTCACGTCTTATGACAATAGACTTTTTAAAATTATTAGATTTGTATTTAGATGATCCACCTAGATCTTAAGATATATTTCATCTTTCATAATATTAATGAAGAACAACAAATTTACTTTACAATACTAAATTTGGCTAGTCATGCACCCACTTGATTTTACAACTATCTATATGGGATGAATTTAAGATTGGCTAGTCAACTCTATCATATTTGTGATGAAAGGAAGGATATGTTATTTTCCAATATGCAAAAGAAATATCATTATCTCTACCATACAGTAGGAAATTTAAAAAAAAAAAAAAACAAAAAAACACCAAAATGTGCAAGATTTATAAGTGAAATATTACGTAAAAAGTTTATTCAAATAGGTGAAGACTTGCAAAATCAAGACACCAATATGAATTATATTGATGGACTACATATCCATCTAAGGATTCATGCGTTGCTATCCAAGCCTAAACGTGTAGGTGAGGCATGTGCTCAGTCCCATCACCTAGAAATGAAAGAGAAAATTTCATCATCCTCTTCTTATGCACCAAAAAAAAAAAAAAGTGGTTCCATGTCAAAAGGGAAAGATAAATAGAAAGGTTAGACTAATGTTGCTACAATTTTTTTAAAGAAAGGATCACAGAAACATTTTGCACATTCTGATGTTGATGGTAATACAATGAGTCATGTAAGAAATTAAATCTGGAATTGCGTCCTTATAATAATAAAAAAAGGAGGAGGTTGTGACTTCCTTTGAAGGAAGGAAAATGGGGAACAACTCGGATGTGAAAGAGAGGTATGCTTGGATAGCAATGAAATGTGTGATGATAGCAAACATGTCACTCTTTCATATCAAGATTAACATTAAAAAGAGAAATTTTGATGTTTATTTCCCAAGAAAATTTAATTTTGAACGATTTGGTAGACAAAGCTGGGTATCCTAATCCTTACACATTGGGTTTGGTGAATCAAAGAGTGGAGGAATAGGTTACCAAAAAATTCAAGGTTAAGTTTAGTGTAAATGATCGTTACATTGATAGGGTTGTGGTGGGCATTCTTATTGTTGTTTGTGGAATTAATTGGAAACTCATATATGTATGTGAGAGATGTCACCTTCAAAAGAAGAGTTAATGAATATCATTTGGTCAAATCAGGAGAAGATATATCATGAACACAAATGAAGGTAAATTAATAATATTCTTGGTAAGTGGCGATCAAGCCAAAAGATTGATTAATACAAGTGGAAGGTTCACTTTACTTCTTCTTTTGAGAAGTAATATAACTAGCAATCGCATGTGTTTCATGAGATGTGAACGCCGAACGGTATATGTTATTTGATTTAGAGGTATAGTTATTACTTTTGTACTTGATGTTGATAAGGGGTTCGAGTGATGTTGTAATTGTAGAAATATAGTTGATCCACTTAATTTGAAGGTTGTTTCTACATTTCAAACTTGTTATAAATTCGTACATGATTACATGTGATACCGTTTTCGATAGTTAGTTAATTTTATAGTTGTTGTTGTTAGTTGTGCATCGGTTGTTCAGTCGGTGTTTTGTTGGAGAATTGATAATGTGTGTGAAGGTGATCACTGGTTTAGTTTTTTCGCTTACTTTTGTTGAACCTACATGTTCCCTTCAAAACTTAGGCAGAGATGCCATTGAACTAAGTAATCCAGTGCCCAATTCGACACCCATTAAAGGTGCTTAATCATAAAATAATAATAATAACAACATGAATAGCAAATTGCCAGATCGTGATTCCAATATGTATTGAAATTTTTATCACTTTCTATTTCCAACAGGAACTTGCTGATACAAACAAGTAAAACACTACTTAAAAGCTGATTTTGGGAAAAAAAAAAAGAAGTCAAAATTTGAAAATTCTGAAATAACTACAGTAAATCCAGAACTGAAAGTTAAATTTGAAATGGTAACAGACATTTCTGAAACTTAAGTTTAAAATCTGCACATATGCTATAAAAATGAAATGAGAAAACTGCAAATGAATTCAGAAAGAAAAACTTTTTTATTACTGAAAAAGAAAGACAGGTATATAACAGAGATACTTTTACAAGAAGGTGCGGATGCTAACTCAGGCCCAAATTCAGGAAAGTATGGATGCTGTGAGGCCCTAGCCAAAAGAGATTATGAGGTTTGTGTACAAGTCTTGTTCCCCAGAAGGTTTTATTTATAACGTTTTCCCACTTTACATCTTTTGGCTCTTGCATGTGGGAATATTTTTAATCTTTGTTTTGTTGGGAAACCAACGATATTACATAGATATTGGCATCTCTGCCCCATGTTTTTATGGAGATTACATATATCAGATTACACTTGCTGAATAAGTGTATCTCTATATTGACACCTTCATTTGGTAAAACAATCCTGGACCTAGCTGTTTGACTCTCCGTGTCAGATATCTAGAGGGATTTGTGCCCTGGTGAATGGTTTAACAAACCATCATCCTCATCATTGGAATACAACCCTTTTGATATCATAATAGTTGCAAAAACAATTCATAACACAGTCCAAAGGGTTTATTGTAATGGTGATGGGGCACTCCCCCCACCAAATTGCAATTGCCTATACCTTCAAGAGACATGGTGCAATGATTATAAGGTACATTTAAATCTAACTGGACTTTACGAATATTAAGTATATAGTCCAACCTCACCCCAGACTGTCATTTAAATCTAACCCAAGTTTACAGATCTTAAGTATATAGTCCGACCTTACCCCAGACTGTCATTTAAATCTAACCCAAGTTTACAGATCTTAAGTATGTTATCCAACCTTACTCCAAACTGCATAACCTCGCTCAATCTCTAGGGGGAAGAGAAAAACTACCCAACACTTGTGAATTGCAATTGATAAAGCCTTATAGTAAAAAAAAAATAGTTGGACTGATGTAATTTATGAACTGCAAATGATCTCTTATTTGGGTCTCAGAAACATACAATTAGCATGAGCCAACCCCATGCTTCGGTCAGTAGAGAATGGGTATTTAATACAAATATATATATGAAAAAATATGAAGAAATACAAAAAACATATCTGACCTAGGTCAGCACAACAAATACTAAGAAGCAGTGTTTCTAGAGACCAATATGTCTCTCCATGAAATATAAAATACAATCCTCTATCTATCAGTCAACACTTATACAACTTGGGTCATGAAATGTACTTGAGAAAAATTGCTAAATGATTGTAACATAGTTACATAATATTCTACATGCCCAATTTTATGTGAACCTGGGTATTCACATCAATTAGACTGAAAACTTGCTAGGCACTGAAGCAGAACAAGAACTTCTTTGGCACCTGGCCTGCTGCATGATATTTGGCACCCGACTCCTCTACCTTGAGAATTTCCTCTCCACGTCTAGCCTCAACCATGGCTTTCTTCTCTTCTGCCTTCTTGTGGATAGTAGCAATTTCATTTTTCATTCTCTCAACAAGTGCTGCTTTCTGCTTCTCCAACTTCTCCTGCAGACATAACAACTCACTTATAGATACAAGCAACTTGCAAGAAAACCTGAGTGGATTGCTATTATTTTCTAATAACCAAAACACCAAACCAGGAAGTTTGGCTCAGTAGTAGGACGAGCACATATTTAACAAACAAATGAGAATGGAGTTGCCTTGGACCATGAATAACCCAAAGATACCATTAGCAAAAAGTTCAGGATAATTTTTAAACCTTTATAAGATGACTTGTACTTTGATGTATTTAACAGCTCAATTGATTGATGTTGCCAGAGACTTTCTACTCGCTAGCTATGTCAATATCAAATTCTATTAGTCTAATCTGGCGTGGAGGGAAAGGGTTTACCTCAGCCTTTCTCAGCTTAGTTTCACTTGAAGACTTCTTAGTAGCTTCCCATGCAACAATGTTTGCCAATGCTTTGTGGTACCTAAACCAAGGGAACCCATAATTTACAAGTACTGTAACCAGGAATCATGCAATATGTCTAATTTTAATGCATCTCTTGGAACAAAACATAAAAGAAAAAAAAAATAAAAAAGGACTTTTTACAGCAAGATTTTAATGTTTTCCGAAAAAATCATCTGCTCACAAGGGAAGCAAGATTTTAATTTGACCCATTGCACCTGAACCCACACCAATTACATACATCATAATCTATGTAATCTAGTGCCGAATAAGTGCACTATTCATCTAAAAAATCTTTTGAGAAGGGAAAAAAAGATATGGCAACTTACAGGATTATGGTATCTACCTGTATCAAATGACAGGGGCTTCTTGCAGCAAACAAAACTACTTTGGCCCTAAATACCATCTGATCCCAATAGCTTCAATCAGCGATAACCGTGCTGATTGAGTTGTTCAAAAGTCATCCTTATGAGGATCCAAAGGGACATCCTCTATAAGACAACCTTTTAGAATCAAAGTAACCTAAAATATTTACAATGAGGTACTGAAAAATCTCAGAATACTGATTCAAGAAGATTGTAAGTATTTTTAGCATACTTTTGTATTACATGTAGAAGTGAATTAAACCCTACACATTACGTCAAACATATACAGATCACAAACTAAATTATTGTTGTACAGATTTTCATTGCTAAAATGGAAATGATAAAATAATGGAGCACTAGAATACCGCTGAACATAGAGCACAAAACTCAATTACAAACAAAACTGTTAAAAGTAGAAGAGTAAAATCTTCCTTGAAAATTGTTCAATAATCACAATCATAGAGGACTTAAAGACAATGGGAGGAAGTCCTTTAGCAAGCGAAAATTCAAGGCCAGTCAGAGTTTGGTACCTTAAATTTGTGTTAAAACCCGTCTGAAGAGCCCATCTAAATTCCTGAACCTTTGAAGATCTTCCAAGATTTCTAGACTTCGAGAACTGAAGTCGTTTGGATATTTCCCTGCTCATATAACACTGTACAACAAACAAATCCCATGTCCGTAAATTGAAGCATTTTAAGCCCGGACTGAACTTCTCCATCAGATCTTGAAGTATTACCCAAGAAAAAGGAAAATATGTTGGAAAAATGCTGCTTGTATAAGCATATCATAAGAAAAAATCAATTATTTTGAAGGACAAAATGAAGCCATTGAGTATAACCGCTCTTTAGCATTAAGATACTCAAAAATGTTTTTTGTAACTGGCAATCAAGGTTACCAAATACCGTGGAATCAGTCTGATTTTTTGCACAAAACATTTAATACTCTCCATACGAAAGTTGCAAGCTTGCTGGCAATTAACAACTCACAAAACCCATATCCTAGATCATAGTACCTTATAACATAACTTGTGAGCTAAAATTCACAAATTCAGCCCTGTAGATATCCTGAAGTGCCGTATGATTCCGAAATGTCAGTCGTAATCCCATAGCTGTCAGCTTCCCTTGGCTGAGGCAGGAGGGGTCTTCTTGAAGTGCCTTATGATTACTATAGTTGTCAACTCCCATAGGCTGAGTGCAGAGAGGTCTTATTGAAACTTCACATTAATTCTATAACCATCAACTATGGTCGGCCATAACAATTTAGAGGCCATTTCTATTTATGCCCATTACATTGTAAGATGTTTGTTTCAATTACCAAACAAACCAACTCTGTATTGTACAGATAAATCCTGATGCTGTAAGAGACATAGGATCTAATAAGCCTTTATGCTCTTCCAATGTAAAACTGTTTGCTTGCCCTTTTTATCATCTATTTGGATATTCCAAGAAAGGCAAAGGGGTCCTTCTACATATGATCTCATTCTTTCAAATGTCTTCTGGTTCACTTTTAACTCTGCCATCATTAAGAAGGATTTCTAAGATATGTTCCAGGACAGGATGGCAGGTAGAATATGGCCGTTCTCCTTTTTCTTAAATATGTCTTGTTCTCAACTTTTCTTTCCAACACATTTCGGTATCAAAGATTCTCTGAGGCATCCAGTAGATTGTAAGTACTGACCTTTTCCAGATATAAAATATCCCCTGGATTTGTTGCAATGCCTGTGTATGCTCTGTTGTCAAGGAGAAGTCTAGGCATGAGCAAGTAAGATTGAAACCCTGAATTAAGCTTTATTTTCTAGGCATGAGCAAGATTGAAACAGTCAATCAAGCTAAATGAGATGAACAATTTGTACAACCTGCTAAATGTACCTATAAAATTCCTGTTGGTTGAGCGCTTCCCACACAATTCGTTGCCGATTTCTTGTTATTCGTTGACTCTGCCATCACTAAAAACAATATCTAAGCTCTATTCCATGACAGAATGGCAGGAATTGATCATAGTGAGTATAATCCAATCTTCATTCTCTTTCAGAAACCATGCCCTGTTCTCAGCTTTTTACTCAGCACATTTCCAAATCACTTCTCTGCAACATTAGGTAGATAGTGAGCATTTATTCTTTTCAGATATAAATTTCCACTGTGTTTGTCTCGAATTCTCAATGTTTGTGTATGCCATGTAATCAAGACAAGTCCAGGGTGAGAAAACAAAGAATGATACTGTACAGTCATGGACAAGTAAGATAGAAATCCTTAATTAAGCACAATGAGATTAACGATTTACACAATGTGTTAAGATTCCTTATAAATGCACTGTCAGTTGAACACTCCAATCAAGGGAAGTGTTTAGTCAAGATCTCGGACTCTGGAGTCCCTCTTGCAGGGGCCTTTAGGGACTCTAAGTTGAGGGTCTGGACCTTTCCTACGTGACTCCCTTTGTGTGAATGAGCAATTCAAAGTGTACTCCCTTTGTGTGAATGACCAATTCGAAGTGTAAATGACCATTCTAAGTGTAAATGATCCCAACTGTAAATGACTTCCCAAACAGGTAGGGGGTTACATTAAGAATGTTCAAGAACTTGGGAATAGGATTTTAGCCTCTGAAGTTGGAAGCAATTAATCTGCAAATAGTTGGCTCAGTTTATATATGTCCGAGTTGGTGCTACAGGGTCTCCTGTGGGCATTAATAAAATACTTCATTTCATTATATTCATTGTATTTGGGAGTATCCAAACTTTGGCCTCTCTATTCTTAGATGTTGAACTATCACCTCTGTAATAACCATTGGTCTTGTAACAGCTTTCTACAGGAAAAAAAGTGGCGTCATTGAGCCAGAGAAAAAAACATGCATCAAATCTGGGTCAGATAACTGATGAAATGTTTGTGCATTCGAAAACCTCTTGAAAAATAGAATCCGAGATTTCATCACAATGAAGTTCACAATAATATAATATAGTATCAGAAAAATGGTAGACTGAGAGAGAGTTGCAAACGATTGCATTCTTAGAAAATATAATCTGCAAGCTTGGCCGTGCTCCTTGGACAAAGTAAAACAGCCACCAATTGTGCTTGATATCTAAGTTACCGTTTTGTTTTGGGTACAGGTTTGGGTATGGAGAATCAGGTTCACTGATACAGCGACCTTTTTAAACCCTGTGTATGGCTGTACAAAAACATATAAAAAATAAAAAATATAAATGTTCTAGCCTAATGAACCGAAATTAACCACATAGTATGCATAGAATAAACAAAACAACTACAAAAACACTATTGATAAATTGATAATACTACCTGAACACCAAATGTCATGATAAATATTAATTGTTAGTTCAAAATTAGTATTCATTGGGAGCATCAACATCATTATAACACAAAATTAAAAAAGAAAAATTAGCCCAAACCTGTGGGTTCATTGTGGGTGCACCTGGTTCTTCGGCAGAAGAATCCGCTTTACCCAGACTGTCCCAGGCTAACCGACATGCAAATCTTGTCTATACCCAAACCAGTACATCTCAGACCGTTACCGGGTGTGGGGGGCAGATGAATCAGTAACGTAGCTTGATATTAACAGTGATCTAATTTTGACTCCTATGGTGTATGTCCATGTTTGTTGCATCCTTGCACTATCATATTTCCACGATAACTTCACTTATCTCCGTTGTACTTTCAGTTTTTGCAGATGATATGTTCAGGAATCATCCAATGGCCTCTGTAATGCACCTGTTTAGCTGGAGTCGGAAGAACACTTCCTAGATTATTACAAATAAGGTGAGAATAATGTTAGCTTATGATGATTCATTGATCTGTATAGGTAGGATTATAGCCCGAGCCCTAAGAACACTTTTTAACTTATTACAAATAAGGTGAGAGTAATGTTGGAGCCATTAAATGGCAGTGGATGTCCTCAAATGTTAATCTATCATTTCCTGCATAGTTACCTAAGTCTCGGGGAAGGGGGGACAGGGGTACAAATTACACCCACAAGAAAATCCGAAATCTCAGTTGAGAATAAAATTAACAAGAACTCAAATTGCAGAAACCAACAGAGCCGAAATGGTCAGACTTTGGTTACAAAGATTACCCAAACAGTAACAACCAGGCCTGGAATTTGACGGTCACCCCTACCTGTCAAAAGGAAATTTCATGACGGTTTCGTGATATAGCTCCCTTTCAATTTACGTTTTTAGTAAAATTTTAAATTGTCAAAAAAACTTAATTGATATATATAATTTTAAGATAATTTTAGGATGATAAAATATATTTATAAATTAAATTTAGTAATTACATTATAAACTAATTAAATGAAAAATTAGATATTATAATTTTTTCGTATATTATTTTTACCATGCACATTTAATATATAAAATGTATAACTTTGTGTTTTAAATATTAAAACTATATTGATTCTTGTTAATATTATAACAAAAAAATCATTCGCAATTAATATGTCTGCTTTTTTCAGGATTTCCACCACTAGAATTTGCAAGAAATCAGCTGCGTTAACATGCTATATAAATATAGTTCCTGCTCAGTGTAGGAAATATAGATTTGAGTGCCAAAGCCATTCATAGACTCAGTGCAGACTCGGAAGGCTTCATTAGACCCTACTTCAATTGAATGGTGTTTCCTCTTAAATGGCATCTTTTTCCTGTCCCTTTGCGTGGTGAATGAGACCTACGTGGAGCTTCCGTGATTTTGTGTTTTACATTTCTTTGTTGTTTTTACAAAGCATGGAACTTTGGATATTCACATAAGGAATTTACTGACATTGAATAAGTAGCAATGAAAAACTCGCAACATTTTTATCAATGCAGTGTTATTGCAGAATTCTCGCAACAGCGTACCAATCTTAAAAGCGGTTAATGCAACATGCATCCACTCTTTCTGAACAGCTAACTGAAAATATTAAAAGTGATTTCAATCCTATTGCTGAATTATTTACCGTTGTGATAGATCTGATTTATCATTCTTCACCGCCAACACCGACCTCAAAATCTCTTAAGAGGAATTCGTAAAAGATTTACTTTTATTCCACAAAACAACTAAATCTCGTGAATAATAGTTGCAACGGCCTGGAAAATCTTCTTAATGATCCCTGCAAAAACTTGTAAAGCTACAAGTTTGGAGGATTTGGCGTTCCAGAAAATCAAAAGTTTATTGTGGGGCGTCTGACTTTAGAGACCTGTTTTCTATGTTGCCTACGTGGAAATCATTCTCTCATGCTATCAATATTTTAGCATTTGAAAACTTTTTGACATGATGTGGAAACGTGGAAATAAAACTGTGCAACCAACGACCAGCAAATAGCATTGTCATTTTAAACCAGGATCAAGCATTTCCGGTGGACAACAGAAACATTCAAAATCTTAACAGAACAGTGTCATTTTAAAAAGCATTGTCAGAAAAAGAAATGAAACCCAAGCCATTTTTTACCACGACAAGCTTCGAAAGAAATAATCATAAGCTTTGAAAGAAATAATCATGTACCTGTATAATGTATTGATGTCTGTATCTCAAGCAGCAAGCTTCTTCTTGGATGTCTGCAACAAGATTCCTTAAATTTTCCCACAGCAATAAAAATTATTGGTAAATTGGTAATGACAAAATGAAAATAAATATAGTCACAATATCATTAAAATTAGAAACTTCTATGTTTTTAGAAAAAAGCGAAAACAATTGTGAACTCTGAGTTTAATAAATTCATTATTCAAATAAACTTATTTTAGTTTCTAAATTTAAATTGGGAATTATTAAAAATCATTATCAAGATTCAATATGATTTATAGAATATTTTTAAAACAATAAAATCAAATCGTATTTCATATATATATATAGTAATAGATCTTATATATTATATTAGACTATTATAAATTTTTACGGTTTTTAAATAATATCAACTGGCTAAAATACAGTTTTATTAAAAAATTACCTGTCTAAATTGACGGGTTTGTTTTTTATGAAATTGTAATTTACGGTTAAAATAGCAAAAAACGGTCTACAGACCGTCAAATTCCGTGCCTAGTAACAACCTCAAGAAAAACAAATCCGATCTCGATTAACAACCTCAAGAAAAACAAATCCGATCTCAGATTAACAACCTCAAGAAAACCCTTTTTAAGAATTGCTCTATTGTGAAGTGGGTATTGTAAAAATTTCTCTTTTAATATAAAAAGGATTTCTGAATGGATAGTTGGTGACAAATTTCTTGTTAAAATTACAAATGGGCAACTAAATATATATAAACAAAAACTGACCTTGTTGAGCGAAAGAGCGAGATGTTGTTGAGCAGTAGCTACGAGTAAGGGACATCCACATCGTCAATCACCGAAACATATTATAACAGATTTACAATTACGATTAAGCGTACAACTTATTAAGTAGCTGCGAGTAAGGGGCATCAACGCCATCAAAGTCACCTAGGGCACGATCCATGCATCAACCATTTTGATTCTTTGTGTCAAACCAGGGTACGAACCTCACCTCATCCATTTCGATTCTTCGTATTAAATAGTGGATTTATTGAAAATCAAACCACATCATCAATAGACCAAGGGCCCTTCCATGACGGACATATTTTAAATATGTAAGTCGGAAAAGATGATTAACAAATATTTTACAATCGAAAACATGGAAAACGTGCAAACTGCCGATAAATTCAACACGGTCAAAGTAGAGAAACTTGAAGCATATGCATTTTCTGATGAAATGGATCCACAGGGGTTCACCAGTCAAACATGTAACTGCACATTACGCGGTCATATATTAAGTGTGTATATATTTACAGAATTAAACCAGTGCCCAACGGATCGATCCCGCGACATACAGAAGACGCCTACATTAAACAAAAATTAAAATCCCGCTGCACTCAATAGTAGCACCCTGTGCCGACGACATATATTAATTGTGTATATGCCTAAATTAAGGACCTTTCTCCCTATCAATTAACTATTTGAGTTGTTCGAAATCGTCTACATCACAGGGAACAGCAAAGAGTCCCTTGTGGTCTGATCCAAATTCATTCTCTGCCAAATTTGCCAATCGTATTTATACTAAAATGGTTGTTTCTGATGATGAAGTTTCCAAAATTAACCGGAACTATGATAATATGAGTACGATAGTGAATACACAATTTACTTACCGGTCTTATCAGCAACAAAAAAAAATGTAACAATAACTGTAACATGTTCATGACAATGAATTTACAATCTACTTACCAGATACAATCTTGGCAGAATTTAGGGAAGAGTATAATGGGGTTCACATTCATGCATTGAAATATAGTAAACCCTAACCCTTTTCCTCACATAATGTCCGTCAATGCCTGCACGCTTGACAGTATCAACACATCAACGGGTTTTCTTAGTCGAGATGCCTAAATTGGCTAATTTCGTTGTAAACACCTCATCTGTATAAACCACCTGTCAGCCGAGTCACATTCACAGAAGCCGAGAAAGCAAACAACGATCTGCAAAAACTACAGCCACTCATCCACAAATGCATCGACACACTAAGAGCCCCCGCAAAAACTAAAACACCTGTTAAAAATAGCCGCCGCATTCAACATGCACCCAAAAAAACAACGATTAAAAATAGGCGAAAAAGAACAAAACAACTATTAAAAATAGGTGAAAAAGAACAAACGTCCAGACGGCCGTCAAACCGTCGAAATTAAGACAGTCGTAGAAACGTCCGGAGGTGCCTTTCCCATAGGGGAGCGCTTCGGCGTAATGAGAGTTAAATAGAAGATTTATTCTAGCATGTCTATTAGCACGGAGGGAAAAAAAGGTGAAAACTTTTTACGTAATTTATTTTTTCCAAAATTTCAAGGGCATGTCATCTAATAGTAGTAGAGTATGAGATTTGGAGTACGAGATTCAATAGTGGAAAAAAACAAGGTGAATAGTTTTGCAATAATTTAGGCTTTCCAAACTCAAATGGGTATGTCGTCTAAGAGTGGTGGAGTATGAGATTTGATTTCAACAAGATTGTCCTCTCCAAAACATTGAAATCGTTAATAGAACTTGATGGGGTAAAGAAACAACTTCATTCTTTATTAGGTCAAGGGTTAATCTATCCTAGAACTTTTCCATGTGATTTTCATATTGCTATTGTTCTTAACAAAAATAATCATGAAATATAAGTATTGATTATAGGGCTTTCAATAAGATAGTAAAAAAATGGGTACTCTTTTCATTAGGTTAATGAATTGTTAGACCGTTTTCAAAATGATAAGTATTTCACAATGTTGGATTTGAAATTTAGGTATCATCAACTAAGAATTGAAGAGGGTGTGTGGAAAACAACATTTTATACAAGGAAATGATTGTATGAATAAATTTTAGTTCCTTTTTGTTTGTTTAATGCTCTAACTAGTTTAATGAGTTTGATGAAAGTGGTATTGAATCCATTAATGAATTATTGGATTATTATTTAAGATATAATATTGGTTTTGGAAAACATTATGATGATCATTGAATGCATTTGAAATGTGTTTTTGTAAGTTTTAAATGAGAGTAAGTTGTTTCTCAATGAGGAGATGTGAGTATGCATAAAAAATACTTGTGTATTTGGGGCATATGGTGTTAGAAAATGTGCACAAAGAAGAAATGGAGAGAAACCGAATGCGCACAAGTTCAATGTGTGTCTGTTATTTTATTATGTGAGAGATGGTTACAAAACGGTTGATGTGGTTACACCCATTTATTAGTTAATGCATAACTATTATTAACTAATAATAAATTATAAGTCATATTTTATACTGTAGTTACAAAATCACGCACTTACTATTAAAATTATACCGCCAAGTATGTTGTTTTATATATGGATCTTGTGTAAGAAAAGTATTCACTAATGACCCATCCCCTAGTCTTGTCGTCGCCGCATAAGTTGGTCGTCAATCGTCATTTGCCTTACATAGTCATTAGTTGTTTATACAATTCTGGTCATCTTTTAGGGAATCTTAAGTGTCATTATTTGGTCATTTGTCATCTCTAGTCTTTGACTAGGGCGCCTAGGGTAGAACTGGGGTGCCCATGGGCACCCCGGTCCTTATTTTAGGTACCCTATTCTGGCAGCACTTGCGTCTAATTTAGAGTTTCGAGGTCGGTCTTTGTAATTTTCCTCTCATTCCCCTAGGTACTAGTCGACATGTCAGTCATTAGTGTCAAAATTTGAGCAAGAGATCCCTATATAAACATAACATACTTATTATCTTATGGGCGGACTATCTACTATCAAGGGCTAGCTATCTACTAAGGCAAGGGATTGCATTTGGGCATCATTGCATCACACACACTACATAGGAAAGGGAAGTATATTCTATTCCATCCACCATTTTGCATTACATCTAGTTATTGTCTTATCTCTACATCATTGATGCTTTAGGGCACCCTAGGCACACAATTGCACACACATGCACATAGAACTACATCGGGTCTAAGATGTAGTGCAACACTCAATCATAATTCCATCCATTTGGAAGCTAAGGAAAATCCAACCCATTCATTTACATCTTTATTTTTTAGGGTTTGATGCTTTTGTGTGGGGTTTTGTAGGAGATCATTCATTAGAGATATACGGCGTCATCAACAAAGTTACTGCGATAATCACGTGACAAAGATTGAGATATTACGGAAATCTAAATGACACTTCCATATTCATGTCTTGAGTTTTCCTGCACCAAAGTGCCCATACTACAAACTAGGGCACCCATAGGTGCCCGATCCTCTTCTAGTGCGCCCTAGTTCGGTCGAATCTTCATCTATTGCAATTTCCTGGGTTGTACCATCATACTCTTCTTCGTCCACACATCATCCTGTTCAGTCCTGAATCACAACAAGGTAATTCATTTTCAGGTTAGTACCCTTTTCCCTCCCATTTCAATTATCTTATTTCATTTAAATATCAAATAAAATTAGTTAGCATTTACATTTCAGTTTATACTATTTATTTCATTATTGTACTTATTTAGATTAACTCTAAAAATTCATATTTTAGTTAATCATTTTGGTGAACCCATACTTTAGAATATTTTTCCCTAGGATCCGCTTCAAACCCTAATGGCTAAGGATAGTTCATCTTCTTCGCCCATCATGTCTCATTTTAGTGTTAACCCTATCTATGATGAGGTTGTCATCACTAAGCTCATGACTCTCTATGGTAATCCTACTCCTATGCCACTCATATCAAAAACAGCTTCTATATGGTCAATAATATGTGCCTACTCGTTTTGAAGATTCTCCCATTGGTATTAGTATTGTTGAGGATCCAATTGCTTTCACTCATTATACACCATTTTATACGGCTACTTTTGATCGTCTCCGTTGATCTTTCTAAGGAAATTTTAGATGATTCTCTTATTGATTACATGTTTGGTATTGATCATCGATCACATGTACATGTTGATTCTTCTTCTTCTATTCATACCACCTCTATAGTTTCATCTCACGATTATCCTACCTCTTGTATTGCTTCTCATGATGCATCTCATGCTAGTTTGCATCCTCTTTTGCACTATGTTGATGATCCTATTGATAGTATTCTTAGTGACATTCTCATTTCTGAGTCTCTATCTGATACTGATGAGGCAGTTGATAGCCATGGTTCTCCTTCTTTTCATACTACCGAGTGTGAATCTCCTATTCCATCATTTCCTTCTCCTGAGATTGCATCTAGCATTATGCATGAGTCACCTCCATCTATCACTTCTTCTTCTCCTACCGTTTCATCTCCTCTTATTACATCATCTACACCCATTCGTTCGTCTTCTCATATAGATGTATCTCCATTGGTCACCTCACCTATTAGGGATGTTTCGATGCTAGTCCTACCACTGCTATGGATATTCCATCTATATCATCTACTATAGCTTCTTCGGCACCTACTCCTAGTGTGCCCTTAGCATCGAATCTCCTTTATCATCTCTTGATATTCCTATGATCACTCATAATGGAAAATTACAACCTCTTAATACATTGTTGCCATCTTCCACTATTCCTTCACAAGATATCATCTCTCTCATGCATGTCAATCTGCAATATCGAGTTCACTCTCTTACTCTAGAAAGTAGGGCTTACTATGCTTCTATTGATAACAACTCATTACATGGTAACCCTGTCCCTAAGAAGATTCATAATTCTACATTTCCTAAGGACTTTATCATGCCTACATTCACATGTTTTGATGGTACTAGTGACCCTCATGCTCATCTTTGACATTACCGCATGCTTATGACCTCTTATTAGAATGATAGATTATTACTTAAGGCCTTTCGATACGCCTTTATTGATGAGGCGTTACAATGGTACACTCATCTTCCATTTGGGTCCATTAGTACTTTCTACGACATGGAGGACACTTTCCTCCATCAATTTATCATCAAGAATGGCCCTAGAGTTACTTACGACCACATACCTACTTTACATCAGGGCTCATCAGAATCTATTAAGGATTATATCTTACGATTTAACGCTTGTATGCACCAATTGGTATTCTAACCTATAGACTTTGAGAAGCAATTAATTTTATGTCGTGGTTTGATTCCTGTGCTCAAACAGAGATTACAATATGATACATGTGAGTCATTCATTCTTCTATGTTACAAAGTCCTAGATCTAGAGCAAGATCTTCTTTCAACAAATGTCATTGACCCTCCACATACATCTACTTCTATTATATCATCTATTCCTCCTCCATCAAAAGTGGTTGAGCATCCTACACAGTCTCCACCTTTTCCTCACAATCAAATAAAATAAACTCAACCTACTCCACCACCATAGCATACTTCTTCTCCTCCTACGCAACAAACCATTTCTCCTTCCACTCCATATATGTTGCATGAGCCATTACATTTCTCCCATCATGCTAGACCTCATGATGTATTATTTTCCTTACTTGAAAATAACCTCATTTGTTTACCATTCAACCAGCATCATCCACAACACATGCTACAACGTCAGTGTGACCAACCTTATTGTAATTATCATCGCATAAATGGCCATAGGGACAATGAATTGCCTTGCCCTTCATGATAGATTGCAACAATTAGAAGATAAGGGAATCATCTCCTTTGGCTCTCGCTCTCGTGAGTGATCCATTTCTACTCTACCTCGCCAGAGAGTTTCTACTATAGTTGAGTCATCTCCTCCTTCTGGTGCTCAGGTCATGGTACGTCTAACACCTCAGTTGATTACTCATGCACGCTCTCCATCACGTCCATACACCGCTACATCATCACATCCATCACATTCACTTCATCCATCTCATCCATTTTATTCACGTTATCCACCGCATCGCATTGTTCCTTCACACTGGCTTCCACATCCCACCACCTTTGTGCATACCACTGCAACTCCATATGAAATTCAGTTTGGCACATATTCACATGTTGCTTCCATCCCACATGCTTCCACCACTTCACGTCGCCTCGGTCTCTGGTAGGTAATTTTTATCACCTTACCCCCCGATGATGCACTTGTGTTCTTATGGTTCTTACACGATTGTTGAGGGTTTTCTCTAAGAACCTTTCATCATGCACTTTTTCATTCATCTAGCGCACTCAATCATTTCCCGATGACACACTCTTGCTTTCCACGGTTCATTCTTGACTATTGAGGGGTCTTAATTAAATGAACCTAATCATCCATACGTTGGGGGCATTGTTAATTCCCCTCCCCATTTATCACACTAACATATTACGATTACATTACATTATCATGACACAAATTCATCACAACATGTTATTTCGATCATCATACATCATCTCTTTTTACATTCATTCTACTATCATCATTATACTAACTACACATTACAAAATTCCATTTAATAAACATTAACAATATACAAAAACATCACATACATCCCAACACTAATCACCCAATCATACACATCAATACACCACAAAATAAGCTCATCATATATAAATCACATGTATCCATACATATATAGCAAATACAATCATCACTAGGGGGAAAATCCCTACATAATATACAATAATACCAATCACACCTCATCATCACTATCACTCTCAGGTACTATGAGAGCCCTAGAACTAGATGCCTCACCACTAACTCTGTATCGTTGTTTGTGGCCTCGATACCTCTCCACTTGCCTACGTAATAAGGTGTTATGGGTAAACTAATCTAAAAATGACGCTACAAATCCATGTATCGTGCAAACACATCTTGCACTAAGGGACCACCACCCAACACCTCGCAGCTCTTCGAGTCTCCTTGCATGCCTTGTCCCTCTCACCTAGAAATATAGTGCACATCATTACTTTAAGCTATGGCCACTGGCTCGAACAAATGGCCATGCTCGCCCGCTATATCATCCACTCATTTGTTAGGAAATAAGAGATAAAACATGCGGAATAATCCCTTACAGAATCGCAACAAAGAGAAACTAATATGCGAAAATATTACATATCTCAAATAAAAGTGCAGAATAAATAACACAACACAGAGAGACAAGATTTAACGTGGTTCACCCAATTTGGGCTACGTCCACCAAGAATCACTTGCTCAGATTTTATTACAAGCCTCCACTCTCTCAATACAATACCTAGATCCGTTTGGAGCTATGCTCAACAAACTCTATAGAATTCACACCCGAATTCAAAACACATCTACAATACATTTACTTGTACATCTATCATATGCATAAGACCATATAAATAGACAACTGCTTAAGTAGTTTGATACAAAACCGTGGGTATCAAAACCAAGGGCAAAAACCGTGGGTATCAAAACAATGGGCAAAAGACCGAAAAAAACCATGGGCCCAAAAATAGCCCATAACGGTTACCCATTACCCATGGGTTAATAAACCACCCATGAAAATTTACTTGGGGCTTCGCCCAACCCCACCCCTTGACCCGCTCACCGGCGAGCAGGACCGCCGTAAAATACCCGAGTGTAACACATAGAAGGTGTACCACATTCTAACATGCAAATAGGCTCCACAAACATAACAATCTCCCACTTGGAGACTGATTTCCACTGAGCAAGATTCTCAACCCTTCACTGTCATCTGCAAAGGCCAACCAAAGTTGAACATAGCTTTAGTTTATCCCTTGTGACCACCTTGGTCATCATGTCTGCAGGATTCTGACTGGTATGAATCTTCTCCAACTTCAACTTATCTTCCTCCAAAGCTGTCCTGATGAAGTGATATCTCAACTGTATATGCTTCATCCTGGAGTGGAAAGCAGAGTTCTTAGCTAGGTGTATAGCACTCTAACTATCACTATATAGCTTACATTCCTCCTGCTTATGCCCCAACTCCTCAAGAAATTGTTGTAGCCAAATCATCTCTTTGCTTGCCTCTGTGGCAGCAACATACTCAGCCTCCGTGGTTGACAAAGCCACCAGCTTCTGTAGTCGTGAAATCCAGCTCATTGTTGTCCCACCTATAGTGTAAATATAACTTGTTGTGCTCCTCCTGCTGTCTACATCTCCAACCATGTCTGAATCTACATAACCACGTAAAGTGGTGTCTGATCCACTATAGCACAAAAATTGTCCCCATGGTCCCTCTTAAATACCGAAGGATCCACTTTACTGCTTGCCAATGCTCTTTACCTAGATCACTCATAAATCTACTCACAGCTCCCACTGCATGGGCAATATCAAGCCTAGTGCACACCATATCATACATCAAACTGCCAACTGCTGATGAGTAAGGTACCTTTAACATCTGGTTTCTTTCCTACTCTATCTTGGGACATTGCTCCTTTGATAACTTGAAGTGGCCTGCCAAAGGAGTCCCAACCGGTTTAGCATCCTGCATATTAAACCTCTCCAAGACCTTCTTAATGTACTCTTCCTGAGATAAAGTCAGCTTCCATTCCTTCCTATCCCGAGATATCCTCATACCAAGGATGTGTTTGGCTGCACCCAAATCCTTTTCATAGCAAAGGATTCACTTAGCTTCTTCTTGAGTACTTTTATTTCCTGCATGTTTTTACCTACAACCAGCATGTCATCAACATACAAACACAGGATAATACAACTTCCATCCTCAAATTTCTTTGTATACACACAATGGTCAGATTGGCATCTGATATAACCTTGCTCCATCATGAAGCTATCAAACTTCTTATACCATTGACGTGGAGCTTGTTTCAGGCCATACAAGCTTTTCTTCAGTTTGAAAACCATCTCCTCTTTACCTTTGACCTCATAGCCCTCTCGTCATGCTTTGCGTATATATAGTTCCTCCTCCAAATCACCATGGAGAAATGCGTCTTTACATCAAGTCGTTTCTAAGTGCAAGTCTTCTACTGCAACTATTCCTAGAACAATTCTAATAGAAGTCATTTTTACTACAGGAGAAAAAATCTCATCAAAATCTATACCTTGTTTCTATGCAAACCCCTTGACCACCAACCGGGCCTTATATCTTTTCTTTCCTCCTTCTTCGTCTTTGACTCTGAACACCCACTTGTTCTGTAATGCTCTTTTTCCTTCGGGTAGCTTCACCAAATCCCATGTCTAGTTCTCCATGAGAGCCTGATGCTCCTCATCCATGGCTTTCTCCCACTTCTTCCTGGCATCTACCTGCATTGCTTCATCAAAGCTCTCTGGCTCTCCACTATCAGTGAGTAATAAATAATAAAGAGAAGGAGAAAAATGTTCAGGTTCTCTTCTTACCCTAGAAGACCTCCTCAATATAGGAGTTTGGGGTTCCTGTTGAGGGGGTTCCTGAATTGATTCATGTGTCACTTTCCCATCCGGAAAATCCTCTACCGATGCATATTCTTTCTTGGATTCTTCCCTATTTTCTTGCAACTGCTACTTATACATGACTTTCTCATTAAAGACCACATCCCTAGATCGAATGATTTTCTTGTCCTTAATACTCCAACATTTATATCCAAAGTCATCACCACCATAACCAATGAAAGTACATTTTTCTGATTTAGCCTCTAGCTTGGTCCTATCATCCTTGTCTATATGAACAAACACCTCACATCCAAAGACTCTAAGAAATGAATAATCAACTTTCTTACCATACCAAGCCTCCTCAGGTATGCCTCCATCCAAGGCACTTGAGGGTCCTCTGTTTATCAAGTACACCGCTGTGCTCACCGCTTCTGCCCAAAAAGAAAGAGGTAGTCCTGCATGTAACCTCATGCTCCTAGCACGTTCCATTATTGTTCTGTTCATCCTTTCTGATACCCCATTCTGCTGCAGAGTTCCTGGAACCGTCTTTTACCTATGGATTCCATTCTTAGAATAGTAATCATTAAATTCATTGTTGTAATACTCCCCTCCATTATCTAACCTGAGACATTTTAGCTTAAGACTTGTTTCATTCTCTACCAAGGCTTTCCATTTAACAAAAGTGTCAAATACCTCAGATTTGTTTCTAATACAATAAACCCAAACTTTCCTTGTTGCATCATCAATAAAAGTAACATAATAACTTAAACCCCCAAGAGATGATACTTGAGATGGCCCCCACACATCAGAATGCACCAGCTCTAACTTACTCTCTTTCTTTGTAGGTCCAACCTTGAGAAACCTTACTCGCTTATGTTTCCCATATATGCAGTCCTCACAGAACTCCAAACCTATTTTTGTATATCCAGAAAATTCTTCTTTATGATGTCCATGCCCTTATGGCTCATATGACCGAGCCTATAGTGCCATAATGTTGTATCTACATCTGAAGCCACAAGATTACAATCATTAGTACTATCAGTGGTTAAATACAAGGTTCTAACCTTCTTATCTCTTGCCACCAAAAGAGCACCCTTAGTAACCTTCCAAGAGTTAGTTGTAAATATCACAGTACAACCATCACTTCCCAATTTCCTCGCGATATCAAATTTCTCCTTAATGTAGGCACATGTCTGACATCCTTCAATAGCCATGTATTCCCATTCTGCATCTTAACTCGAATGTAACCTTTTCCAACTATACCGCAAAGGCTCATCATCACCAAGAAAACATGCCCAAAATCTCCTTGAACATAATCAACAAAATAATGCCTATGTGGAGTAGCATGAAAAGAAGCCCTTGAATCTAAAACCCAAGATTCAATAATATTATGCAAAGAAAGAATCAAATCATCCCGACATACATTACCCGATGCCACATTTGTCTCCTTGTTTTCTTCCTATTGTTTCTTCTTATCCCGAAGCTCCCAACAGTCCTTCTTCGCATGCCTGTGCTTTCCACAATTCCAACATACAATCTTGTTCTTAGATTTTGACCTTTCCCGATCTTTTGATTTTCCACGGTTCTCTATTCTTCTGTCTCCCTCTAGTTTCCATCACAAAGCATTCCCAAGTAGAAGATTCCCCAGAGCTTTTTCTTCGCATTTCCTCGCTTAGAATCACCCCTACAACATCTTCAAACTTCAACTTCGAGTTAGCTGAACCGAGTTACTTACCGCCATTACTGTGCTATTCCAACTCTCGTAGTAAAGAGCACAAATTAATAAAGCCCTAACTTCTTCATCAAATTCTATTGTAACTCAAGCTAGCATATTCACAACCATATTGAAATCATTTAAATGATCTCACTCGAACTATTCTCGACATCTTCATATTAAACAACTTTTTCATTAAAATTATCTTGTTAGAGGCGAGAGGGTTTTTCATACAACTTCCCTAATGCATCCATTAGATCTTTTTAGTCTTTTTTCCTTTGAAACATTAAATAATACCGAAGATGCAAGACACAAACGGATTTTCCCAAGTGCCTTCCTATCCAAAGAAATCCCATTCCGCATCTCTGTCATACTCAAGGGTTTGTTCACCTTCTTAGGACAGGGAGTATAAAGATCCTTTTGATAAAGGTAATCTTCCATCTCGCATCTTCCAAAGACTGAAATTCTACCCGTTGAATTTATCAACCCTAGATCTTCCTTCATCTACCATAGCTCCCACTCAACCTAAAAACTTTCCCTACGATTCAACACTTCAAAGAAACCAAACCAAGCTCGATACCAATTGTTAGGAAATAAGAGATAAAACATGCGGAATAATCCCTTATAGAATCGCAACAATTGAAACTAATATGCGTAAAATATTACAGATCTCAAATAAAAGTGCGTAATAAATAACACAACATAGAGAGACAAGATTTAACATGGTTCACCAAATCTTGGGCTACGTCCACCAAGAATCACTTGCTCGATTTTATTACAAGCCTCCACTCTCTCAATACAATACCTGATCCGTTTGAGCTATGCTCAACAAACTCTACTGAAATTCACACCCGAATTCAAAACACATCTACGCAATACATTTACTTGTATACATCTATCATATGCATAAGACCATATAAATAGACAACTACTTAAGCGCTTGATACAAAACCGTGGGTATCAAAACCAAGGCCAAAAACCGTGGGTATCAAAACAATGGGCAAAAGACCGAAAACCCATGTGCCCAAAAAATAGCCCATAACGGTTACCCATTACCCATGGGTTAATAAACCACCCATGAAAATTTGCTTGGGGCTTCACCCCGAACCCCTAATCCACTCACCAAAGTGAGCGGGACCACCGTAAAATACCCGAGTGTAACACATAGTAGGTGTACCACATTCTAACATGTAAATAGGCTCCACAAACATAACATCATTCAAGTACATTATTCAAGACGCTTCTACATCAATGTGTGGATGGACGTGTCTATTATCAGGGACCAATATGCATCACCTACAATTCAAATACCATAATGCATTAGACAACCATTTCTAAGACATAAGCCAACAACAAAATACACAATAGCTATATATAGATACAAAATACACATTTTTGTGATTTCTATCACTTTCTATCTATTTTGTTCTTACTTTTGTCTTAGTGTTTGTTCTTGTCATCACTTCCCATTTCTCTGAAAGGGGGGCATATCATTGGGGTCACCTTATAATTCCCCTTACATTACCATGTGATTAATCAACCTTACCAATCGATCATTTTCAAACATTTACTAATTCATCATACTGCGACATCCACCATTATTCCCCTAATGACCTAATTTGGGGGCAAAAATATACAATTTTTCTATGTGATGTTTCATCACTTCCCCCTAATGACCTAACCTAAGGGAAATAAGCATTAAAATATTTCCATGCAATCATTTACCAATTTCTATTGATTCCCCCTAATGACCTAACCTAGAAGAAACTAATGTAAAATCTCTCTAAGAGTAATAAATCAAATTGAATCAATTAATCAATGCGTTCAAATTTCTAACAATAGAAATCATATCATTAATACAATCACTCTCCCAATTGACCTAACTTGGGAGTTACATGTGTTACTTGTCCCCGAGATGACCTAACTTGGGAAGTTATTCTATCTATTTGGCATTTGCTTCCAGATGACATAACTTGGAAGCCATCATACATTTCACGTTTACTTCCAAATGACCTAACTTAGAAGCCATCATACATTTTTGTTTGCTTCCAGATGACCTAACTTGGAAGCCATCACATTGCGCTGACACCTATGGAGTGGGGGCAAGAGTTCCTTTCCCATACCACTCCTACATGGGTCAATTGTTTGATCGAAATTATTTGGATCCAAAAACAATAAATTTTTTATCTGAGTTCATTTGCAGTGGCTAGATCTTGAGGATGTAGTTAGAGATTGGAGAATAACACACTTTTCTCCCTACACTCTTCCTCTAGCAGAGGACACAAAATCCTCTCGGTTGATTATTCATATAAATGTGTTTGGGTTGGGAATTTATCACCGCCTTCCCCATCTTATCACCATCATACACATTCAAAATCATCAATCATCTAGTAATACAATCATTGTTCTCACGATATCACATTTTTTACTACATTGCATGGATCAACCTGATGATCCATGGTTTGACACATTATATGGTTCTTCCGGCACGCTTTTACTACCACATCTGTGTGTTCTACTACAACATGGGCTTCTCCGGATTTCTCTCAAGTACGCATCTCTATCTACTTTATGTTACCAAGATTTCGCTCACCAACATAAAGTGGGGCAAATGTAGCCACAAAATCACACACTTACTATTAATATTATACCACTAAGTATCTTATTTTATATATGGATCTTGTGTAAGAAAATTATTCACTAATGACCCGTCCCTTAGTCTTGCCGTCGCTTAGATGGTCGTCGCGTCATTTTTCTTGTATAGTCGCCAATTGTTTATACAATTCTAGTTGTCTTTCATGGAATCTTAGGTGTCATTATTTGGTCATTTTTCGTCTCTATTCTTTGACTAGGGCACCTAGGGTAGAACTGGGGTGCCCATGGGCACCCCAGTCCTTGTTTTAGGCGCCTTGGTCTCGGCAGCACTTGCGTCTAATTTAGAGTCTCGAGGTCAATCATTGTAATTTTCCATCCCATTCCCTAGGTACTAGTCGTCATGTCAAGTCATTAGTGTCAAAATTTGAGCAAGAGATCCCTCTATAAACATAACATACTTACTATCTTATGGGCGGACTATCTACTATCAAGGGCTAGTTATCTACTAATGCAATGGACTGAATTTGGGCATCATTGCATCACACACATTGCATAAGAAAGGGAATTTTATTCTATTCCATCCACCATTTTGCATTACATCTAGCTATTTCTCGTTATCTCTGCGTCATTAACATAAGGGCACCCTAGGCACACAATTACACACACATGCACATAGAACTACATCAGTTCGAGATGTAGTGCGTGCTCAATCATAAGTCCATCTATTTTGCAGAATCGAGGACAAGATGACCCAAGCTTGGAATTTGATGGTCACCCCTACTGTCAAAAGGAAAATTCATGACGGTTTGGTCATATATCTACATTTCAATTTACGTTTTTAGTAATATTCTAAATTGTCAAAAAATCATAATTGATATACATCATTTTTAAAGAACTTTAGAATGATGAAATTATTACTTGTTTACATTTCAACCTTATGTATATGAAGTTATTACTGGTTTAAAATGTATATTGCTTATAGCTAAAATCGGTGTTTTGTGCCGTGGCAATTTTTAACTTTGTATTGAGCAAAACTTATATATTTTTAGAAAAATATAAATTATAATATGTAATGTTTCTAGTTTATTGAAAATAATTAATATTTCATTATATTGATGTCTCGTATCAAAATCAAAGTCACATATATAATATTTTATAAACAAATAAAAATAAATTTAATTTCACACACACTTTACAATTTGTAAGTAATATAAACTTTCAAAATTACAGTTTGAATAAAAATTTACTTGTCTAAATTTACGGTGTGATTTTTATTTAGTTGTAATTTACGGCTAAAATATGAAAAAAATGATCCATAAACCATCAAATTCTAGGCCTGGTTTGACCCATTCATTTGCATCTTTATTTTTTTAGGGTTTAATGCTTTTGTGTGGGATTTTGTAGGAGATCATTCATCAGAGATATACGACGTCATCAAAGAATTTACTATGACAATCAGGAAACAAATATTGGGATATTGCAAAGATCTAGCCACACTTCCAGATTTAGGTCCTGAGCTTTCCTACAAACCAAAGTGCCCATACTACAGACTAGGGTGCTCTATGCGCCCTGATCCTCTTCTAGGCACCCCGGTCCAGTTGAATCTTCATCTGCTACAATTTCCTAGGTTGTACCATCATACTCTGCTTCATCCGCAAATCACTCTGTCCCACCCGTAATCACAAAGCAAGGTAAGTCATTTTTAGGTTAGTACCCTTTTTCCTCCCATTTCAATTATCTTATTTCATTTAAATATAAAATAAAATTATTTAGCATTTACATTTCAGTTTATACTATTTATTTCATTGTTATACTATTTAGATTAACTCTAAAAATTCATATTTTAGTTAATCATATACCCACCCTTAATACTTACACTACAAAAAGAAGATGGAATTACAATCTTCATAAGCTTTTTGTTTTGAACGATAGTTCTTTGACCAAGTAGAACTCCATCAAGAACAACGTAACACGTACCCCAATGATGATACAAGTCTCCTCGCAAGGTGTTCGAGATTTGGAAAAGCTCCCCAAGTGTGTGTTAACATCCCGCATGCCCCGCTTAGCCCACGTGTGCTTTGTTTTTCTCTTTTCCCCTCTTTTCTTGGCCTTTTGCTCTTTAGTTATGAAATTGTCCGCCTGCTAAGGCGGTCTCGTGACCAGCCCTTACGCGTTTTTTGTTTTCCGAATGCTCTTTTAACACGACTTACGTAAATTTCAACATTTACCAGCTTTTTTCACCACCATGAGCTTGCATTAATGATTTTGGTTCCCTGGAATAGTGTTTTGCCATTGTTTATAGTTTAAGAGATCAATTTGGTTTTTACCTTGGGTAAATGCAAATGCTATAAATAGTTGGCTTGTGCTCAAGCAAATGGCCCCTCAAATTTGCCTCTGAATTTCTCATTGCAATAGATTAGTCTTTCATTTTGCTTAGAATTCTTAGTTTCTTTCATTGTATGCTTAGTTAGTGTTGTTTTGCTGTTAGGAAGCCACATATCCATCTTGTGCAAGTGATGTTGATATTACATCCAATCCATTGGAGTAGAGTAGTTTGTTTTCAATAGGAAGCCATTAAAGTTGGTTTTGTTCTTCAAGTAGTTTGGTTCTAGACATTTTATGTTGCATGACTCATGATAAATCCCGCTAGGAATTGCATAAACCAAGCTCGTACTCTTGCACTATCTCTCTCCTACTCGCATTGTATTCAGTCTGTATCCTAAGCTGCCTTTGTCCCAATATCTACTTTTGTTGATGCTAGCATTACACACTTTTCTGGATCCACGTGAACACGAAGGAGCGAGGAGGTCACACTGAGGGGACAAGATCACACACATCATCGATTCACCACTGTTCTACAAAATCCAGGTTTTAACTTTCAAAGTTCTAAATTAAAATCATATCAAATAGAGTAGCCAATCACTTTATTTCAGTCAATTTTACTTTCGATATTACCAGGGAAGCTGTGAGGATTGATAGTTTTTGAGAGACTATGATTCTTTCCTCACTTCTGAGGTAGGATCGAGAGTCTTTCAAATAGATTAGATCAGTTATTTCATTGTTTAGAATAGATTTACAACTGCACAGGCAAGTAGCTATACTCGGTTACTTTGTTTGTTTTAAAATTCGACACTAGGTTAATTGTCAATTTCTAGATATATTAAAATAGCTGCTCCTTCAAATTCATTTATAAAATTCATCAAAAAATAACAAAAATATAGAAGTTATATATGTTATAGATATACTTCACATAGTTAATTTTATTTTGCTTTGCATTTAGTTTACATTATTGCTTTTGTATGACAATCACGGGACCTAGAGAGCCCAGGGAATACGTATTCGAGCCAATCATGCCCCAACCCAATCTCATCACAGCCATAACTGATATAGATCAAAATCTTAGGATCCAAGTCTTCCAAACAACAGTAAACTTACAACAAATCAGTTTCCAACTGCACGGGTTAAACATAGAAGACGACCAAGCACACACATTTTGGTCAAATCAACCAAACTACAGATTACCCTAGATTCATATCCACATGACTGTGGAAGGGTTTGAAAGAGAGCAGACCTTTGGTTGTGATCCTTTGGTCCCACAGCCAGACATGCAGGAGACACTCTCACAGATATAGATACCAGCTTGAGAATTCAGGTTGCACAAATGCCTATAAGATATTCTGAGAAGATCGCACAATTATTAATTCTGAATATAGAAGCTGAGAAAGCATATGATTACTGGATACTAGGGGTTAGAGACTAAATCCGCACATGACCATAGCAGGACCACAACAAATACGAATCTACGGTTGTGACCCACAAGTCTCACAGCCTAACGAGTCTATAGGTGAATCAGACATAGATGTTGGCCTACGTACACTAGTATTCAGATCTACTCCACTTCCACCTATCATCATCGAACATTTATCCTTGCTAGACACAACAGCTAACAAAGCTAAGGAGTTCTGGACTAGGCCGAGAAATCGCCCATAGAGTCAATTATATTTACCATCCACCCTATGACCTTATCTGGAGATATACACGAAACTATCCCAGGTCATTTTCCACGTATTCCACAACCTATAGACCGAATCACGCCAGAGCTTGATATTGATTGGAGCCTTCGAGTAGTCATCCTTGCTGATCGATCTATCACACCAGTTTAGGTTAGGAGGGCCTTCTTTGCCTTAGATTCACAATTTCCACTAGTGCGCGTCGAAGACATCAGATTGCCTAATTAGCTTGTCTGCATCCCACACATATTTAATCCCCACCGGCTGTCTCGGCACGACCTCGGGAGGTCGGGTGCGAGGAAAAGTTACTTGTAGATTCCCATGCTCGCTTGTCACTTTTCCATCGTACAAAATTGGTGAACCCGATGTGAACCTTTCTACTTTCTAGATTTGGAGTCAGATTTCTACTAGTTCTTTTAAATTAAACAACCTTTACTACCTCATCAGCTTTCACCATCACCTTCGCTCCTTCCCATTATTATGCGGGTATTCATATACCCCCGAATATGTCGGGATTTGATGCGTATGGTAGGCCTCTCTTAGGACTTGAGGCATATTACGCTCAACTGAATAGACAATCATCGCCCTCGCTCTCAGTATGGGGTGACAACTACGCAACTAACCAGTTGTCAACACAAACTCCAAGGGTCAGATATAGCCCATCTTTCCAAACAGAGGAGTTGGATCAAATCACTCAAACACAACAAACAGAGCCTTCAGGCTCGAACAATATGATGCTCACAGGAGAATCTAGTTCATCTCCTCAGGTACTACTTAGACCACAAATTAGTAGACAAGTTGACCCATACCTGGTTTTAGATAATGAACATTCGACACGTTATGCCAGGAATGAACAACGTTCCCAAGGTATGTACCCACCTATAGGGAATCTACAATTACAACCCGAGGTCTCTTTTCAAGGAAATACCTCCATGCCATTACATATAGGAAATGCCCTCGGGAAACTTGGCAGGGCAGTGATCAGTTCATAGCAGGATATCACATGCCTATACAACACCATGATATACAACAAATGCCACTAAGGAAAAACACCGTGACTTCACCAAATGAAGTCATTTCAACATTAGTAGAAAAAGTGAGGGGGTTAGAACTTTCTCAGGAAAATCACCATTCTCAACTCATGCAGTAGAAATTCCAAACCTAGCCAAATAGACCTCCTCACAGGAATAGGTACGTTAGGCATGACCCCTCAGTATTCACAACAAACGCCGACTAGAACCGTCATTTCTAACACCGATCTGACACCTCCCGGTCTAGTACAAAATAATCCATTCTTGGACAATACCCCTTCATACTTAAACATGTACTCCAAATCACCACAAGGGGATATGTTCTCCTCTCCCAGCATGATTTCTCAAACACAGGGTTTCCTTACGCCCCCGCTAACACGTACGCTATGCCATATCAACAACCCATTCCACCTCCACTCCCTCAACAGGCACCATCAATGGTCGAAACCTATGCGATAGGGACATATTCAGAATACTTGAAAGAGCCCTTAGATTTCACCATACGAAGCGTCATGCTTCCAAGACCTCTTCCCGATTTGCCCAAGTACAAAGGTGAGGGAGATCCGAATGCACATATCAAAGCTTACGCCACAACCATCCGAGAACTACTCCCATGGGATGGGGTTGTTGCTAAAATATTTCCCAAAACCTTGGAAGGTATCGCTCTCGATTGGTATTATAGAATACCTGAGGCTTCCATCCATTCGTTCAAGCAACTCGTTTCAGAGTTCATCAAGGCCTTTGACATGAACAAACTATTAAGGACAGGAATCAGGGAATTCTTGCACATTAAACAAGAACACAATGAATATGTCACCCATTTCATCCAGAGGTGGCGTACAGTTCTTTATTCTTCGGAAAGTGCTCCAAATATGGATCAAGATGGAACTATGTGATTTATTCCTTCATTCTCTCAGTAGAGAGGTGAAGGAAGAAGTCCAGAAGTTCCCACTAAGAACTTACGATGAAGTACTTGAGAGTGCTCTCCGAATAGATCAAGCGGCAATTGATAGTGGTCGCAAAACATATGGAGCAAACGGGAGGTTAATCACCTCCAACCAAAACACTACAACTTATCCTACTATCACGAATGTCAATCAAGGACCTAAAATCCTTAATAAAAATCACGGAGTGACAATGGATGGAGTAATTGATCAAGCTAGAAAGGTAAATGTTGTGAATACTCCACCACAAATAAACAATCAACGAAACAATAACTTTACTCCAACAATCAATACAGTGGATTTTAATCATCCACAACAACAACAACAACAACAACAACAACGGTGAAGCCCTACACAGGATCCAAATCAAAATTCAACTAGGTATCAAAACTAGAATTCAAACCAAAAACAACAAACGCAAAACTTTAATAGGCAACGGTTTGATCAAAGTTTTAGGCCACAATATACACCGAGCCAACAAACTAGGAATTACAATCCTAACTCGTATTGTGGTTTTCACAAAATCCGAGGCCATGACACTAGAACGTGTCGTGACTACAATAAATTTATGCAACGTTTGCCAGAGGAACAAAGACAACTTTTTATAGATATGTTCTTGGCAGATCCTACGTCACCAGCACCAAATACTTTTACAGGGGTAGTTTCCCCTCAAAATGCACCCCTCCAGATCTTCAATGATCCGCTTCCAAATCACAACAATAACAAGATAAATCCAAATGGGACAAACAAGGGTGTAATTACAGGAAACAATGATCATGAAGCCTCAACTTCACTAAATCCATTAGTTGCACCACAACTAGGAAGTCAGCCATGACCTAAGATAGTCGGTTTAGTGGAGTTAGATGCCGAACTACCCATAGAAGCTGTAACAAGGACACGAGAGTATTCCTCTCAGCTAAGTCCAAGCTACCCGCTAGAAACAGACAATATCCAATGAGTATTAATAAAACCCGTGGGTGCTTACGACTTAATTAATGATCTAACGAAAACCTTCTCACACATCTCCTTTTTGGATTTGTTGAAGAACTCCCCTACTCACAGGGCTGCTCTTTTAGAAGCATTGGGTTTAGGTCATCTAATTAGCATCACTCCACCTCCCGAAACACAGGTAAACCATATAGACTTTGATATCCACCCTCCAGGGCAGCCGGATAGGGACACCGAATTCATATTCAAAATAAACAAAATGCCAACAGATGCTGAGATTGCATGCCGAGGTGATCCGGCCTTACACTTGCAAGTGTGGGTTTATAACAATTATGTGAAACGTGCGATGGTTGACGATGGGGCAGCAGTTAACATAGTCCCTTTTTCTTTCCTTCAAAAGCTAGGGTACGGAGAAACAAATTGTTCCACAACCCGAAATACGCTAAGAGGCTATGACAGCCTTAAAGCCACTTCAATTGGAACTATAATACTACCGGTCACCTTAGGACCCAAAACAATCCTGACTGAGTTTTATATTATAGATCGGGAAACTAACTATAATATGATCCTCACCGACCATGGATACACCGTATGAAGGCAATCCCTTCTACGCTATTTCAAGAAGTAAGATTCTTGCATTTAGGAAAGGTGTTCATAGCCAAAGGTGATCCAAAACCATTCGATGTACACCTAGCTGACCTAAAGAAAAGACCAGGCATGCACTTAGAGTTTGAACTCCCAACGAACCAACTTAATAAACCTACCACATGAAACCAGAAGAAAAGTTGGTACCTACGATAGATCTTGAAACTATGAGCCTAGCCAAGGCAACCCCAACCCCCAAAGATGAGGCTAACACTGTAGAAACAATATCATTAGGAACTACTGCAAAAATTGTTGAATTACTAGAACAGGATCTACCAATGTTCCTACCATTTGATTCTGTAGGCATGGGGTGCACCCTAGGTGTCGGTTCTCTCCCAGCAGTAGATCTCTGCATGGTAGAGGTAGAAGATGTTAACACAACAAATATCCCAGCGCCCATATTCCCAGCTAAGTATTGGACTCTCCATTTCGATGGAGCTAAATGTCGTTACGGAGCTAGGGCAGGAGTAATCCTTACTTCTCCCGAAGGAAAAGTCCTACCATTTTCCTTTAAACTAAATTTTAAATGCACAAACAACGGCGCTGAGTACGAAGCCCTCCTCCTTGGCCTCATCGTAGCTAAGAGAATCGGTGTTGATAACATCAGAGTGTTAGGAGACTCGCAATTGGTAGCAAATCAAGTTGCTGAGATGTATGAAACCAAAGCCGAGCACTTACAACTCTACAAAACAGTTGTACTAAATTTAAGCAAAGAGTTTGACTTCATATCAATCGAAGCAATCCCACGAGAACAAAATCTTCTCGCCGATTCAATAGCAACCTCAGCATCGCACTTTACTCCAAATAGTAAGTTAGAGGATACCCATTTCATGGTATCCCTTCGTGATGAACCATTGATAAAAACAATGTCAAATCCTCTTTTAAATAGAAATGAAAACAAATCTACTATCCTAGACCACATCGATAGTGATACAACCACTCTTGATTTCTTAAACGCCTATGCGGCATTACATCTCACCCATCACGTAATAGATTTGTCTTTAATTCCACATTCATCTTCTTACTTCGGGAATCCCATGACAGAGCTTCCCCCACAAAAGGAACTCAACATATACACAGTCGAGAATGGAGATGATCTGGAACTACCTCTAGCCCCGCCTGAGTTTGAAGAAGGTAACGCTTCTTTAATCGAAGAAACAATTGATATTAACATCGGAACGGAAGACGAACCAAGGATATTGAAGTTAGGATCCTCGTTAACTCCATTAGAAGTAGAAATACACACTCGGATCCTCAAGGAACATCAGAAGGCTTTTGCATTTAATTATAAAGAAATGACAGGGGTTGCACCACACATTGTGGTGCACAACCTCGTCACTAAATCTGATGCAAAACCGATTAAAAAAAATCAAGACCAATGAAACCCAAGGTAGCTCTCATGGTGAAAGAGGAGGTAATGAAACTCCTCCAAGTAGGATTCATCAAACCAGTCGATTACTCTCAGTGGGTATCTAATATCGTTCCCATTCTCAAAAAGAATGGGAAGATACGCATCTGTGTAGACTTCCGAGACATTAACAAGGCATGTCCTAAAGACGACTTCCCATTACCATCTATAGATGTCATCGTTGATGCAACAACTGGATTTGAGCTTTTATCTCTCATGGATGGATTCTCGGGATACAATCAAATCAGAATATCCGAACAAGATCAAGCTAAAACCACGTTTATAACTCCTTGGGGAACCTATTGCTATGTTGTTATGCCATTCGGTCTCAAGAACGCTGGCGCTACATACCAGCGGGCTATGACGTATATATTTCATGATCTTATTCATAAAATTGTGGAATCCTACGTAGATGACTTGTTGGCTAAAGCCAAGAAACGTTGTGACCATCCGGAAGTGCTTCGCGTCATTCTTTCACGTCTGATAGAATACGAGTCACGCTAAACCCTGAAAAATGTGTCTTTGGTGTGACAGGAGGGAAGCTCCTAGGTTACATTATATCATCACGCGGGATCGATGTTGACCCAACCAAAATTAAGGTTGTTCTCGAAATGGTCCCACCTTCGGATGAATCTGAATCAGATCATTTCTCGGAAAACTTGGTGCGATCCGAGATTCATCCCGGACTTAAGTTTTGCCATTCATCCAATCAACAATCTACTCAAGAAATATTATAGCATTGATTGGACCGAAGACTGCAATGAAGCTTTCAATGTAGTTAAGCATTTCTTGTTATCACCACCTACGCTAATGCCACCTAAGCCGGATCACCCATTAATTTTATATTCGCGAGCCACCAATGTCTCGCTAGCCTGTATGCTGGCTCAAGAAGATGATGACAATAGAGAACGTGTGATCTATTTCATTAGCCGGACATTGCTCGACTATGAAACACGCTATACGCAAGCAGAACGAGAATGCCTCGCCATAGTCTTTGCAACCAAACGCTTAAGACATTACATGTTAAATCAAGAAACAAAGGTCATCGTAAAGACAAAACATTTACGAACTTTCCTCACACAAGGGTCCTTGTCTAAAAAGGCTTGGACACTTTATAACCTTAATGGGTGAATTTGAATTAAAATTCGTAAATCAAAAGTCGTTAAAGGACAAATCATCGTGGATTGGTTAGCTGATAATCCATTAGACGGAGGCGATCTAGTAGATCTGGACTTTCCAGATGAGTGCGTATACTACATCGAAACCCGACCTTCTATCTCTGAGTGTCCTTGGTACACTGATATCATTAATTATATCATGGACCGTACATATCCAGAAGGTGCTACACCACAACGAAGAAGGCGGTTACGCATTATCGTAGCTAAATACGTCATCATAGAACAAGTGCTCTATCGAAAAGCATTCGATGGAATGCTTCTAAGATGCGTCGACACAGAAGAATCCAAGAGGATTCTCCACGAATCTCACAGTGGAATGTGTGGAGGCCACTTCGGTGGCCATGCCACCACTCGAAAAATACATCGAATGGGCTATTTCTGGCCTACTCTAGAACACGACGCAGTAGAGTTTGTATGAAGGTGTCATAAGTGCCAAGAATTCTCTCATGAGATTCACATGCCGGCACAAGCTCTACAACCAATCGCTACTCCATGGCCCTTTTCTACGTGGGGCCTAGATTTAATAGGGAAATTCTCTCCCTCATCTACAGATGGCCATAATTTCATAATCACGGCCACCGAATATTTTACCAAGTGGGTAGAGGCTATGCCTCTTACTACTGTGCCGGGTTCTGTAATCGCCAAGTTCATTTTGAACCAAATCATTTGCAGGTATGGTATCCCACAAGTCATTATCTCAGATAATGGGACTTCTTTTAAGAATGACGAAGTTCACGAATTATGCAATAAATTTAAAATAAGCCATCATATAGCCTCCTTGTATTACCCTCAAGCCAATGGACAGGCTGAGGCGACAAACAAAACATTAAAATCCATTCTCCTTAAAATGGTGAAAGAAAACAAACGAGATTGGCATTTGAAGTTATACCCAGCCTTATGGGCCCACCGAACCTCAATAAGGACACCAACAGGAGCGACTCCTTTCTCGCTAGTATTCGGGGCAGAAGCAGTTCTCCCATTGGAGGTTGAAATACCCAGTCTCCGTATTTCATTACAAGGGATCCTGGATGAAGACGCTTATAGAGAAGCACGTCTCTCCCAACTAGAAAGCCTAGATGAAGCTAGGTTAGATGCTGAACAATGGCACAAAATCTATGCTGACCGGATGTGCCGGTAGTATAACAAGAAGGTCTATGAACACGATATATATGAAGGTGATCTAGTTCTAAGGCTGGACAGTGGATCGACAAGAAGACCGGCGAAGGAAGGAAGTTCCGGCCCAAATGGTTGGGCCCATACCGAGTCATGAAGGACTATGGAAATGGTGCATATCTCCTATGTACACTGGAAGGTGAGGAATTTGGTGAAACAGTCAATTCCCTACACCTCAAACGATTCTACGCATAAGCAACTAGTACTACTTGTATAATTATATCTACATTGCATCTTCATATAGTTAGGATCATTTTGTCCGCTTGTTTCGTACAAATTTGTGATCAAGGAATTTATTCTCAAAGCAATTCATTACAAACTCATGATGTTGTTGGCATAAACACTCTAATCATACTTCTCTATTTCCATGATATCATCAAACTATTTTGGAATCATTTCATCAAATAAAGCTAGATATGACAAGGTCTTAACGGTAACCATGCCAAGATCTGCGGGTTTATTCTCACTTTTGGTTTCTTCTTAGGATGGGTGTCTTGCCTATGGTCTATTCTTGAAGCTTCATGGTGTCACATCTATCCCGTATGTATATCTCTTTGGAAATAAGAACACACTGACATTTTGCTCAAATAAACAAGTCAAGTATAGATCAAACAGAAAATTTTAAATTTACACATTTCCTTGCCCCACCAACCTTTGGTGATGAGCTTGCATCTCTTACTAGTGACGTAGGGTTGGGAAAGGATGGAAATTCCCTTACTCGCCTATGCCTTGCCTATGGTGATAAACCCACGCTTCTTACTAGTAGCATGGGGCAAGGTGTGGGGGGTCCTCTTGACAAGCAAATGCAAAAGGTCATAAACAAACAATTCAAATCTTGAAGTCTTGAGTCAAAAGCAAATGAATCGGATGTCCAAAATCCCAAGAGAATTAAGAATCCTAAAACCCAGATTTTGTCTACCATATGGCCATCTACGGATCTAAGTCTAGATAAACCACAAAGCAAGTTGCATCCCAAAACTATGAAGTCACTCGAGTGGAGTAAGCTTGTAGCATCCTAATTTGATTCCATCAAAGCTTTGTCTATCTTTCATCAATATCATTTCAACACATTTCATAACTTGTGCCCTTTTCAGCTCTCGGTGATGAGCCCTCGCATCTTACTAGTTGCGTGGGGTTAGGAGAGGGGCAGGTTTATCTGCTTATCATACCAGCTTATCTTCACCACTTTGCCAAAGCAAATATGAAGTATCCAAAATTGCTTACAGAAACTAAGATTCAAAATCACATTGTATCTACATTATCATATATCAGCATCATGAAATACAAAAAGAAAGTAAACACTTGCATCATTTGTTCTCCATTGCATACATTCTAAAGAGCATATAAGCATAATATCATAGTTCACATGAGGAAACGGAAATGCAAGTAAGCCATAAATGCCAAAAGTCTGATCCAAAAAGAATATATATATATATATATATATATAATATCTAAATATATATAATTCTGTATAATGCCATCATGCGCTAAGCATGGTCAAAACGCTCAAAGAGCCCGAGATATACAAAAATATCATGCAAAAATCTAGGGGAGCCAAGTGGCTTCTCAACCCCTATGAGACCCCTCTGAAGGTGCACGCCCACGCCTAGGACTCCGGCTACGCCGGCGCTCTGAGTGCACGGAGGGCTCAGGATCCCGAGGGCAGCCAGCAGTCTCGCCACGAGAATGACTCCTCATCAGGCGCTCGGCTGTCCTATACCCCGCTAACTCCGTACGGAGAGTCGATACCATCCTGGCCACGTGCCAGATAGGGGCAAAGATGTCAGTATGTCTGCCAGCTGTTGAGGGCTCCCCGACATCCACAGATAGCTCCGCACGGGTCCTCTCCATGGGAATCATCAGGGTATCGGTGCATACCCTGCGAATCAGGTCCCGCCACTCATCGGCGGTCTCTGCAAACAAAGGAGAAAACAAATTAGAAATGAAACAAGAGATAAAACACAAGTGTAAACAAAAGGAGAGATAGCAACTAAGGAAATCCTAACTAAAAACAAACATTAAAAGGAAGGGTGGTAACTTACTCGGATCACCAGGCCTCCAGGATGGATCTCTAGGGTCAGCACCTGCCACAGATGCCACCGCTGACTGAGGTGCTCCCCCTGTGGCTGGAGCAACGTAGCATCCTACAATGGACTCATCCTCCCCACCATGGCCCAGGAGAGTGGCTCCTCTGAAACCAGAGTAACTCTCTCTGCACTCTGCTCGGCCCTCTCTGCCTGCATGATATCCTGAGTGTCATGCCACTCAGGATCACTATCCTCCTCAGTCTCCTCCTCTGTCTCTCCCCCTGTGAACTCCTCGGACTCGGAGTCTATGTCGATGGGGTCATCGCTGCTATGGGCAGGACCCACGGCAATCCGAAGCAAGGGTGCCTGAGGCGCACCGGCTCTCCCTCGGGCACGTACTACCCTCCTGGCCGCAATAGGAATGCCAGAGTAACAACTTGTCCAACCCCGGCCTCTAGGACCCCCTCTGGCCTCTCGAACTGACCTGTATACTGGCACTACGGGGAAGCATGCCCATGTAGGGTAGGCCAAACTGCTGAGGAACTCGGCCAAAGGGGTGTATCTCCACTCGCCCCACTCTATCAATAAGCTGCCCTGTGGTGGAGCAGGAGATCAAAGTAAGAGCCTCCTCGCCCCATATACCTACCATGGTCTGATATGGTGTGGCCTCCATGTCATCGGTGGTCAGAGAAGCAACTGGCTGATGAGGTGCTCTGAGCACCGACATATCTGTCCATCTGGCTGCCCTCACAGCTCCGGATCTGTCACCTCTACACCTCTACCATAAGGAATGAAGTGCTCATAAACCCAACTCATGACCAGGGTCGGGTGGCTCAAAGACTGCCCCTATAAAACGGACTACCCTGTATAAGTCATGGTAGGTAGTCCCAAGTATGTCTTCTCCCCAGGCGTAAATCCGGCCATGGCCCTCGATCTGTGCAATGATGGGGGACCAGCAGTATAGTAATGTGTCTCCTCCCTTGTCCCCGATCAATCTCGAGGCAAGGATCCCCATAATAGCCTGGCGAAAGCAAGGGGATGGGAAAACTAGGAATAGATCGAACTCTGACCCCCTTCTTTGAACCCATGGAGATGACTGCATCTCCCATGTAGGAAGCCCACTATGCTATCTGGGCCCGTGAACCTGTTGTCTCGAGGGTGAGTCATCTCCCGATGATCGGGACCCCCAAGATACGGTAAACATCCTCTAGTGTGATAGTCCACTCACCTCGGACCCCTGGTAATCGAAGGTGTTCTGATCAAGCATCCCAGTAGGAAAATAAGTCACAGAGTATGTGACTGGATGGTGCAACATGGGGGACCCGCGATATACGTAGTATACCAGCCCTCTGAAGAGTATCCTGCTCGTCCTGTGAAAGGGCGTCTAACACTGTTGGGAGCCAGTCACACTCCCTCTCTCGGCTCCACCAAATGTACTCCTCTCTCGCCTACATACACCCAAAAACACACAAAACAAAGCAAGTTAGCATCCAAGTGACATTAGAAAAATCATGAAAACACATAGAAATGCTAAAAATGCAAAAACAATCTCAAACAGTGTTCTTTTGACATTCTGTGAAAAACCGCCGCCCGACTAGGGGGGCGGTTTCAGAACACCGCCCTTAAGGGCGGCGGTGGTCTTGTAACTACCACCCTGAACAGGGGCGGTGGTCGTGTAACCGCCGCCCTGGGCAGGGCGGCGGTCGTGTCCCGAAAACCCACGCGGGTTTTATAACTTAAAAAGCCTAAAAACACCAAAAAAGGACCATTTTAGCTAAAAAAAAAGCCTACCCAGTAGGCGCCCCCCCTAGATGGACCTTTTGAACCTAACATTTTTGAAAATAACCCCCCCATGACAAAGGTTTTAGCATTTTAAAATTTTGGGGTAAAAACAATAAATTGAGGAGAACTAACCTGTGATCTCGCGGGTCGATGATCTGCACATGCGAGGCATGATCGCTATCTCGCCACGAACGTTTTGACTCTACTCTCATAAGAAACCATCACCGTGGGTCCCAGAGCTCAGAATCAATCAAATCAACACGCGCAAATGAATAGGAAAATGGGCCCACTTTCATATATATAGCAGCCTGACTTGTTTTGAATGTTTTTTTCGCAGGTTTGGAGCACCGACGGAGGTAAGTTCTTACCCCCGCACAAATGGTACATCCTCATTTCCCATTATTTTAGCGTTTATTTTCCAATCTATCTTGTCTATCTACACTTGAGTTCTCTTTTCATTTTATAGGGAGCGGGAATTTTTAGATGGCGTCATTTCGACACACGGACGTACTCAGGTATGACTTCCAACTTCCCATTTCGGGACCGCCATACTCGGACCCACCATTTTACGCCTCTTCATGGCTAAAACGCTTCTCCGAGGGGGCAATATGTATGTACCCAAAATTGTAGGGTACTGCACCGTCAAACAACGTAACACGTACCCCAATGATGATACAAGTCTCCTCACAAGGTGTTCGGGATCCGGAAAAGCTCCCCAAGTGTGCGTTAACATCCCGCATGCCCCACTTAGCCCCCACGTGCTTTGTTTTTCTCTTTTCCCCTCTTTTCTTGGCCTTTTTCTTTGATTTGAAACCGCCACCTTTTCTTTGATCTTCGCCTAAGCAGGGTGGCGGCGGTCAAACCACCGCCACCCTGCTCAGGGCGGTCCTTTACGCGTTTTCCAGAATGCTCTTTTAACACGACTCACGTAAATTTCAACATTTACCAGCTTTTTTCACCACCATGAGCTTGCATTAATGATTCTGGTTCCCTGGAATAGTGTTTTGCCATTGTTTATAGTTTAAGAGATCAATTTGGTTTTTACCTTGGGTAAATGCAAATGCTATAAATAGTTGGCTTGTGCTCAAGCAAATGGCCCCTCAAATTTGCCTCTGAATTTCTCATTGCAATAGATTAGTCTTTCATTTTGCTTAGAATTCTTAGTTTCTTTCATTGCATGCTTAGTTAGTGTTGTTTTGTTGTTAGGAAGCCACATATCCATCTTGTGCAAGTGTTGTTGATATTTCATCCAATCCATTGGAGTAGAGTAGTTTGTTTTCAATAGGAAGCCATTAAAGTTGCAGGTTTTGTTCTTCAAATAGGATAGTTTCAGGTTCTGGACATTTTATGTTGCATGACTCGTAATAAATCCCACTAGGAATTGCATAAGCCAAGCTCTGTACTCTTGCACTATCTCTCTCCTACTCGCATTGTATTCAGTCTGTATCCTAAGCTGCCTTTGTCCCAATATCTACTTCTGTTGATGCTAGCATTACACACTTTTCTGGATCCACGTGAACATGAAGGAGTGAGGAGGTCACACTGAGGGGACAAGATCACACACATCATCGGATTCGCCACTGTTCTGCAGAATCCAGGTTTTAGCTTTCAAAGTTCTAAATTAAAAGCATATCAAATAGAGTAGCCAATCACTTTATTTCAGTCAATTTTACTTTCGATATTGCCAGGGAAGCTATGAGGATTGATAGTTTCTGAGAGACTATGATTCTTTCCTCACTTTTGAGGTAGGATCGAGAGTCTTTCAAATAGATTAGATCAATTATTTCATTGTTTAGAATAGATTTACAACTGCACAGGCAAGTAGCTATACTCGGTTACTTTGTTTGTTTTAAAATTCGACACTAGGTTAATTGTCAATTTCTAGATATATTAAAATAGCTGCTCCTTCAAATTCATTTATAAAATTCATCAGAAAATAACAAAAATATAGAAGTTATATATGTTATAGATATACTTCGCATAGTTAATTTTATTTTGCTGCATTTAGTTTACATTATTGCTTTTGTATGACAATCACGGGACCTAGAGAGCCCAGGGAATACGTATTCGAGCCAATCATGCCCCAACCCAATCTCGTCACAGCCATAACTGATATAGATCAGAATCTTAGGATCCAAGTCTTCCGAACAACGGTAAACTTACAACAAATCAGTTTCCAACTGCACGGGTTAAACATAGAAGACGACCAAGCACACACGTTTTGGTCAAATCAACCAAACTATAGATTACCCTAGATTCATATCCGCATGACTGTGGAAGGGTTTGAAAGAGAGAAGACCTTTGGTTGTGATCCTTTGGTCCCACAGCCAGATGCAGGAGACACTCTCACAGATATAGATACCAGCTTGAGAATTCAGGTTGCACAAACGCCTGTAAGATATTCTGAGAAGATCGCACAATTATTAATTCTGAATATAGAAGCTGAGAAAGCATATGATTATTGGATACTAGGGGTTAGAGACTGAATCCACACATGACCATAGCAGGACCACAACAAATACGAATCTACGGTTGTGACCCACAAGTCTCACAACCCAACGAGTCCATAGGTGAATCAGACATAGATGCTTTGGCCTACGTACACTAGTATTCAGATCTACTCCACTTCCACCTATCATCATCGAATAGTTATCCTTGCTAGACACAACAACTAACAAAGCTAAGGAGTTCTGGACTAGGCCAGAGAATCACCCATAGAGTCAATTATATTTACCATCCGCCCTATGACCTTATCTGGAGATATACACAAAACTATCCCAGGTCATTTTCCACGTATTCCACAACCTATAGACCGAATCACGCCAGAGCTCGATATTGATTGGAGCCTTCGAGTAGTCATCCTTGCTGATCGATCTATCACACCAATTCAGGTTAGGAGGGCCTTCTTTGCCTTAGATTCGTAATTTCCACTAGTGCGCGTCAAAGACATCAGATTGCCTAATTAGCTTGTCTGCATCCCACACATATTTAATCCCCACCGGGTCATTCCCTCTGTATTAAATATTCAAAATTCAACATCTAGTGGATTGTCAATAAAGACCACATTTTCTTCTTGTTAATTATGTTTGAGTTTTCTTTTGAGAACATCATTGGCTCGAATGCGACAATTCTAGGTTGTATGAACTTTTTTCTTGCAATTATAACGCTCTACTTGCTTGGTTTATTTGTCATATTTTATGTGATTTTTTCTCATGCAAGAGTATAGTGCATTTTCATGTGAAGAATTACCTTTTGTATCTTCCACAATGGTTCTCTTTTTTCTTCAACTAGAAGATCTAAAATTGAATCTTCTAGGCTTTGTGAAGACATCCGACCGAGAATAAAAATGGCATTGTTATACAAAGAAGGAAACTTGCTTAATTTTGGGAATTTGGGACTGTGGAATAGTGTTATGATTCAATAACAAACAAAATAATGCACACAGGATATAAACACTTCCCAAAATCTACAACAAAGGAAGTATATCTTAGGTTGTGGAGCATGTTTTCATGTGAGAAAGTGTTGAAGACTGTACACTAAGAGTACTGTACACTTTCCACAGTTGTCTTGCCGGGGTTCGTGGTTAGGTCAGGCCCCAAGCGGGGTCTCAAGCGCAGCCCACAGTAGCGGGTTCGGGGTGTAGCCCCGAGAAAAAAAAATTGGCCTTAAAACGTGCCCGATATATTGGGAAATGTGCTTTTCTCATATGGGTAGGATTTTGACCCATAGGTTTATGGGACAGTTTTGGCCCATGGTTTTGATACCCACGGTTTTGTAAAATTGCTTAAGTAGTTGTCTATTTATATGGTTTTGTGCATATGGTAGGTAACATAGTAACATTACAGATGTGTTTTGAATTCAGGTGTGAATTTTGTAGAGTTTGTTGAGCATAGCTCCAAACATATTTGGGTATTGTATTGAGAGAGCGGTGGCTTGTAATAAAATCTGAGCAAGTGATTCTTGGTGGACGTAGCCCAAATTGGGTGAACCATGTTAAATACTCTCTCTCTTTGTGTTTTGTTATTTTATTCTCGCACTTTTATTTGAGATCTCGTGATATTTTCTCGCATATTAATTTCTAGTGTTACGATTACGTGAGGGATTATTCGCATGTTTTATTCCTTATTTCCTAACAAGATAATCTAGAATAATCCAAATCAAAACAAATTACACACACATAACACAACATGTAACGTGGTTCACCTAATATGGGCTACGCCACACAAAGATAGAGATCTCATATATATAATATAACAAGAGTACAAACCAACTCTTCAATACAAGATTACAATGCATCTCTCCAAGAGTATCTCCTCCTCCATATCTCTAAATGGATCTCCATGAGTGCACTACAACCATGCCTCCAAACACCACCAGATCTCACATACCGAGAACTATTGCATCTCCCATTATGCAACCAAGCTCTCCTGTGAATCTGTAAACAAGACCTCTCACATGGGTCTACCAATGTGCAACCATAACTCTGCACCAAGAAGTAAGTCTCTCCTCCACCTCTGCATCTGCCACTATGCAAACAAGAAGACAACCTCCTCTAAAATATTATATCTCTATGGATCAACAATACAACATGATCTCATAGATCTACAATACAATATCTCACAACAACCTAGTGGATCTTCAATACAAGATCTCACAACAACATGTGGATCTACAAGATGAAAGACTATGTGCTTTACATACTATGCAAGCCATTACATTGAGACAAGACAATACAAAGGAAATACAATAGAAGACATAACACTCTTCTCACCATTCAGATGTACATGTTATTTCCTTCTGTCCAGCTTCTCTCCATTGAAGCTTTGTCTTCATGCAACCTTTTCTTCTTTTTCTTCTTCTTCATCTTCAACCAAGGAGAATTAACATTCTTCCTCTATCCTTATGTTCTAACCCTAGTTTTCTAGCTTATATAAGCTTAGACAAACTTAGGGCACCTTAGCTATGCATTTACAACCTTTAGATCACCTTTACAATAAACTTTTGGATCAAATCTTGCATCTAAAATAAAAACATAAACGCACAAGTAATCGGTGTCGGTTCCCTGACTGGTGTCGGTTTCCTGATGTTGACCGTGTCGGCCCCTAACCTACGCCGCTTCCTCCCAGTGACCAACGTCGGTTAGCCAACCGACGCTCGCCATCGTGTAAACCAATAAACCTCAAATACATGCCTTTGTGAATAAATTCAATTCCACAATCCAACACTTAACATAGTGGCTTTATAATCTATTTCATCCACTAGAGATTTAGCATCTGCTAACTATTTAAGAAAATACCTCGATTATTTATATGACTAGACATAGTAACATCATTAGCCATCTTGAATCAAAAGAGTTGAAGCTTTAAAGAAAATTTAGTGTTCATTGCTTTTGCCCCAAACAACCTATTTAGGTTATCCCAAATATTTTTGGACAATTTTTCTAAATCTATATGATGGAGTTTGGAAACAAAAAAGTGATCCCAACATAGTTTTAGCTTTATCATCATGGCTTTCCCACTCTAACAATTTGGCAACATCGGTGGGTTGTGTTTCTTTTCCATTAACAATACCCCACAATTTTTTGTTCATTAATTGCATTTATATTTTAACTTTCCATGTGTGAAAGTTAAAACCGGAATATTTCTATGTTGGGATTTCCATTTCAAAAAAATTATTTAGACTCTGAAATATTTATTTAGTGTTGTGCCCTTAACCCTAAGTCATATATCGAGATATGGATAACCGACCTATAGCTAACATAATCTCTTATCATGTCATATCATATTTATTTTTGTTTTCATATTCTTATAGGTTTTTCCTTTGTGTTTTACATGGTGTAGTAGGGTATATATAGGAGTAAGAGATCAATATATGAACATCATATTAAGCACTTGATTCTTATTGTATAGTTTAGAGGTTTTCCACTCAAAGTGGTTGAGTCATTCTACTTGCATATTGTGATTATTTCTCAATATTTTGGTGTTATATTAGTGTTGATATTCATATTTATCTAAGTAATTTCATTACAAATGGAATTAGAGCATCGATCTAACTAGAATCGGGTCAAAACCCTAATTTTAAATATTTGACTATATCTCTCGGTGGTGAATTTTTCTATAATTTTTAAAATAAAGTGGAGACATCATTCAAGTAATTTGCTCCCCAAAATTAAATATTTTGAATTATTTTGCACAATTTATATCCATTTTATGTTTTTTCTAAAATCACTCCTAAGCCACTATTTTATGATTTTTCTAAGTTTGTTATAATTTCGGAAAGCTTTCCAAAATTTGGTTGGGGACTATTTTCAAGTTTCTCTCTGTTTGTCCAATAACCATACGAAACCTCAAACCCTAAATTCCTACCCTAATCCTTGTATCCCAAGACCCAAACCCTACATCATGATAGGGAGATCAACTAGAGGCCAAGGGAAGTTTCAAGCCACTCCAGGAATGACTCCAAATCAGGAGGGTATGGATTTGGAATCTTCAAATTATGGAGTATCATAAGTATTTAAGCAACTTCACGAAAGGTTTATTAATCTGGTGAGTTATGAGGACTTTCATCATGATTTTCAAACACTTTGAAAGATAAAATGGAAGATAACCTTCAAGCATTGGGAGGTAACATTCAAGCACTGAAAATAACCTTGACTAAGGTCTTCAATAAATGAAGAGTGAAATGTAGTTGGGGTTGGAATCAATGAGAAAGGAGATGATGAGCACTCTTTTAAGCATGAAGATGGGCATGAATTCCCATTCAAGTCACATGGGTTCCTTAGGAAATGCACACCCAGATCCAAATCACACCAAGGACAATTCTCTCGCACAACCTAGTGGATCTTCTAGCCAATGTCATAACATTATTCCAAAAATGGAAAAGCACAAGTTCAATGAGAACAATCTGATCATGTGGATCAACCAAATAGATTTTTTTAATCGCATCAAGTCCTAAGTGGGAAAAAGGTGGTAATGGCGTCCTTGTATCTGGAACCTAAGAAATTCACTTGGTATCGTTAGTTGTGCACTCAAAAGAAGAAAAAGGATTTTAATGTCACTTGGTCAATTTTTATGAAGGAGCTACAAATGCACTATAGTAGTAGTGTGGTGAGAACTACTTTAGCCAATCAACAAAGCTATGAAAAAAATTCGAGAAAGGATTATATTCAGCAGTTCTAGAGCTTTTCATTGCGTGTGGATACAATTTCATATGACAATCTAAAGGATTTTTTCCTAGGTGGTCTCAAGGATCACATCCAACATGAGGTACAAATGCTTGATCCATTCATTGGTTATGAATCTATTATCTTAGAATGTGAGAAGAGGAAAAATTCCTTTCCGTGAAAAGGAATAACTTCACTAACATTAGAGATCATAGCACCTCAGTACCATCATTCCCTCAACCTACCTAGTTGACTCCACAACAAATTGAAGAGAAACGAGTAAAAGGGATATTTATACTTGTTATAGTAAATGGAGTAAAAGGACATACACGTGCAGAGAAGAAATTATTCTACATTGAGGGACCTAATGACGAAAGAGGAAGGGGATGAAGAATCGGAAAGAGGAAAAGGTTCCTAGATTGTGGATCAAGAATTTCAACCAAATATATCTTTCCATGCAATTTCTGGCATTAGTACCCCAAAACCCGAAGGTAGTTGGGTTCATGAAGAAACAAAGGGTGACGATATTGACTCTAGAAGTACTCATCATAAGTTGGCTTTGCACTTAAATTACTTTTTATGATTTTTAGATAGTGATGTTTTCGACAATTGTGATTTTTGTGTCATTTTTTCAATTATAAATATTCCTCCAAAACTATTTGACTTTCACAATTTTGTTGTTCTTCCTTACTTGATTGTTTTTATTCGTTGTGTAATTTTCACGTGCTTTAAATTGATGAGTAATGATGGTTGATTTATGCCCTAAGAAGGATTGGTCGTGACTTTACCTTTCTTGAACCTAAAACTTGTCGTGATTTTCTTCACAAGAAACTCCTTGATAGACGCCTGGAGCCCCTTTGAGTATGAAACAAAAACTCCTCGAATGGTTGTGTTTGAATTTATAGCACTAATCTGTGATTTCAAATTATTTTTCTTCATTTTGCAAATTCATTCAAGCACCAAGGGCTCGATACCAATGTTATAAAACCGCCCAAAGAAGAAATAAAGAGAAACTCCGAATGCACACAAGTTCAATGTGTGTCCATTTTATTATGTGTGAGATGGTTACAAGTTGTTTGAAGTGGTTACAAGTATTTATTAGTTAATACATAACTATTAACTAAATGCTAAATTATAAGTCTTATATTTTAATATATGGTTGGAAATGAAGAGTTGAAAATCAATCCGAAAAAACAAAAACCATTTTAAAGTGGACCAAGCCTTCTAATGTGACTAAGACAAGGAGCTTCACTGGGGATGTACGATAATTGAGAAAGTTCATTTAATCCTTCATTGCGCATAGAAACACATTTGCATTTCATGACAAAGATGTGGTAAGCCATGCGCTTGACATAGAAATTAGCAAAATGCATTTTTGAATTGAAAGAAAAGATTAGCAATGTGTCGATTTTGGACTTCCTAATTGGTTGCCACAATTTGAGGTGCATAATGTATATGCATGTGATTATGCTATGGGGTTGTCCTATTGTAAGAAGGTAAGAATGTTTTTTTATCATTTAGAGTTTTTTCATGGGTAAATTTGAAATTATTACACACATGATAAGGAATCGTATGATCGCATTCACGTTGTTAAGAACCAAAAGCAATATATAATGGGAAAATAAATCGTTAACCATATGGATCACAAACCACTACAGTATTTGCAAGCACAATCAAAACTATAGCAAGCAAGACACTATAAATGGATGGGTTTGTTGCGAAAAATTCATTTGGTTATTAAATATACAAGAGGTGAGACTAATAAGTTAATAACAAGTTGTCTAGACCACCTTTGATTTCAACTTAGGAACTATAACTCAGGTCAAACCATTTTTCCATGCATTCTATGGCAAGGGATGTGATGAAGATGTAATGTATTCATATCCACAAACAACATAAATATTCCACAGAGCATATTCCAGATCTAGATCTAAAAGAATAATGAATTAAGTAATAGATATAAATGAATTCAACCATGTAAGAACTAGTTTCAGTCATGTTTAACACCATTATTCACCCAACACACTCCATTATATTAAAACAAATAAACACAGAAGCTTCTTACAATAAGTAGTATCATAAGTTTATGCGCGCATCAGATCTGGCAACATAACTCCACAATAGCTCATACATAACACTCTCTCTCTAATCTACACAGATTACTACATATTTATAAGGGTGGGGACTTTCCCTTCACCACTTACGCACTTACAAAAATAGGTCACATGCTGAAAATAGTCATGCACCTTTACAATAACATGCACACATGCAAGTGCGCTAATAATAGATCTCTTACAGTTAACTAGAAGTAGTAATTCTATTATTAATTCAACTCATGCATGGCACTTTAGTAGATGCTCTTCCCAAAATAGCATTTGTGTGTCATGCAAGTCTCCATCCCATTGTGTGCTCCATACGCTATCTCCAAAATAGCCCCATAACCATGAAAATGGCTAAGTCCCGATTCAATCTATCTTTCACACACGCTTCCTTCCCTATCCTTCGCACCTTCAAATATGCCTTGCTACCACACATGAATCTTCTATGCGCCTTCTCCTTAGTGTCATACTTCATCTTGCTCAACATTACCCCACACTAAACTACATTTCCACCCCGAAAATGGTTTCCTCCTGATGCCTTAAAGAATAAGAATGGAAGAATATAAAGAATGAATTGTTGTACAAAGAATATATTTTACTCTCCAGTACCCTCCTCTTCCACCGAGGAGAATCAACTCTAGATATTCTTCCTTAATTTCAGCTTCCAAAGCTTTCCAATCATCCAACATTCTGGTCTTCTCTAGGACATCTGCAGCAATGCCCTCCAACTCATCTTGGGTCATCTCTCCCTTTTCATTCTACAATACTATGACAACGTTAGCCATAGCAGACATTCGTCCCTCCAGAAGATCCATCTTTTGTGTTATGAGCTTTCCAAGCTCATCCAACCTTTCCTTATGCGGTTGTTGTGTTGTTGCTGCAAGGTCTTCACTTTGCTTCACTAACACCAATCTCTCTACACACCCTAAAGTCTCATCCTTCATTGCTTTCAAAACTTCATTATCCTCCAATATAGTTCTTATTCGATTACTTGATTCTGAGCTACACAAATGTTCAATGCCTGTCTTCTTTCTTCACTCTTCCTACAAAGTCTAGAGCAAGGCTTCGTAAGATGAAATATTTCTAACTACTGAGGCCCTTGCTCTCTCTTCCTATTCAGGGTCCTTTGGCACTGGCATGCAAATCGGTCCATCCTCAAGCACCAAATCTACTAGGGTACGCACATAATGCATAGCTTGAAGGAAACCTTTCAAGTACCTTAGATTCCAAGTGTGGTCTTGCTTTCAGACATGGTCACCAATTTCTTCCACCATACTTGATGAAGGCCTCATTCTTTTTCTACTCCAAGTCCTTTTCTCCTTGTAGACGCATGTTATTTCTACAGTAGCTTTGGCCTTGTTATCTTCTCGTAGCGCTCTAATAGTGGTAGCCTTATCTATGTTCCTCTGCCACTTTTAGATACCTTAACTAAGGCATTGCTTACCTACTCATCGACATGAGAGTGGGCTTTATAGTCATGTGCCTACTCTGTGGTGCCTTCTTCATTCTTCTAGGACACACATGACTCCTCACATACATCAAAATTCAGGCTCGTCCATGTGAGTTTGCATAGACTAGACAATTGTTTCCTCGTGCACATAGTGGCCATGTCTAGGTCCATCAACTCCCATCCATACAACCCCTTAAGGCCCATTATACTCTAGAAATGGGCACAAAATTTTACTTGTGTCCTCAACATAGCCCATACTTGGTACAACATACTCCCCACTTGCTCTCTTTTGTTCTTGGCCCCTTAGGAATTTGAGCACCAAGATTTGGAGTCGGATCTTCGATGTTCTAGCAATATCATGTTTTGTTTCTTCTACCACCTTTACTCCCTCTTCTTCATCCTTCATCTTCATCCTTGGGTTCCTCCACATCTTCTGGTTGTATAGGTGCCAGGCACGCTTTCTGCAGACTCCTCCACCTCCTCATTTAGCTTTAGCTTTCTCCTTTTCTTCTCAACTTGCCTCTTTTTGAGGAGAGAGTTCATGGTGATCTCCTCACAGGTGTGGGGTTCCCACCTTGGGTCCTTGTTCTTTTGAATACCCTTTTAAAGTGGCACTCTCCTGGACTACTTCTACGTCCAAGTCTTCATCTTCTTCTTCTGCACTGTGGTGGAGTACCCACGTGCTCAGTCTCCACTCTATCTGTGGGCTGCCTCTCGGCCTCTATGATCTAAGCCACCACTATCTTCATCTTCCTCCTCATCATCTACCTCTATAGCTTTCTGTGGGCTTTGGGGCTGGCACATTTCTCCACTATATGCTTTCCCTTAGGTGGCCCTGGAGCACGAACTCATTCTCCACATACTTTTTATTCTCCAGCTTGGGCTTAAGCTGAAGGTATATGAGTGCTTTGCTCCAATGTCCCCAATTTCCAAGCTTACAGGCTTCATGCTTATAACATCTGAAATGAGCCTCTCAACATAGGTAGTCCAACTTGGATATACATATGTCTTCCTCAGAGTGTGGTAGTCACAGTCTACCTTGTCTACAATAAAACTCAAGCAAACGCATCAATAAAATGGTGGACTGATGCCTAGAAGTAGTGCATTGTGAAGGCATATGGTAGTTTTTCACCATGGGCTCCATGTCCCATCCCTCATAGCAACCACGTGATGTAGAAGTGTTGGTACACCATGAATATATTGCCTTCTTTCCAACTACTGAAGGTAGCTCCTTGGGATGTGCCACTCCTCTTCAAATGTCATGTGGAGTCGATCATACCACATCTCCACCCTCTTGTTTAAATGGCCCACTCATTGACCCTTCACATAAATACTTGTCAAACCTTTCCATGCAAGGGACTTGTTTTCCATGGGATATTCCCAAATCTTGTTCTTTGGCCCATCGGGCACTCCAATTTCCATAAATACTAAAGAAAGTAAGATAGCACCAAAACTGATCTTATCACCTGTGTGCTTCCTCGATAATGGTTTCTACAATGTAACCTACTATGTTATGTTATAGACTACTCCTGAGACATTTTCCTCATGATATGGAGCCACATGGTATTTACTTGCGACCATCTCTCTTGATCATTTAACTTGGTCACCAATGTGCAACTGCTTATACCACTGGGTACTTCTTCAATTTATCAATGTCCATTCCATGGGACCCTTTGTATACCCTAACTCCTTCCATGTCTCCATGATTTTTACTTTATCAGTCAAGTCACTAGCCAGGTCTACCCCTGTGCCTTTTAATCTGTCAAGTGTCGAAATCAGGGTTGTTGTGATTCTAACCCTTCATCCGAAAAAATAGAAAAAGTCCTCATGGACTCTGCTCATCAGCCACTGGTATAAAGGTTCATACTTTCCAAAATATGGGAGCTCATACAACTGATAGAATCCTACCTATTTCAACAATTTCTCTCCAGCATCATCATACACTTGGCATATCCTCCACCATGTGCTTGTTGGTCTTTGTACTCAACAATGCATCCAATTCTTTCTTGTTGTCAGATGTGCGGTGGTTGTAGTCACTTATCTTGCACTTGTGGATGTGGGAATCCCATTCTTGTCCAATTATCACACCCTCTTGGATATTGCATCTCTGAGAAATTACTCTCGGGAGAATTTCAACTTTTGTTTCTACTTTCTTCTTTCCTTTGGTGCTGCGAAGGTGCTTTCTTTGGTGCCATCATAAAAATCCACCTTTTCACTATCTATAATGAGAAAACTCAAACCCTAGCTCAAATCCATGTGCCCTAGCTTGAAACCACATGCCCTAGCTCCTCCTCAATGCTTTTTCTTCACTCAAACCCTTCACCAATGGGGACACAAGCCTCTTCACTGTGCAATAGTCTTCTCTCCACGTCTAGGTTTCACAACTCTCTACACCTTAACACGACTCACTCAGCTCATTTTTGCACTTAGCTCACTCAAATACTTGTGATCACAAAGGTAAAAATGAACCCACATCACGTCCTTATATAGATTTTCAAAAATTTAGTGCATTTATTGCTCCTCCACCTACCAACAATCCTCTCATTAATTGACCATTTTCACAATATCTGCATGTTACATCTTCATGCCCCAGCTATAACCTTCTAGCATGCCTTCCTACCTTCTTGGCTACAGAACTTCTCTTCAACACGCTTCCATGCACCCGAGTACCTCACCACTGCGCCTTCCCTGGTAGTCTCTACGGTCCACTTGCTTACCTCGTGTTATATTGTTCCCTCATTTATCTCCATCTATGGTCATCTTTTTAAAGCAATCTCCTTTCTAACCACTCCTCTGCAAACTTGAATAACACTTGTAGCAGTTTATTCCTTTATGTGTACCCAATTGTAAATAGCCACCCCACACCAATGGTATGTGTAGTCCTCTGCATAAAAATTTCTTCAAATGGTAATTAGCTTCCAGTGCACAAACACACTTATTACACAAAACACCAACTAAATTGACAAAGCATAGTGACCAAAAAGGAAATACATTAAGGAAATACAAAATGAAAACCTAGTCTAAATGGCAACACTTTGCCTTATTACAAACACCAAGAAGACTTATTTATAGTAGGGCTTCAGCCTACTCCCATTAAAGTAACTAGGTAACCATATTCCATCAAGTGTCTCTAACTGAAAAAGTGCTGATTCAAGTATATGAGTGATAATATATGGTCCCAACCAATGTACTTTAAGCTTTCTTGGATGGCACAAAAACTTAGAGTCATAAAGAAGCACCATCTGTCCTATCTCAAGATTTTTTTCCCTAATGTGCTGTCATGCCATGCCTTCTGCCTGGCCTTTTCCTACTTCTAGCTCCAACATGTTATGGCGCGCCTCTCATCCAACTATATCAATTGATCAATTCTTTCTTCCAAAGCATGCTCATCAGCTAGACCTCCAATGTGCACAATACACAAAGAAGGTAACATGAATTCCATCGGAAGAACTACTTTTGTGCCAAACACCAACTAAAAGGGTGTGGCCTTGTTCAACCACTTGTAGGTTGTTCTATATACCCAAAGCATGGTAGAAAATTTATCATCCCAATCTTTCCTTCCAACATCACAAATTTTTTGTCAATGTCTGCTCAAAATCTTGTTGAAAGCTTCAAGTAGTCCCATTTTCTGAGGATGATATGGTGTAGTCTTATGGTGTGCAATCATGAACTCATCCAATAGAATTTTGATTGTCTCATTCAAAAAGTGTGTGCCCCTATCACTTGGTCAAACTCAATGGGCATCCATACCTTGTAAGAACATTTTCCCATAAGAACCTAGCCATTGTAGTTGTTGTACAATCCTTGGTAGGTGTTGCTTCTACCCACCTTGTAAGATAATCTTGTGCAAGTGATGATGTAGCATGATCCAGTTCTACATGCGGTGGTGAAATAGGACCCACAAAGTCTATAGCCCATTTCTCAAATGGCTCTGCACTAGGAATAGGTCTTAAAGGCATTTCATCTCTTTTCCTAGTTTACCAATGCATTGATAAAGTGATCACACACCTTACAATATGCTTTACAATCCTTGTAGAGGGTCTCCCACCATAATCCAAAGAGTAGAATCTTGCACATAGTGGCATCACCTACATAGTGCCCACCTGCAATACCACCATGAGCCTCTTCCATGATGTCCATGTGTGCTCGTGCTCTAGTACACACCGACACAATACTTCATCTCGGCCTAACTTGTATAGGTCACCACTAATCAACATAAAAGGAGCCACATGAATTGCAAGTTGTTTCTTCTCTAAGGATTTCATTCCTTCTGCACACACCCATATAAAAAAATAGAAATATCCTCCAATTCCGAAGGCACATTGTAACCTATACAATGTGCATCCGGCATTGTATCTTCAATTGTCTTGCGCGTCCTCCCCAACTGAATTCATGATAAATGGTCTGGGCTAGAATTACTTTTACCTAGGTTTTACCACAACTATGAAATCAAATTCTTGGAATAAAAGCACCCATCGACATATGTGCCCTTGTAAAATGGGCTTGTTTACCAAGTATTTCAATGCCATGTGATCGGTGTAAAATATGAATGGTGTTGCTAAAAGGTATTGTCTGAATTTATGTAGTGCATAGATCATGGATAAGGCTTCATGCTCTTTGTCATTGTATAATTCTTTCTCTAGCATGAGTCAACTTTCTACTAGCAAAAATAGATAGGATGATCTATAATACCTTCTCTAGGATGAGCTAACACCACGCCAATGGTCATGCTAGAGAGGCATCCACATGTACATGAAATGGTTGGTCCCATGTGGGAAAACATTAGAATAGGCGTTGTAGTAAGTCTCTCCTTTAGTACCTCAAATGTGTGTTGTTGCGTTCTCCCCAATAAAATGTCCCTTTTCCTTTTAGTAACTCTTCCAATGGTGTGAAAACCTTAGCATATCCTTTGATAAATTTTCTATAATACCCAGTGTGACCCAAAAATCCATGCACCTCACTCTGACTGGTAGGTTCTTTCAGGCCAACAATAACTACAACCTTAGCTAGATCTACTAACAAAAACCTTCCTTGCAGATGATATGCCCTAACAAAGTGCCAAAAGGTGTAGCAAAACACACTTTTTTGATGTTCAAAGAGATGCTTAACTATCTACATCTTTCAAACATTAAGCACAAATTGTCACAATGATCCTTAACAAGCCCATACACCATCCAATCATCCAAGTAAACTTGCAAGAAAAGATGAATAAAATCTGGAATGCTTGAACAACTATTCACAAAAATACAACAGAGCACATTTTTTTAGACCAAAGGGCATCACAATATATATGCAAAAATTCCCCATTCAATGGTGAAAGTTGTTTTTCTTGATCCTCCTATGCAATCCGGACCTGATGATACCCAAGAATCCATCTGTAAAAGAATAGATCTCGCACCCTGCAACGCCTTCTAATATCTCCTCTCTATGAAAGGTGTAGGAAAGGGATCAATCACACATGCAACATTCAGTTCTCTGTAATCCACACAAATCCTAATCCGACCATCTTTCTTTATACTGATAACCATGGGGCTAACCCACTCCGATTCTTCCAGGGGCTTGATGATTCCAGACTTCAACATTTTGTCAATTTCTTCTTTGACCTTTACGCGCAAGTTGGGGTTCATCCTGTAGGGTCTCTTCTGACCAGGTGCACACACCTTCCTTAAGCTTTATCTTCATTTCTCCTAATGATTCATGCACTCCTTTCAATTCATGGTAGCCCCTAGGAAATAAGTCCTAAAAATCATGGAGCAACTCCACTATTTTTGCTACTTCAGATTCAGACCAATAATCTCCAATTATTGCCTCTTTAGGTTCAACATCCATACCAATATTCACTTTCTTGGTCCTCATAGGTTCATGATAGGCACGTGCATGTGTTATCTATCACTATTGTCCAAGACCTCACACATACCTGTTGAATGATCTATATCCAGTTCTTCTACTTCTTCATCATCCACTATGTAGACCATCTTCCCTTTTTCTTTCTCAAAGCAAGCATGCTTAAGTAGTGTGGCATTTGTCTCTTGTTCCTTCAAAAAAATGTGCTCCTGAGTCATTTTCATCAAATAACTCTTGAATGAGTTCTTCCACCTTTGCATTGTCTCCCATAGTTAACCACTTTATAACCCTTAATGCCTCTTCTACTAGGAGGTTTAGTAGAGAAGTAGTCAAAATTTTGGACCATACCTACAATCAAATCCTACCAATTTCTAGTTTCTCTATGTAGCTCTGCATATACATACCAAGTGCGTGCGCACACCTTTGTAAAGTGGAATAAAGTTTGTGCACCCATAGTGAAGGTGGTAAAGCTTCCTACCCCTCTATCCAGAGCCTCTCACACTACTTGAATGTGGTGTTGAACAGGTTGATTACCATGATATGTGCAGATTTGAGTTGGTGCATTGCTCTTGGAAAACCGAGTTGTAAGAGCAATCCTAACTTCATTCCATTCTACAAGATTATCCTTGTGAACCACCCACCAGTGCATTGTTGTCCCCATGCAGGGTATATGCTAACATACTTCTTCTTTCCAACTGTCTATCCATTGTTCCTCCATGGCGCGCAGAATACCATAGGGTCTCCTTCCCCAGTGTACCGAGGTTCAGAGTTGTTACCTATCCTCTGACGCAACGAGGTTTTCTTTTCCACACAAAAATGTGCTCCTTACTTCACGCCCCAACCATCTCATAAGTACCATGAGCCCAATTATCACAAGCAATACTTGTAGTATCACTAATAGACTATGCATCTTCCCACTGAAGGATTCCTTCTTTAGATGGCTCGAGCACTTCTGGGTCCCAAATGGCACGTACATAAATCCTATTCAGATCTTCCTCACTCAAAGGCTCAACATAGGGCACATTTTTCCATCTATTAAAGGGATAATAACTCTTTCCTCCTTGTTCTCAAAACTGATATATCCCTTGTTGAACCAAAGATCAACATTATTTGCATAACACCAAGGGCGTCCAAGTAGAGCTAGGAAACTATCTACTTCAAGCACTAAAACCTCAAAATCCCCAGTGAACTTGGCCCCTTGTATAGTAATGGATGCATCTTTTAAAACTCCGATAGGAGTGGCCTTAGTTTGATTAGCCATAAATAATACATTAGAAGATGGCTGCAATGTAGGTCTCCCCATCTATACCCATGCATCTAAAGTAAGCACATTTACTTCCACGCTGTGTCAATCAATATATTACTCAAGAGCCATCCATCGACAACAACATTCAGAGTGATCTCCTTATCGTAGTCTAAGCTATGGGGGAAGATTTGCATGCAGGATCTGATGCCCATTCTCAGTATTCACGTGCGTGGAGTGTTTCCCTTTAGCCAACTCCCTAGTAATGGAATAATATTCTCCTGGCGCAACATTTTACATACCTCCTTCAAGTCATCAATATCTGACTGGACCATCTCTGCTCCTTCTTTAGTTCCATCTTCCGTGATTGCTCCTTTAAACATTGTATTTCCCCTTGAAGGTCTCTGAGTACCTCCATGGTCTCCTGATAAACCTCCTTCTGTGTGCAGAAGATCCGGGTATCTTGCATGCAAAATGTCCTCCTTAATGATGGTAGGCTTATGTGGTAACACCTCTCTAGCATGCACAACTTCAGCACGTGTAGTGATCTTTATAGGAAATACCTCAAGTTCCAGGTTCCAACTTTGGCATCCACTAATTTTCCATAGCGCATTGTATATCCTAACCATCCCTGCACCTTTGTTCTCTTGTTTATGTTGCTTGCTAAGATGCTCATATAGATCCGGGCATTCCTCATAGCTATGATTCTTCCCATAGAAAAGAACATGTAATATTCTGAGGACATTCACACTGTAGTGGTCAGGTGATCCACATGTAAAGCATGTTCCACGAGGGAATTCACCTCATCCACCACCATGGCCTCGACCTCCGAATCCACCATGGTATCCTCGACCTCTACCACATCCTCCATCATAGCACCCCTCATTCGATCATAATGCACTTGATTGTGATTCTGATCCTAGATGCTCACCTTTACCCTTAGAGTTATCTGATACTCATGTCATCACACCAATATCTATAACATCATGGATCTAACCAATCAACCTGCAGTCTTCTATATCGTGAGTCGTGGACCAGAAAATCTTACAATAACAGATATACATTCTTCCTTATCACGCACATTGTAATAATGGGCAACGATTGATGTCATGGTTCAGGTGACATATCTCATAGTCTAGCAATAATGAACGTGTATTATTTTGTGGGGACAACTATCTTTGGTGTGCCCCTCCACTTCACAGTCTATACACCAAATCCCAATGTGTGTCTCATGTGCCGAATTCACCGATAGTTTCTCCAACTACTTTTCCATGGCTGTAATTTGTGCTTCCAAGAATGGGCTAACTCCAGTGTCTATACTCCCGACTACCTCAGCGTGTAAAGTTGCTTCAAGGGCTTCACACGTGGATCAAGTGTATGTCTTATGTGACAGATCCCTTCTAAAAGGTGTGATCAGACCTCCAACGAACCATTGTGCATGTTGGCTTGCGTGAATATCATAAGAAAGCTTAGATAAAAGTGTTTTAAAATGGGCATCATACTCCCAGACACTTTCAGTAGTACCTTGTTTAATATCCTTGAGCGCACTTATACTCTTCTGCTCAAATTCAGGGATATAGAACTCTTTAAGGAATGCATCTTTGAATGTTGCATAATCTACACAAGTTTGATCAGGGTCAAACTTCCTATACCAACTATGTGTGCGTCCTTGTAATGTAGTTACAAATTGACTTGCCTTGCACTCAAAGTCATGATCCCTTTTGCATGCCACATATATCTCACACATGTGCACATGTTCAACAACATCTTCTATGCCCCTATACTCTAGAAGATGAAAGAGACATCTCCATGTAAATATTTTGGGGTTGGTGCGGACCCTGCCCACCTGATCCAGAACCCCCTGTGTTGCCTCTACCTCCAAACCACCAGATCCACCAGAACTAGAGCCACCTACACCCCCTGATCCTCCACCCATAGCCGAAAGTGGACCAGAAGATGTACTTCCTTGTGTCCCAATAGTAGTATTATATTGAACTCCTATAGTCTACGTGGTGGTACTACTCCCAGAAGTGAGCCCCAAATTCTATGCGCTTGAATTCTATGCAGATGATGCACCTGAAAAGGTACCTCCAAACAACAATGAAGATGTTTTCCTTGCCATCGATGTACTTGCTATGTGACTTACTCTTGCTTCCCTACTACCCAAATTAGCTTGTTGACTATTGGATGTACTAAGTACTGGAAAACCAAGCATGCAAGGGCTAGGTTTCTAGGTAGATTCGATGCGCGCTTATGGCCCAGGTCATCTCTGCTGGCGCACTCCCATGTGAGGCCAAAGAGGGTTCCCTTTCATGCTTTCCCAAATGGGGAGTTCTTGATGCTCTTGGCTCCATGCCTTCTACGTGAGCTCCAAATCCTTCATGAGCCATCTCTCTCCTCAACGCCATCCACTCTGCAATGTCACGCTTTCTTCTCTATCTCCCTCTCACATGCCTCATTGTACTTAAGCCACCTTTCTTCTCTCTCTCTCTCTCTCCTAGGGTCCGCCATCTTTCACCAAACCTACTCCTTCCCCGCGTGTGTGGGGGTTTAGCTGGCCATCAATTTTCCTCTAAATTCAGGGTTACCATCAAGATCTTAATCACTAATGGAATGCCTTGCAAGTAAGTTCCCCTGGATACCGTAAAAATTGGAACTCAACTACCTCTGGGAAGAATAAGTGGAAATTGAGTATTCCAGGATATAGTTGTTCAAAACACCACGGAACCAAGTATCCACAACGCGTGTCCAAATCATATCAACATCATATAAGGCCTAAAATTCTCCTGTGTCCAGACAAGTGTGCGATACCTCCAATTTTGCTTAGAACACATAAGCAACCAGCCACTCATACAGTTCTACTAGGAAAATAGCAAAGAAGCTCTCATACAAAAATCATCATACATAGTTCTTTTCCACCCACACGCGTGTGTCAAACTCAGATCCAATGTTGAATCTTCGTGCGTACTCTTCTTCTAGATCTTTTATCCACTCCTCAACACTTGCTAGGGTCAACCGGTATGTCTTCATCACGAACCATCCTAAAACAACTGAAAAAGAGGTCCCAAAATGGAACCAATGATGCAGCCTAGAATTTACCACGAACAACCCAGGCACACTGGCACATCACCCAACCTAAGCTGAGCACTCACCCAAAGCGCACAAAGGTACCAGCCCCTCCTTAGAGTTGCTTGTACAGATGTGAACATGATGAAGATGTAATGTATTCATATCCACAAACAACATAAATATTCCACATAGCATATTCCAGATCTAGATCTAAAAGAATAATGAATTAAGCGATAGATATAATGAAAGTTCAACCATGTAAGAACTAGTTTCAGTCATGTTTAACACCATTATTCACCCAACACACTCCATTATATTAAAACACAATAAACACATAAGCTTCTTACAATAAGTAGTATCATAAGTTTATGCGTGCATCAGATCTGGGCAAAGATAACTCCACAATAGCTCATACATAACACTCTCTTCTAATCTACATAGATTACTACATATTTATAAGGGTGGGGACTTTCCCTTCACCACTTACGCACTTACAAAAATAGGTCGCATGCTGAAATAGTCATCATCGCCTTTACAATAACATGCACACATGCAAGTGTGCTAATAATAGATCTCTTACAATTAATTGGCAGTAGTAATTCTATTATTAATTCAACTCATGCATGGCGCTTTAGTAGATGCTCTTCCCAAAATAGCATTTGTGTGTCGCGCAAGTCTCCATCCCGTTGTGTGCTCATACGCTATCTCCAAAATAGTTAATAACCATGAAAATGGCTAGTAGCTCTTGAGAGGAATAATAGGAAGCATATTGAGATTGGATAAAAATTTGCCATATATGAAGTATTCATACAAAACAATGGTTCATTCTTCTTCTAACATATCTCCTTTTGAAACATGTTTGGTTACATTACCTCATGGTTTGTTTGATATGTGATAGGACAACCAAGAAGTAAGTAAGAAAAAGCAGATTTGGAAATCTACCAAGCTAAAGATTTCATTTAGAGGATAAAACAAATACACATACAAGTGCAAGAGACACTCAAAGTGTCCGAAGCTAAATAATCAAGAGCGTCGAGCATAAGTTCCAAGTTTGGGACAAGGTGTGGCGTTATTTAAGCAAAGAAAGACTCGGGTAAAGCATTTTAAGTTTGACATGTATAATGTTTCTGAAGAAAATGAGGGCATTAGCATTATAGAAGAAAATGGGAAGTGGGGTTGAAAGGATAACTGTCAAGTAAAACCCGCACATATTATAAGGAGAAAGTGGGGAAATTGTTCCCTCATCTCAGGTCTTTATGCTTTTGTGAACCCAAAGCCTCCTAGATAGGGAAGTGTGATCTAACTTGGATTTCAAAGTGGGTTATAGTTCACCCATGTCACTATTTTCATCCATTAGTTAAGAGTGACTATGTAACTTGATATTTTTATCACTCCTAAAAGAAAGAAGAAATAGAGAATAGTTTATATAACGACAAAACCCTCGCATACAACAAGGTGGCAGTTGTTCCTATGTCAAAGTTGTTATGCCCTGTGTCATTTCACTAGTATCATGGCAATTGTGTATGTAACATGACAATTTTCCCCATCTCCATACTAATTCTACTACTCGTTGATGTTATTAAAAAGTGATGAAATGAAACCATGTCTCTTCGTGCTCTTTGGCATTTAGAAAGTCTTTTCAATTCATTATTGTTGAGTTTGTATTTACACACCCTCTAAGAGTCAGTTAATCATTGTCGTGGTTTGATTCTTGTTTGGAGTTGAAGCATTGTAAATGCAACAGCATTGAAACAAGTTGCAAATCATAGAAAGTTGTAAAGATAATGTTAATATGTTGTTAGTGTCCTTGGAGGCCTCCAGAGGCAATAAGCTTGCAATATTGCGATGAGATAGTGGCAAGAGAAGGCAAGGCTTTGCTTGTGACAATTTTGATTGCGCTTGCAAATACTTTAGTGGTTAGTGATCCATATGGAAAATGGTTTCTTTTCCCATTAGATATTTCCGGTTCTTAACGCCTTGAACAAGAGCATATGATTCCTTATCATATGTGCAGTAGATGAAAATTTACCCAGAAAAAAACACTGCAAATGGAAGGCAGTTATAGTCATAAGGGCATTACAAATGGAAGGCAATTAATGCAAAGCAAAGCGCTGCAGAATTAAATTTCCTTGCATTGAGCTCTATTTTTTGTGTTTCCAATTCTTCTCTTGTTTCAATTTATACATAGAAAAATCTACAGCAATAGAAGCACTAAGGCGAACACAATTTGACTTTTTCTTTAGAAAATACTAACAGAACGATGTACAAAGCAACTAAGTTATTTTATTCATTAAATCAGATTTGTATCAGTGAATTACCTATGAAATATCTAAGCTAGTTATGGATCAACAGCATTAAGTGGGATTAGATTTACACATGGGCCATCTTAAGACAATAGAATGAGCTGAAATTTCATTATGAAACAGGTGGGTGCAACAAAAGAGAATTTTACATACCCTGCCCATAACGTTTTCTCTGACTCAGCTAATCAGCTGATGCAAGCAAATCATTATTATGACATTGAGGAATTGAATAAGTACATCAATCTAATAGTGGTTCTCATGGAAGAGATTTAATACATAAATCACATCTAATAAGAATTGGTCTTGACCATATGACCATCATAAACCCACATTGGGATAAACTCCGCGTGCTCAGTCAAAACTCTTATATCAACCAATAAAATGCTGCTGTTCAGTACTAACAAGAATAGTACTGCATACATCTACAAATCATTAAGGTGCTGCTCTCTCTATATGTAGCCTACGCTGGTGTGCTCAAAAATTATATGCTTAACCGCTAGAGGAAAAAACAACTCAAGAATATATTCAGGCTTCTACAGACTTTGGATCAGGTGGACTCCCTGCAATCCAACCCCAAATTGAGCTTTGTTTTTGCTGAGCGTGTGCCACAGCTTGTTCAGAGGCAGCCTTTTGGCGCTGAAGCAATTCTACCTCCTGCTGCAAGCTTTCCATTGATTGCAATTTTTGCCGTAGCTCTGCAACTTCTACCTGCACAAAAATATATATCCATGTTAGGCCCAGCTTCGATTTCATGTATAAATTTATCCCGTAATCACTTTTCAATGATGACTCTGACTAACATTAAACGAAAAAACACTGACTGACATTAAACGAAAAAACATTGACTAACATTAAATGAAAAAACAAAGCAATTCAACATTTTAATATACCTCTAATCTGAAACACCTCGTCTGTTCAGCAGCTAGTTGTTTGCGCACAGACCGTAACTCCTGTTCACAGATATAAGAATCATTAAATATTTGATCAAGTTAATATTATGTCAAAACCTCATCAATTTAAAGATGATATACTCATAAGCATCTTAAGCAGTACAAACTTCAGTATAAAAAACTAACTGAGAAAAGATAATAACTGGCATCTCATTTCTCAAACCTCAGTTAAATCTCCATTGGAAGCTTGTGCTTCAGATAGCTCTTGCTTGAGTCTGGAATTTAGGGACTGCTCTGTGGTGAGTGTTGCCTCCAGACTTTCTTTCTCTGCTTTCAAAGTTACTATAATCTGTTCTCTTGTGTCAATGCTTCTTTGATGCTGCAACCATTTCAAACTTAAATCTCAATATGCAAAATGAATGGAGTACACTCAACAAGCTCATAAATCAAAGAGCACTTATTTTTTACCAGAGGTTCTGATTCTGGATTGTCCATAACAATCTCTCGAACTTTACCATCAGGTGCCAGATCTTCGGCTTCGATGTCCCTGACCCCATTTGATATGGGCAATACAGGTTCACCACTGGCAGTTGCAGGTGATTCTAGAACCTTTGGCTCTAAAATGCCCTTATGACTTGGCTTTAAAACATATAACTGTCAAAAAAACAAGCAAAGAATGATAAATGCACACAAATGCAAGATCTAAGGTTTAATAGATGTTTCAAATTCTCAAAGAAACAATGATAAGAGTTTAATTGTATTATAAATAAAAGTCCAATACATTTTATTCAGATTCAAGATATATAATGTTGAATCTTTTTGGCATTGCTGGATTGTATCAAACCAGTGTTACCTAAGACTCCAGGACAAAAGGGACAGTATTTCTGGGATGGCAAAAAATTCCAAATTTCGGGATGGCAAGGGGACAGCTGATTAAAAATATATATAAATATTTAAAATATAAAAATATAGTGACTAAACTATATAAATAAGCTGAAATAAAACCATTTGAGACTTAAATAAGATGAAATAAAACCATTTGAGATTTAAATAAGCTGAAATCATAAATATCAAATACATTTAAATTATTAATTAATAAATATAGTTATACATAATTTAATAAAACCATTTCAATTTGAGACTTAAAATTAAATAAGTTGAAATAAATTATAAAACCATTTTGATTGATCAAGTGACAATAGTTGATATTCATATCATTAATCTCAAATTCAAATACACCAACAATTGTCAATATTACAAAAAGAAGAGGACAAGTTTCAGCCTAAAAATCAGAATCAACATCCATGAACTCCTCGCTAGAACTATCATCCTCGTCCTCAAAGGAAAGCCCAATCAATCCCTGTTGCATAGTATTGTCCCCTTCTACCTACCTCGACTCTTCAAGATCTACATCCCACCGTAATGTTGGGGTTTGCTTGTATTCAGTTGTCTTGTGATCCATAAGACGCAAAGCACTATGTGTACAGCTACAAGCTTCTTCGCTCTCGCAAAGATAAGCCTATTCCCCTTAATAGAGTGGATCCAACCATATGTAGATCAATTATTCTCAGAGGTAGAGGAGCTAGAAACCTGGGAAAGGAGGCGAATTGCAAGTGTTCGCAACAATCTTGGACGCCCATACAGTCACCACCAACTCACCGGCTTGTCATGTGCCAATGTTGCCATGTCCATCTTTGTTGAAGTTTTGTACCCATCAAGTTCAGTGAAGTCGAGCCACTCCAACCTACTCTGTGATGTCTCATGTGGACTACATTTTTTTAAAGGCCTTCATAAGGCCCTTCTTCACCTCATCATCATCCAAAGGGATAATTTTACCCGGCCTCTCCACATACCATTTGGAATTCAAAGTGCATATGCAGCCATATGAAATAGGGTGTTCAACTTCTCCCATCTATGTTGAATGATGGGCTGAATATGTTCATGGTAAAACTATAGAGAGGGGTCCCTCATCCAAATAGCTGCCTTCATTTGCCCAAGCATGTTGTCAATGCACACATAGATCTCACCAAGATTTGGATTGTTAGAATCCCCATATTTGATGACGCTAAAAATTGGAGTTATATTTGATGTGATGTATTTCACATCAACCCAAAATATTTCCCTCAAAACCACTTCCTTCACTCTCTTCCTTGCTTTGTCTTGGACTCACGCCACCTAGTCCGATCCTGTGTCATAATCATAAGTTGCAGGCGCTCCTGCAACTCAAGCATCCTCTACAACAAGATAAAATAGGATGCAAAGCGGGTGTCTACTTTGAAAGATTGTCATCGATGTCAAAGAGTCGATGTCACAAGAGAATGCATGGAATAGGAGTCATTGATGTCAAAAGAGAATGCACAACGATCAAAGAGACAGTGTGTCCTTGATGTATTACAATGATCAGATTTAATATAATTACAGTGAATGTAATGAACAACAATCACATTGTATACCAACGTTTTAATTATGAAAGGGCCGACAATTTCATCTAAAGAAATAAACAACAATCGCATTGTATACCAACATTTTAATTATGAAAGGGCCAGCGATTTCATCTAAGGAAATAAAAGAAATAAACAAATATTAAATACAAGCCCAGCCGACCCATTTGGAAGGAGTTAAAGAAGTTAATTAATATTAATTTAAGAGACATATCTTTTGATAGTCACCCCTCTTGGGAAGAGGCACATTAAGGCTATAAAAGATAGATGAAAAGGTTGAGAAAGAACAGAAAAAATGAAATAGATACATCATTTGAGAGAAGAAGTGAAAGAGAGGAGCAGAAGTAAAATGAGAATATCATTTGAATAAAGAGTAAGAAGGAAGAGCAGAAATATAAAGCGATCTGATTTCATTAATTGGACCAACGTCCATGTTGGAAGTATGATCTGATTTGTGTGTATGAAGAGAAGCGAAATTGCCATCATCCGATTGAAGAAGCAACTACAAAAGGTGGAAGTTTATATTGTTGAGGTCGGTGCCTCACAAAATTGGGGATTAGTGTCTCTAGTGGGTTGGTGCTCACGAATTGGCTGAGTTGGTGCTTGGCATTGGGGATTGGTGTCTCTAGTAGGTTGGTGCCTACAAACATTTGTAAAGCATTTAATTTTGGGTTGGATTTGGACGGTAGATCCAAACAGTCTTATTTTGTGGTTTTTCCCGAGAGAGGGTTTTCCATGTAAATTTGTTGTTGCTCTATGTTATGTTATTTGAATGCTTTTAAATGCTTTAATTGTGGATATAAGTTTTAATAAGTAAAAATTTATCTTATACTTGATTCACCCCCTCCTCAGTATAAGTGTGTGCTTAACATTGTCAATTGGTTTCAGGAATTCCTTCTTCAAATTTTTTGAAAGAGTGTCAATGATGTGTGGTGATTATATATGACTTCTACACGTCCCTGGCCTCATTCACTATCTTGTTGACCCACATGTCTTTCAGTGCATTGTTCATGGCATGCACGCAACACAGTGGTCCAATAAATATGATTGTAGGCATGCTCCACTAGCTTGTTTGTTGCTCTACACAAGTAAGTTGCATTTGTGATGACCTGTACAACATTTGAAGGTCCAACCTCCTAAATGGCATCCTTCAAAATCTGAAATTGGAAGTCAGCATCTTTCCACTTTCTAGAACAATCAATTTCTCTCAAGAAATATGGTCAATCTTTGCAAAAGACAATGATATTGATGAGTGGACGGTGTCTAATATTCGTCCATCCATCCATGATAAAGTTGAATCCATGTAACACCCATGTGACCTTCATCTTCTCCATCAACAAATTAACCTGGATAGTCTCTATCCAAAATTGTTGTCCTCAATTTGGTCTCCGGGAGGCACATAACTTGTACTGCTTTTGTACCTTGGCCATAGCCTCCTCCTTGTAAGGAGAGGGAGCGACATGAAAATAGGATCCCAAAGAACATAGAAAAATTTCCCGATAGCATCATCCGCCTCTTCTTTTGCCTTTGAATCAAACATGTCTACAACTGGATTGGGGGCTTGCCCCCGTGGCCTTCCTCTTTCCTTTGCTTTCCACTTTTGTCATTACAAACTAGAACTAGCCAAAGTATTCTTGCCGAGTCATATAAGAGCTCAAAGGAGTGTTAGCCTCACTATTAGTACCATTAAAAAAGTCTCGCCATCTCTCGCTCTTTGCTCTAGTGAAAGAGTCTAACAAAGACCAACCCCCCTTCCCGCAAAGTGTAACAAGTGTGCATTGGTCCTGGTGATGTTATCATGCCAAGTTAGTGCACATATGTTGCACTTCCATAGTTTACTCCCCTCCAAACTTGGGGTTCTCAAGTATCTCGAGCAAATTGTTGCAATGGTTTATTCTTCTCAAATGGTCCAATGGTAAATTTGGACAACATTTGAGAGGGGCAATTGGTAGCACTACCAGCTGAACTACCAATTGCCGTTGGCACTACATTTTGTCTCTCTTCTCCACCTCCCCCAATTATGTCATCACCAACACTTCCACCTATCTCAAGTTCAACCCTCTCCTCCTCTAATTCATAACCATACTCGAAGAAGAACTCATGGTGATGATTGTTGGGGCTGCAATGAATTAAAAAAAACAACCATAACTATATGCAATGAATTAAAAAAAAACGATAACTATAACTATAGGCAATAATTATAATTTTAATTTATAAACAAGCAAAACAACCATAACTATATGTATTATTCAATGAATTAAAAAAACAACAATAACTATATAGTATATGCAATGATTAAGAAAAAGTAAAACATTCATAACCATATGCATTGTGCAATGAATAAAAAAAAGCCATAAGTTATAACTACATGCAAATTGCAATCACAATGATTTTTAAAAAAACATAGGCTATTAGGCCCATAACTATATGCAAAAATATTAAAAACAAAAACGTAAAAACTAAAACATCGAACATAGTTATAGGAGTATTAAGTTTTTCATTTTTGTATCTACATTCATGTGTATCAAAGTTTTTGTATTCCTAATGTTATTGTTTCTAGGAATGTGTATCATACTATCATGGTAAAGTTAAACCTAGCCAAACCTATTCAATGAATCATTGAATCAACAATCAAGAGTTTTATGTTTTAAGATCTAATTATTATTTTAAAAAAACTTAACCAATAACAACCAAACCCTATGCAGTATGCATTTTGTAAAATCCTACAAACTATAAACATGATTACATTGTGAATGTAGATACAAAAACTTAAAAACAGCCCCTAAAAAATGCAAATAGAATCTAAATTTTAAAAACTAGAGACTATTATCAAGCATTGTAAGCAAATAAAATTATAAATACCTCTTGCTTGCTCGCTCTTGCTCTTGCTCTTCTTCCTCTATCTTTTTTTCTTTGCTCACTTTGCTCAAGTGTGAATATTGAATGTGATATGGAATGAGGCCATAGAGTCATTTTATAACTTAGAATGTCACTTTTAGGGTTAGGGTTAGGTTATTATGTTTGTTTTATATTATTATTACTTTCCAATTAAAAAATAGTCAAAAAGTGTTTTTTTAAAGATAAACTTTTAAAAAGTTGTTGTGACGCCAGTCGCGTCGGGCGTCCCCATCAAGTCCCGCACATCCTTGGGACATTTCCTATCTTTCCCACATGTCCTCGGGCTGTTTCCCTTCTTCATTGGCATTCACAAAATGGCAAGGGGACATTTCCCCACGTCCCAGCATCACCAGAACATCTGGGACGTCCCGGACAATTGAGTTTTGGGGGCACATCCCGCGTAACACTGTATCAAACCATGATCATCCATCAGCAAATTACCAAACATTGGGCCCTCATTTTGGAGAAAAACAACAGAAGTACTGGCTTATGAAATCTATCTAATAAAACTACTAGAACCATCTAAAAGATCGGAAATCTACAATAACATTTTTATAGGTTGTGAGATGAGCCTATGACGTAATGAAGGGCTTCTTCATACTTAATGCCTAGCCAGATTGATCTGCTTCATCTGACCCTTTAATTGCTTCCCTCGATTGCAATACTTTGATGTATTCGTTGGAGGGTTTTCTTCTTTTATTTGGCGAGATTTTTGGCAGAAATACAATGGTTTCAGCTTTATGTTGGGTCTTTTTCTAATTTTTGGTGGCACTAGATCTGTGAGCTGGTATAGACGAGTTTTCTTGTGGGTTGTGGGATAAGCCTATGATGTGATTCTTCAGTGTTAACGCCCACCCAGATTTGATCTGCTCCTTTTAACCCTCCAATTGCTTCCTTGATATTAACACTTTGATGGATTCCTTTGATGGGTTTTCTTCTTTTATTTGGTGAGATATTTGGCACAAATACGAAGATTTCAGCTATCTATTGGGTCTTATTCTAACCTTTGGTGGCCCTAGATCTGTGAGCTGGTATAGAGAAGTTTGCTCGTGATGTGAAAAGTACCTTACCAATTTTTCCAATGCTTGTGTTGTAAGGATTTCTCAATTGTTCCTGGCTGCTTTATGCACCTTCCATTTCATCGATCTCGGAAAGGTATTAAATTGCTGACCTGTTTGGCTGGCTGCGTTGTTGGCTTGCTTTTTTCTTTTGTAGCCTCCTTGTAATATGTACTCTCCCTAAGCCTATGTGGTAGTTGGGTGGTTTTTCCCTGGATCAATGCTTGATTCCCTTGGCTGTCCCCTTTTACCATGCTATTCTCTTCTCCTTGTGTTTTCTTCTTGTTTTTCTCTTGATCTGCTGATTTCATCCGTTCCTGGTCTTGCATGGTGGAGCAAACTAATGCAGTCAAGGATAGGGATCAAATTAATGATAGCCTTGTCCTTGCAACCTGAACCCAAATCTATCATAGAAGCCACCAATTTTGATTTTAAAACAACAAAGGTTGCTTATCATTCAACATTAAGCAATTGAATCCACTCATAAATTAGAAGACTTCTATGATGTATCACAAGCAATTAGAGATTCACCAGAGACTTGCAGACACTCTGAATAGCAATTTATTTATTTCCAAGACAAATTTTAGATAGCAAACAATATGACAAACACTCACACCCAAATTCTCATGCTTTCAACATCATACATGCCATGAATTTCCTTCAAAGTTTGTTTATTTCATTCTCAGCTTACAATCAACACAAATGGCCCTTTGGGCTACTTCGATTAGGGTCCATGAAGCTGATCTCCTCCATTTCTGGCCTTCTTAGACTAGTTCTTGAGTTGCAACAAACTCAATTTCTCCATGAACTCCTTTGCAGAGCTGGTTTTCCTTCTTTCTTTCCAAACTGATTGTCTCGAGCTTGAACCCCTCGTTTTCTTTTGAAAACCAATTTAAAAGATTGATTTTCTTCCTTGTAATCGCTTCTTGGCTAAATGCCTCAAATGATCAACCAGAGATTTGGAGTCTCTGTGCATTCCTACAAAAATATTTCTTTGTATCTCCAACACAATCACTGATTGGCATGTGTCAAGCCAATGGCAGGCATTACGGTTTTGTTAAGCAGTGAAGACTTGACTGCCTTATAAGAATAAATGGCATGCGGACCTTATATTTCCTTTTTATTAAGGTCCTCACCTTAACTTTTCTTGCCTTGTATTAAAGGATTCTTTTGAAATCAACAGCGCTTAACAGCCAAGGGAAGTTTCAACTATTGTCAGACTTCTGTCAAGGTTGAGGCTCTGATCTTCATTCAATCCTCCAGCTGTACTCTTCATCCAACCATGCATAAATCCGTAATGGTGTTCCATTCTCATTGTAGAGGCCAAAGCCTAAATTGATTTTACATTGTAATTATCACTGGATCAGGATTACAGCTAATGCTAAAACTGAGCCTAAACTAAGTTATTGGATTACACAACAGTTAACTCCCAAGTCACAAGCTAATCTAATCCTGATAAGATCTACAGTGAACAACTAGTAACGCCTAGTTACAGCAGCACTTTGAACATGTGCTTTATTATCCATACATTATCTAAACAATGCTAAATTAATATCTCAAATAACTAATTTTATCATTCTCCATTAATTTTGCATTGATTCTAGTGAACAAGAGAGTAATTCTCTAAATGCCTCAAATTTGTCAAGTCCAAGTGCCTTTATGAAAACATTTGCACGTTGATTTCTTGTCGGGTAAAATTGGAGTTGGATGTTGTGTTGTTGTACATGCTCGCGTATGAAGTGAATTTGTACTTCAATGTGCTTGGTGTGCTCATGAAATACTCGATTGCGAACAAGTTTGATTACACCTTCATTGTCAACATGCAAGACGGTAGATTTTTTTTGTGGAACTCTCAAACCTTTAAGAATGCAGCATAACCATATCGCTTCGTAGACAACTCCCACAACTTGATATTTTGCTTCAATGGAAGATCGTGAAACAACACTCTGTTTCTTGCTCCCCCATGATCTTGATCCAGATCCCAAAGAGAAGATGAAGCCAGAAGTTGATTTCTTGTCATCGATGTTGCCTATATGATTTGAATTTGAGTAACTTACCAAGAAGAATAGGTTGTTCTTCTTGTGCTCTAGACCAAAGTCCATAGTTCCTTTGATATATCGAGAATCCGCTTCATTGCTTTCCATTCATTGACTTTTGGAACTCACATGAGTCCCGATAGCTAGCTCTTAATAGCTTATGTCTAGTCTCTGGTGTAGGTTAAGTAAATGAGACTCCCAATCAAATGTCGATAGAGAGTTGCATCTACTTGTAGTGATGGATCTATTTGAGACAATTGAATTCTTGTCTCCATAGTTGTAGCAATAGCATTGCAGTCCATTTGAAATTTCTCCAGTAATGTCTTGGCATATTTCATTTGGCTCACAAAGATATGATTCTGCTTTTGCGATACTTCCAGTCTAAGACAATAATGAAGCAGCCTGAGATTTGTTATATCAAACGACTATTTCAGATTTGTCTTTGTGTCTTCTATCACTTGTATTGAACCGCTGTGATTACCGATAATTGAAATATACTATGATCACCATCTCCCTCACTGTTTGAGGTAGAGATTATCATCATAGGGATTCCTATCAATCCACTATGAACGAGATGCTCATCTATATTCTTATACCAAGCTCTAAGAGCCTACTTGAGACCATACAATGATTTAACGAGCCTACACACCTTTGCTTCTTGGTTTGGTGTGACAAAACTTTCCGGTTGAGTCATGTAGACTTCTTCATTTAGATCTCCATTGAGGAAGACACTTTTGACGTCCATTTGATGAACTTCCCGAGCAATTTGTTCAACCAAGGCAAAAATAATCATGATTGTCTTGCTCTTGGTTATAGAAGCAAATGTCTCCTCATAGTCTATTCCTTCAACCTGAGCACAACCCTTAGCAATGAGTTGTGCCTTGTGCTTTTCTATCCTACCATTTGTAGTGTACTTGGTTCAAAAATTCCATTTGCAACCAGTTGGCTTCTTCCCTAGTGGAAGACATACACGCTATCAAGTTTTGCTCTTCATCAAACTAGCTATTTTCCTGGTGTCCCCAGGATTTCACCCTGAAATCTGGGACTATCCCCTATTTTTTAAAAAAAAGTTCTTTTCAAGTAAAGGGTCATGTTTTTGCCTACAGTTGCTCGCATTGCTCAAAGATACCTTCAGGAAGTCATAGAGTCTCGTCCGTCAAATACCCACATGCTAAAGCTCACTCATTCCTTTCCCAGACTTAGCCTTTAAAAGCGTTTTATTTATTTTTATATTAAATAAATAAAATTCTTTTAAAAATAGGTTGAGCTAAAATTAAGAAATTTGGGTTATATAAGCACCTCACCCCGTCATTATTACCACAGAGCATTCACCCGGGGAAAGTTTTTGCAGACTAGCTTATTGGAGAAATTTTTCGAGCAATTCCCGCAGCTTCTTTCGGGTGTTGTTTTTATTTTATTTCTTTTGTGTTTTGGTGTTGGTCTTTCTCCATTTTCTGTCTAGCAATCCCCATAGCCTATTCTTTCTTCCCACCATACCTTTTCCCAAGTCTAGGGTTTTGAAAAGCTATCCAGTGTTTTTAATTGCTAATTAATTTGTCTGCCAAAGCTTGTATTTGAAGGTAACCAGATCAAACAAGAGGAAAGCTCAGGATTTTTGCCTTGTCTGAGGTTTAATCCAGGTTGAATAATTAAACAGATCGTGGATCTGGAAGAGTTTGTCTTCCTTTTGTAGAGCAGCCATGGCCAAGGAAGAAAAAACAGCATTTTGGAGGGTCATGCAAAGTGCAAAATCACTCAGACAATTGCGTAAGGATCAAAGCAGAGTTTTCTAGTGTAAATTGTGGTTTTTCAGAGTCCCAGGTACTGCTGTCATCTCCAATTTCCACGCAAATATTAATAAAGGATTTCCAAGTGCAAATTGTGGTTTTCCATGATGGAGTCTTCTCGTTGCAAGCTGCCATGACTTATGAATTTTCACGCAAATATTAAAAGAAGTTTCACTTGTGCAAATCGTGAAAATTCGTAGTTTTCAGCACCCTTCAAATTCCACAAAATATTAAAAGAAGATTTCACTTGTGCAAGTCGTGGATTTCAAAGTTGCCTTCCACCTTGGAAATTCACGCAAATCTAAGTTGCCTTCCTCCTTCAATTTTAACGCAGCTTTTTAAAGAAAAGTCACTTAAGTTGTCGGGAATTAGAGGAGTCGTGTCTTCTAAAAGCAACCTGCCTTCCACTTCTATTTTCCATGCTGCCTTGACTTATGTATTTTCACGCAAATGTTAAAAGAAAGAGCCCATGCAAGTCGCAAATCTTAGCTGCCCTTCCACTTGATTTTCCATGCAAATTTAAAGCAAAAGTTCAAGTGCAAATCGTGGAAATAGAAGTTGCCTTCCACCTTAGATTTCCACGCAATTTTAAAGCAAGTTCACTTAAGCAAGTTGCCTTCCATCTTTGTTTTTAACGCTGCCTTGACTTATGGATTTCCACGCCAATATTAGGAGTTTGCAAAAGTTGAAGCGTGAATATTAGTTGCTGTCTTTTCCAAAATCCACGAAACTTTAAAGTTTATTCTTTTTGTGCAAGTCGTTGATTTCAAGCTGCCTATCTTTTCCAAATTTCACGAAATTTTTAAAAGAGAAGTCACTTAATGAAATCGTGGATTTCCAATTCTTCCAACTGCCTTCCTCCTTCCATTTCCACGTTGCTTTCCTTCATGAGTTTCAACGCAATTTTTAAGAGCCAAGGTAAAAACATTTAAATACAAGTCGCTGAAATTGGCAGCCTTCTCCTTCCTTATGGTCCACGCAGCTTTTGGGGCAATTATTATTAAAAAGAGAAGCAAAATCATTAAGTGTTTGCATGTATGTTAAGCCAGCTTCATCCTCTTGTTTCAACGCAGCCCATGTGGAAGTTAATTATAAATTGCATACAAAATCCCTCTAAAAGCATGTGCATGTGCTTCCCAATCTTCCAGTTAAGCCCACATTGAGCCTACTTATATTTGCTTGCACCGGAATGATTTCCAAAATTCAAAATTGCTCATATGCAATTAAAAATAAAAGGGTGATGAGTTTTGTCTGAATTGTTTACAAAAAACATTTCATTGGTGCACGTACTGGAGAAGAACTGCAAAAGCTTCAAGGATAAGAGGGAAGACAGGTCAGAGGCAACACCCGCAAGGAAATCACGGTCAGCTGCTCCCAGATCCAGTTTGGTGAGAATCAAAGGAAAAGAGTCAACCGCATGTGGGAGAAAGAGCTTCTCAAATTAAAGATCGGGGTATCATTCATGAGGCGGAAGTGCAATACATGTTGGATCAGCATGCAAAATATGGAAGAAAAATCAGACTGATAATGTTGCAGCTTTCTTCTAATTTCTTCTCCTCTTTCTTCTTCTTTCTCTTATTTTCTCCGACAAAGTAATTGAGTAATCAATTGAATTGTAAAACTTAAGTGATTGGTTTAAAAGCCATTACTTCAAGTTATTGGAAGAAGTCAATTACTTGGAAATAGGTGGCAAACATACAGAATTGAAGGTTCTATTTTCAATTGTAAAGCATGCATGTCATGCAAAGAGAAAGTCTAGGGAAAAATACTACCAGCTGCTTTTTCATAGCTTCCACATGCGGGAATTCATAGAAGCTTCCTATTTGTAATTGTCCTCTATGCACTGTAAATAGGGGCAGAGCCTACGGGTTAAATTATCACAATTTGTTTAGCAAAGCATTCTTGAGTTTTCGAGACTTCGTCTGAAACCCTTGGTGTGATTTTTGTGAAAGCTAGGGATTGAATACGGAATTGAAGGTTCTATTTTCAATTGTAAAGCATGCATGTCATGCAAAGAGAAAGTCTAGGGAAAAATACTACCAGCTGCTTTTTCATAGCTTCCACATGCGGGAATTCATAGAAGCTTCCTATTTGTAATTGTCCTCTATGCACTATAAATAGGGGCAGAGCCTACGGGTTAAATTATCACAATTTGTTTAGCAAAGCATTCTTGAGTTTTCAGACTTTGTGCTTGAAACCCTTGGTGTGATTTTTGTGAAAGCTGGGGGATTGAATAAAAGGTGGATTTCCGGAGAACTTTGTGTCTACGGTGCTTTGCTCATCACTTCTATTTAAGGTTTTAGATAAACTTTGTGTTATCTTAGATCTAGGTTAGAAGTTGTTTCTTTCCCTTACTGCTGAATGTTGTGATTTTTCTCTGTTTATTTAATTTGTGTGGATGAGACCAACTCTGATAGCTATTGGTTAAATTCAACATATCTTCCTTTCTTCTTTCCTTACTTTTGTTTTCCCCTTCTGCAAATATTCCAATCACAATTGCTTACTTGTTGCCAAATTGCCCAGTTGTGGTTCACGAGCTGGAGTAATTAAAGTAAAACCCCTGAAAATAGTTATTAGGATTCACCCTTACCAAATTGATAAACATCTTACACGGGAGCCTCATCGTTAAATGAGGGAGATTTATCTCATGACTGCCTAGGATTTACGTTGTACATAAAATCTAGCCAACATTTCCAAGATGGAGACTCAAGGGCTTCTTGGAACGTTGTTGGTTCAATGGATTCTACAACACAAGAATATGTTGAACTCTTCACGAGCTTTGTTGTGTGTCCTTGGTCCAATAGCAGATTTGTCTAGGACTCCATCTAAATTGGCATCTCATATCACATTTGTACCACATCTTGGCATATGTTGAGCTATGGGTTGTGGAGCTTATTCAACACCAATTTTTCACTATTACAATCACCATCATTTTCATCATTTGTATTCATCACAAGTCTGGCATCTGTATTTTTGTACTATGTGAGTTTGTGGAAGGTAGACTTGAAGCACCTGTTTCATCAAACCCAACATTCTTGTTGATGTAGACTTTCTTTGTTTAACATGTAGCCCATGGAATCTACATTGTATCCTGTAAAGATGTATGATGTTGACTTTTTGTCCAACTTTGTCCTTTTTAGCTTTAGGATTAGCATATGGGCCTTGCTTCCGAAAACTCAAAGATGAGCAATAGAGGGTTTTTTGCTTGACCATGCTTCTTGTGGAGTCATGTTGTCAAGTGGTATTATTGGTGAACTATTGAGTAGATACACTATTATTTTAATTGTTTTTGCCCACTAAGTTCTATACAAACCTGCATCTTCGATCATGCAACGCACCATTTCCACGATTGTGTGGTTTCACCATTTTGGAACACCGTTCTGCTATGGAGAGTAGGGGGCAGTCAATTGACAACGAATTTCATGTTCTTTTAGATATGCAGTGAATTTGCCCCATTTATCTAAGTGGAGGACCTTGATATGACAACCAATTTATTTTTCAACAAGAGCCTTAAACTCTTTGAAGGATTGAAAAGCTTGATCTTTGGGCTTTAGCAGGTATATCCACATCTTCCACGGGTAGTCATCAACAAAGAGTTGGAAGTGTTTCTATCTTGTATTGGTTTGTTTCATTTTCCCACAAAGTTTGGTATGAGCCGTGTCCAAATTGCATGTGGCTCTATACGGATTCTTAGGAAAAGGCGCTCCAATTGTTTCCTTGCTAGACAACTAGTGCAAATATATGTCTATTTCTTCAACTATGACAAACCTTGAACCATCTATTGTTGGTTGAGTGAGACTAAGTACCCAAAACCGACATGCATGTATCTCCGATGCCATAAATTTATAGAATTGGTGTCCTTAACAATGAGTGCTTGATTGTTACACAATAAATAGTCTAGCTAAAACATTTTGTTGATACCTAATGCACGCGCGACAATTTGGGACTGTTTTGCTTTGTCCCGAACAAGGCACATTTTTTTGCCACCCGTGCAATCAAACTAAATTGTGAGATTGTGATATAATAGCTAGCTAACTGAGAGTAGATTTTTGGTGAGTCCTTCAACATATAGGGCATTAGTGAGTGTGCAATATTTAGTGCCGAGAGGTAACTTGATATCACCAGTACCCTGAACTTTGTAGGAAGTATAGCCCCCTAAGGAAACTGAATTTGTTGTGGGAGGACTAATTGTGGAGAGCCAATCCTTGCATCTTGTCATGTGCTTGGTTGCACTTGAGTCAACATACCAGTTGGAGATTTATGAGGATGATTCATCCACTATTTGTGCAACATTAATTGATCCTCGTCGAATGATCATCTTCTTGGTCGGGAATGTTGCCATCTTGTTGTTACTTCTTCCAGCTTCTTGTTTTTTCCATAATTACGAAGATTGTTATTGTTGGTTGGGTTTCAAATTTGATGACTTATTAATCAACCCATTGTTCCAACATTTATTTATATCACGCCCCTTATTGCAAATAGGACCCAACATTCTGATTTGATCCCTTCTTCTTATGGAGCTTTTGTTTGTTCTTCCCCTTATAATTCGAAGCAAGTGCACAGTCTTCATCATTTGCCTCACGTTGCATAGAAACCTCTTGTTACAACAAGTTAACCAACTTTTCAAAGGACGGTTTCTTCATTGTGACATTGAGTGTGATGACGAACACCTTCTATGAGGGCGATAAACCTCTCAAGATAATGGGTATGAGGGAGTTGTCTTTCATTTCTTCTCCTGGAGCTAATAAGGAGGCCCTCAATGTTGTGATTCTCTACAAAAAGGCTTGTATGGATTCAAAGGCTTTCAACTTCAAACTGTGCAATTGACTCTACAAATGGAGAATGGCATTTTGATGCTTTGCCTCAAAGACAATATTGAGTTTGTCCCACATTTTTGGCGGTTTCAACATCTCTTATGTGAGGTTGTACCTCATTTGTAACTCCGAACATGATGATGAGCTTGGATTTTTTCTTTTCCTTGTCAGATGTGCAACATTGTTCAATGTCATTAACATGTCAGACAAAGGAACCATTCACAATGGATATGGATCTTTCATACTCCAAACAAGTCTTTACTTTTGCTTGCCATACAACATAATAGTCTCCACGTAGGAGCTGAGTTTGGTAGAAAGAACTTAGGACCTTTTCCATTGTGCATAAATTGCGGGAGATGGATTGGTGCCTTATCACTTCAAAAACGTTGCACTCTCTACAACCATCACCCAATATACCAAACCCCTATATATGTGTGTCTTTCCTATATACTTATCGACATGGAAGAAGCGCGTCCTCTCGATATATGTGGTTGTACAGGGGGAGACGTTAACTCACATGAGAGAAGAGTGGTACCTGGTATGTAGACAATACATGAAAAGGATCCATCCAATCAAATGACACATGCTTAGAGTAATATCCTTGTACATGGGCGACAAGTCCTGATACACTCATATTATCCCAATTTTAGGATTTATGCCTAGCAATCGTGGTGAATGGGTAACGGGGGGAATGGATGTGAGTGTAGTGTCCTTATTATTCCCTGACAATTTATACTGATAATGCCACAAACGTCGTTGTTACGATTATATTAGGCCTTTGTTCAAGTGTGACAACATTACCTATAAACATGAAATAGAGGCAACATATATACCAAAGGCTGCAAAGAGATCAAAAGATTTCGTGTGTTTGAGAACAAGTTTGTCGCTTTTTCTATTTTCGGATTCACAATGGTTTGCACCTTGATATGGCAACTTGCAAATCAGTACAAAATAGGAGTATAAATGTAGCATAGAAAAAAATGTCCCCCTCTAGTAGGGAAAATACAAAAAAAAAATACATTTTTTTGTTTTTAGGCGATTGTGCTCATTTTGTTCACATTATGTAAAGTTGAAACCCCTAGAATTTTTGGATTTTTTGCAAAAATTTTGTTTTTGTAAAACTTTGGTCCTAATGGCCCCTAGTTTTATAAAGTTTGGAAAAAAAGGGTTCCCTCTTCGGAAAAAAAAACCCTTTGGTTGAATAAAAAGTCCCCTTTTTGGTTTTGATTGAAAGTGTCTTTTATAATTTCCAAACAAAAATAATAAGGGGACGGGGCTTAAACCCTCCTTGTCACCAATGCCTTCAAGTTCCAACACTAGTTGTTTAAGCGACTTTGCACCTTGAGCATTATATGTGCTTTGTGATATAAAATGTGAAAATGGATTGTGTGATTTTAAAAAAACAAAGCAAATGGTGTGGCAAGCATAATGCTTTGTTTAGATGGAGAGTGATATGATATTTAAACAACTAAAAATGTTGATTGATTTTTTTAAATGACTTACCTACCTTTGGAAGCAAGCTCGAGTCCCAATGCAAGGTGCTTTAGGGTTTGCTTTGCAACTAGCATTTGATTTGGCTTTTGTGTGTAACTCGCCTTTTACTTTGCGAAGTGTCCACTTCGGCTTGTTGTTTATGAGGTCGTTGCTACTGAGTTTGGAGCTCTACCTTATATCTTTGCGATGTCTTGAGTCTCGCTCGCCTCAAGAGCTATAGCTCGCCGCAATGCCGCCGTGTGATTTGTTGCAAGATTTGGGTCACTGCAACTGATGAGTGAGCCAAGTCTGTGTGTGAGTTTAAGGGGCTCGATTTGAGCTAATGCAGAGGCAATTCGATCTAGGTATAGGCCTTTTAACGAGTGTGGGGTAAATTTGGACACGACTAGGTCTGCGAACTTGAGTGATGGGAAAACTCAAGTTCGGGAGTTTGGAATTGGTGAGCTCAAGTGGGGAGATATTAAGGAGCTCGGTCAAGCTCATACGAAGCTCGTGGGGTATGTAGATCTAATGTCAAGTTGGGAGATGCACACCACATGATCGAGCTAGGGTGCAACAGGGGATGCAAAAGCAGAACTCGAGCTCAGCAAGAGGTATAGTGAGCTCAGGGCAGAATGCAAGGAGCTTGGGTCGAGCTCGTGACAGAGGTAGAGTAGCATAGCTTGGGTAGGGTAACTCGGATAGATCGATTTGCAAAGGTGAGAGCAAGGCAAATGAGGAGCTTGGTGGGGCGAGCTCGTGCAGGAGCTCAATGTAGGGGTGGATTGGCTCTAATAAAGTTCAATGCATGCAGAGGTAGGAGGCGGGCTAGCTACAGGGAGCTTTGCACAGACATAGCTCTGCAACTACAACATCGAACCCGCAAAAACTCCAAATCTGAAACTTACACACCAAAAACAACTGAAATGGGCTTTAAAGTGGGAGAGCACTTGGTGCTCCAAAAAAAAATTGCCCGCAAACAATTTTTCAAAATAGGCAAGAAATGGCAGATTTTTGTTTCTGATGACACCCCTCCTCTCTCTCCTCACCAGATCAAATTCTTGCAAAACAGGCTCTAATACCAAATGTTGTAAACCAGAATTACAACTGATTTTACATAGTACTTACCACCAAATCGGGATTACAGGCTAAATTATGCTTAAATCGAGCCTAAACCGAGTGACGGGATTACATTGCGCTTAACTCCCAAGTCACAAGTTAATCTAATCCTAATCAGATCTACACTAAACAACTAGTAACACCTAGTTACAACAACACTTTGAACATATGCTTTTTTATCCATACATTATCTAAACAATGCTAAATTAATATCTAAAATAACTAATTTTATCATCGATTTAACCAAGATCAATAGTCCATGGACCTCTTTGAATTGTCAAACCTTGTCATGTCTTAGGCTTCCCATCTCGCATCCATTTGGATGGTGTGGCACCTTCATCGAACCATGTGAACGGCATCGCTTAATATAAAGCAATAATAAGCATGTGGGCCTCAAAGCTTCAACAAATGATAAAGCATGCGAACTTATTATTTCCTAAGGTCACTCTAACCTTAGGGTCATGCCCGTGGCCACCATATATTAGGGTTGTAGGCTTCAAATTGTACGCACAAAATTATGCACTTAATACTATTACATTATGCCTCTAGTATGTTGTTATATGCATGATTCCTAAGTGAGAGAATTAAACACTAGTGGCACCTCTCTTAGTCCTATTGGTTTCAATAGATTTTGATTGTGACATTGTCTTATGTTTCCTGGATTTATGCCCTTTGGTCGTGTCACAGGGATCCCTGTCTCTACTTGTGGTTTGGTTTACTTTTCTTGTCTTAGGGACAATAGCGCCCAGTAAGGACAATAGCGTATGCCATTATTGTCCCTTCCTGACGCTTTTGTCCACGCTTGCTTATATTTTAAATTACCACTTGGCGCCTGATTTTGAATCTCTTCTAATTTTTATTTCATGTTTAGGGTCAACCTTTGTTGTCACTAGGTGTCAAAATTCAAACAAAGGAGTCTTATATATACACAACCTACTAACTATCCTAAGGGGCACTGGGTAATTATTTTTCTATCTATTACTTCGGTAAAAGGAGCAAACTTAAGTATTGCATTTGGGCTGCATCATTCACTACATAGGAAGGGAAAATTATAAATTCCATGACACACATTATCTTGGGGAAAAGTAGTTGTAGCCCGTTATCTTGGTGCAACTTGCACAAGGGCAACCTAGCTTTAAGGGACATGATTTCTATCACACACACACCAAAACTACATTGAGCTGAAATGTAGTGCAGCACTCAGTGACAATCACATTGGGGTGACCACCAAGATTAGTCTAACTCAAACATATGCATATTTTATTTAGTCTAATGTGTGTTTGAGCCTTGTGCAAGTAGTTAAGGTTTGTGTTGCACGTACAGGTGTGACAAGAAAATCCTACAATGAAGTGGATGCAACACAGAGCGAAGTGAAGACGACATTATCAAACACTGAAAGAACCAGATCTGCACCTCGAACACTAGCGCCCAAGTGATCCTATCCCCTTTTGGGTGGTACTGTCGGAGATAACTTCCAAATCATTGTTTTCCAGACAAAGCATACATAGTCCAGACTGAGCCTGTTCCACCATCAATCCAGCCCAGATCCAATCCAGACAATTAGATATCAACTAAGTCACTCTTATCCTCTTGTTGGTTGCACTTGCTTATCATTATGTGTTATATTGCTTGTTTCGATATATCTAATTTAGTCCAATCCTCTGATTAAGATTTAATTTTCGTTAAATCACAAATACAATCCAAGGCCAATTATATTTATGTTTTTTTATAGACAAGGTTGTTGCAGCATAGGGTATTAAGCTTGCGGGCTTCACTTGTATACTAGGCCATACCTTGGAAAGATTGTCATATCATTTTCCATGGGCACTAACCCTCTAAAGAAAAATGCCTTAAAAAATAGAGAAAATATGCAGCCACACTCTGCAGATAAATAAAAGCAAAACCAAAATAAAAGTAATAGTTTTGGTTAATGCAAGATTGCTTACAACCCAAGGATGTTCTTGCATCACAACCACTAGTCAGGTTTCCGTGTTGATAGCAGATCCAGCGTCTAAAGGTAATATTCTCATAGTCTATTGGTTGTTCCTGCCTAATTTCTCCCATGTCCAATAGTATTCTCTTTGGTAATAGCTTCTCAAAATCAATGCTGACACATTCTAGCATAGTTGATAACTCATGGTTGATTTGTGAAGTTAAATGTTGTGATGCATTCTCCAATAGTATCTCCTATTTTTTAGAGTACTTTTCCCAACATTCACTTAGGAGAAGTGGAACTATTACCCAAACTGAAACCATACTTCAAAAGGCTTCAGTCAGGTCAGTCATGTTGAATGCAAGGGACAATGCTTTCATTAAACCCGACTTTTCTTCTGCGTTAAACCTTTTCATCTGCATTAATCCCTTAAATTTACCTTTTATTTCTTATCACCCACCTAGATGTTCAATCTTATTTGCTTCTAATTGCCTCAAATCTTTTGTTCCCTATTTTAAATAATTCCTGGAGTGTTTGTCTCGTGTCTTTTCACCTTTCCTCCATTGCCTCTAACCTCCTATCAGTGTTCCTCTGCATTCCGATCAATTAACTTTATTGATGCATTTCTATTTGTTCTTCGCATAGTTACTTAAGCAAAGTGTACTGGACCCATTCCCAATTCCTTATTTGTGAAACAATTTAGTCACATCATTTCAGAATTTCCAGTCCCTTCCGCATTGGTTCAACCTTCTCTCAAACTATGTACCCCTTCTCGGAGCTAAGCCTATCATACTTCCTGTAGAAAGTGAACCCATTCTCCTACACTAGAGGCTCCCTGCCTCAGGCGCGTTCGGGGCCCCCACATAGACAGAGATCCACCAGGCCTACGCAGAGGCACCGTCTCTCTCCCGAACATCGGCTTTCCAGACATTCCACAGTTTTAGTTACTGGACATCGGCGCATCGCCAGTTACTTCCAGCCAGCCTTGAATGTTAGGTGATGTTGTTGGGGGTGTTGCTCCTTCCGCTCCCCCCCACACCATCATCCTCTTCTTCTTCTTCTCTGGTTTCTCGGCACTTGTGGCCCCTTCTGCTTCCTTCTCTTCTTCTCTTTTCTCTCTGTGTTTTGGGCAACCCGTTTGGGTCCTCTTGCTGGGTCCTTTGGCTTTGTACTCTGCAGTCCCATTGACCTACTTTTGTGGTCATTTGTTGGACATTAATAAAATTATCTTATCTATATGCATCTTGGCTTGTTCACACCAATTACAGGGACCTATGTCACAGCTCCAATTTGTTTGTGATTGTTTCTTTACTTATCATTTTCAAGACTTTTTGTATAAAACAGTGGAAAGATGTTTGAAACAGACAGTTTTCAGACTATTTGGAATCAACAATATTTATTTAGCATATCTTTCTCATAAAAACATGAGCACTAATAAACTACATTCTTCTTTTTTTCTACAACAAGATCTCAAGGAAAAAAATGTCATTCATGGAGCCTCAACAGTAACATGCTACCCAGGTACAGATACGTGACAAAGCATAAATGAAATAATCGAATCAATGATGCTTTCAAGCAGGACACTTAATGGGGATCCTTCTCTAAGATGGGGCATCCTCGTAGAAAGTTAGTTGGCATGCATACCATGCACCACCACATATAATTACTTCCAGAAACGATCCAAGTATTAGCTTATGTATGTGTTCGATAGAACTACTGATGAGACTTCATCTTAAATCTACATCATTTGGAAGTATGAAAAGTATTCTCTCATTATGGGTTGTTCTGTGATCCACAAAGCTGTAGAAATCTTCTTTGAAAATCTGTTTGAAATCTACACAAGCATCATATCATTTGCTGAGTATTTGGAACATATATCCTATTGGCTAATATTCATCACTTGGTTGTTTTTATCAAAGTCTCCCAAAAACATTTGCCATTTTAAATTAAAGATCACATTAATTTCTAACGGTATTACTTTTGGAATATGGAACTTAAAAACATTTTTATTTTAGATAAAGACTAAACATAAGAAATTGAAATTCAATATTGAAAGACATTCACCGGGATTTCTGACCTGCTTAAAATATGCACTTCCTTAAATAAGCCCCACTCAATGCACATTTACATTTTTTCTATCTTGCCTTCTGTATATTTCATATTTGCCACAAAAGAGTAATCCTTGAATGCAGTGTAAAATTACATAGAAATAGACTTTTATATTAAATAGTAGATTTTTACATCTATGACTCTGGAAGTTTTCATCGTGCTTGTTCCTAAGCCCAAGTAAAGTTAAACAATATCTGTTGACTTTTGAATAAGGAGACAAGATAAAGCAAAAATACCAAACAGAGAATATATTTGCAAAGTTTTCAGTTAGACAAGTACCTCATTGTTGTACCTTCCATTGTATCCACCGAATGCAATAAGAATATCTTCACCATTGGATGTGGTTTGCTCAAGACTTAGTCCCTGCAGTCCGAGTAAAACATGATTAACAATCATATAATGAACAACCAGGGTATTTAATAATATAAAGAAACCAGCATAGTTACCTGAGTCTCAAGGACAAGGGACGGGGATGTGATGGCAAAAATTTCTGGAATTTTGGGACAATGGGGTGATGGATATTAAAACAATATATGGAAATTAATATTTAACTTTATTCAATGAAATTTAGGGGTTTGAGCTTCATATAATATTTTTAGGGTACTTTCAGAATTTGGGTAAAAACAAAACTCTCCATGCCCCTCACCCCTTTCCCCGTGTCCACCCCCTCCATGCCCCACCCACCCTCCAACTCCCCAATAAGTTCAGGATATCACCAAAATCTAGGGACACATACCCGCATAACACTCGAAATAAATGAAAATTATATGTGCTGGTAGATGAAAAGCAGGTAAGGAATTAAACAGTAGTTAAAATATACAAAACCCAATTTGATAGCATTGGAAAGGCTGAATTATTTTCATTTTGGACGCTGATGCACATGTCATGCAAGAGCATCCAGATTCACAAGCAATCCGCATCAACCAAAAACAGTTAGGATAGTATTTTTACATTTATGATTTCCAAGGTACTTGTACTTTGTGGTATGTCCAGAGAATCAGAATAGGTTTGGGGTATCTTCTAGATTCCAAAACATGTTTCAGAATTTGGCGCGAGTAAGTATTTCAATGGCATGACACATAGATGTGTTTTGTCAGCAGAAAAGGCTATGCACAGGAAATGGAGCTTCAGAATGCATCGCATGTCTTCACAGCATGCAAACATTTTCAGATGGATGATGAAGTGCTTTGATACTTGTCACAAGGTTCAAACTTGGCACAAGCACGGGAGACTTCAAACAGTTATTTTATGTCACAATTGGAATTACAGAGTTACTTCTTTTGTGCACAGCATCACATACTTCATCTTCAAGGGTTCACATTAGCAGCGGAAGTTCATCTCTATCGTGCATCAACCTATGAAACCGCAACGCAATCCTAGTTCATTTGAGTAAACAAACAAGAATTCACTCGGTTGTCTAGTGCGCAGTCATGTGCGCAATGGCGGAACATGTGTGTATTCTTCAGAGATTCAAACACAGCATTGTTGCTGAATGTGTGTAAGGAGTCGACAAGGATTCACAAGCCCGTGGTTGTAATGATTGTGCCAACTTGTATGCATTGAGTGGTGTTATGAATGTAAATGTGGTTAAGGGACCATTTGGGCCTTTTCTCAATTAACGCACTGTGACACACATTTAATTAAGGAGGCTTTAGTCAATGTCATTTGGAACACTTGTAGCTTCAAGGAAATATTGTAAGTAGGTGGATCTTGTATCTCCTACACTTATGTTTGGGACTAGTAAGTTCAGCATAGGCCATAATCAAAAGCAAGTGAAGTACTCTTAAGTTCTTCCAGATCAACTCAAACTCAGTACTATTCCAAGAATAGTAATTATCATAGGTTGGTCTACTCAGATCAAGTTCGGTGTTATCATAGGTTGGTCTACTCAGATCGCAGTTGTAATAGTTGTTGTTGCTGCTGCTGTTGCATCTCCTTAGACTGCATTGTTGGCAATCTGTCCTATGTTGTTGTTTTCCGACAATCAATAAAGTGTAGGAAATTAGTCTTAATTGCTTCCAAGAATTGCGTTGTTTCAATTCTGCTGTGTAATTTTGAGGGCTCTGTGGTATAAGGCCTTTCCTAATTGAGGCCCCTAACCACGGTGGCATCAAAGTCTTTCTATATGCATGGTTAGTCAAATCGGATGGGCAATCCATTTTTTGTATGTATATATGCACCAACTTTTACCGCACACTTTTCAAGTAGTTGTATCCAAATTTTTCCTTCAATAAATTTGAACATGAACTTGAACCTTATGACATACAATATCTAGGGTGGAATGTATTGGTCTGCATAGTACGACAATAATGATCAGAATGAGCAGTCTGAGTGCATGAACCTTGGAAATATGTTTTCATTCCAATGTGATCGTAGATAGATGGTTGCCCATATAAATGTGCATTAAACACATTGGCGGAGCTCTGCAAGTTCTTTGGACTGAACAATATCATAGGACATAAACAAGCACATTTAACTAACAAGTTGTTAACAAGCAATAAGAGATAGATTCTCCAGACTTTCCAAAACAATAAATCTGCTCAAGAGAAGCTAATGGCACCAACCCAAGACAGTGATATATGCCCATGGCAGAAATACACAATAATGGCAATGAGACACACCCCTGACAACAACACACATGTTTGGTGACAAGACATGCCCACAATGATAACAGGCAGATGTCAACAGAGCCAGATTGTGGCAACAATGACCCAGACAGAAACCAATGCCCGCAATGACAAAGAACATTTACAAAAGGGAAATCAAAACACAGAAAATGCACTAGGTCCCATAACCAAACAAAAAATATTAAACTTTATAATCAAACAGATAACTGACCCATAAGGCAGTCAATCTCTTTATAATTGTTTTACTTCTTATAAACGAAAATTACAACTATTTATAAGGCCTCCTACAAAAATAAGGGATCACCAAATGCTTGGTATTATAGATGCCCAACTGAGAAGCCAAATATCCCGCATAGAGCTGAAAATATATCCATCCTAAAAATCAATGAATTGCAAAGATAATACAACCCTTTAATTTCCTCTCCTCATAGAGATACAGAAGTCATACAACTTCCCTTGACTTATGCAACAAAGAATATGTATAACTGATAGAAAACGCCTTTAAATAAAGGATGAAGATTCCTCTAAGGGAAACTGTAGGCAATTAGTTTTTATATAATGATGCTCGTTATTGTGACTACTAAACCTTTACAAAACTTGAATTAAAACTATGACAATATGTTTGAGCTGCGACTCTGTCCCTACTCTGTCTTCCTATGTTGTATATTGAGCTTTAACAAGCACAGTAGTACGTGGACAAAATTACCTTTCCCTTATAAACAGACAAGCTCAGAAACCATGTCCCTCGCGTTGGAAAAAAGTTCCAAGAGCCAAATATACATTAAAAAATGTTTTGAGTGCAAGATATGTTCAAGATCAAAGCATACATTGAAACATGTTGAGTGAAAATCATTCAACGAAAAATTCATCCAAAAAATCAAAAATAAACCTAGTAACAACTACTGTTCTCATTCAGAATAAATCCAGCTAAGACAAAATTTAACAAAAAATCTTGGAAAAGTAAAGTGGAATATTACCTCACTAGCAAGTGGGACTCTTCCTTGTACAGTGGTAACCACAGACCAAACAAGCATAGACATATTTAGAACCATAGTATCAGACACACCTGTTGATTGCCACAAATCCGTACATTGTACAATCAGATGCAACGAAAAAAAGAACAAAGGGAGCATGAATAAAATTCAACAAAAGAGAACACTGTAAAGAGATTAAATCCATTGTTTATATCATCCCTCAAAATTTCAAAAAGAAACCAAATAAGTATTGTGCTGAATAGAAAACAATAAGATGTCAAGTCGACCATACCACTCTTGTTATCACCTCCGCCAACAATGTACCAATTTTCACCAACTGTAACACCTGCATGGCCAGCTCGAGGGGCAGGTAAAGTACCTTGCATTTTTGGCTGTGACCATTCCATCTGATAGGGACATAAACAAATTTCAAATATCTAGCTTGCATAAAAAGCATGCAAACAGCCTTTCCATTCCAACCCAAAAATCATCAATCACAAAATCAATTGTAGCAACAAATCATAGCTTAAAGCATTTATTTAATTAATACCATGAAAGTACTGTGGTCGATGAGCTAGTACTGTGGTCGATGACCTCTTAAGTTCAATCATTCTTTTTTAATAACAATTACTCAACTACACTCAATAATAAGAAAACCAACCAAGAGTTTTATCCACTGTAGCAAAGTAAAAGCATCACTACATGCATAGAGGCTTGGAGCAGATGAAAAGTTTATACAGCAAGGATTGTGAAGCCAATATGAGGGGGCAGCTAGGAAACATTTGCATGTCATCTCTATCTCAGACAACAGAAAGGAAAAGCTCGCTAGCAATTCCCATCCCCAATTGTAATGCCTGGGAATCTCCATACCCATAAAGAATGCGTTAAAAGGCATTAAACGCATTAGTTTGTACTTACTTCACAAGCTAATCATTAAAGGAACACACCCTCAAAATACTCCTAGAAGTGAAACCAATGAAGTAGAGAATAAATCGCAAAATTAACATCATATGAAATGAGTTAGTTATTAAGTCCACCAGTAACCAATTTGCGGTTGATGGGACTAGTGGCTTCACAAATTATTATAAACAAAGGAGCATCAAGGCCACTCCAATGTAGAGAATAAAAAATGAGAGAGGAAATATGTAATGAAACTTAAATAATATGTATGCTCTCTAGACTGGTAACAACAAAGATAAGAACCCTGGAAATCCGATATATAACATTACTATCAATGGAATGATTTCATCTATCTACTGAAAAATAGTTCTAATCTCCCATCCAAATTTTTTGGTTTCAATGCGGAACCAACAACCTACACAAAAGGGAATTTATTCAAGAAAAGGTAAAGAGGAAACACGAATGAAGAGAAAAAAGGAGAAAAAAAAAAAACCTTTTTTGATAAGCAAAAAACCAAGATAGGAAAAAGAGGGATGGATGCTAAGCCAAGACAACTAGTAATATATCATTGGCCACATTTGGTATCCAAGGCCGAAATGAAATGTGTAATTCAAGTTCCTCAATTGTCTCCTTAGTGATCCGCAATTTGGAGGGAGTCCACTCCAAACTTGTTAATATGGAATGCTTATTTAACTTAAAGTGTGGTTCTCAACTTCTATGCCATGGAAAACCCTTAAGAATGTTGTAACATTGTATATTTCAGCTCCTAACTGTGACCTTTAAACATACAACTCCTTATGCAACCCTTCACATTTCCCACATGCTACATACATTGCATACTACCCTTCTCATCCTAGACATGCTACTACTCCATACATGACTACAATTCAATGTGCTTATATGAAAATACAAATGAATGAGAGGTTCTTCCCTTTTATGAACATGTACCATGCTTGTAATTGATGATTCTTGAGCTCTGTTAAGTGTTGGATTAGTTGCGAGAATCAAAAAACATGCAAACAACAAAAAAAACACAATATAGATAAGTGATGCCCAGGGAGTTACCCTAGAGGAACTCAATGTGAGAAAACTCCAACAAGAGTGAAGCCATGCTTCCTCATCTCCACTATGTTCTGCAGTTTACAAGCTTCTTGCCTTCATGGGCTTACAAGGAAACCAATCTCAAAAGGATCATATTCTTGTAATGAACTCTGCAATGTTCAATGGAAGACTTGCCTCTTCAGCAAGAAAGAATACTAAACTCAGCCATATACGTTGTGTATTTCTCAATCTCAGATCTGCTCTGCCCTTGACTGCAACCTCTACACTTCCACAGAGTTCCCATACAAACATTGTGCTTCCTCTGCCATCAACTACACATATCTGATCCACTCTGATTGAATCCAAAATGTGAATCCACATAATCACTCAAAGAATGAATGAACAAGGAAGAACTGATTTAATTGATCAACAAACAATAAAACTGATGAATTCAATGCCTCCAATGAGTGAAGAATCAAAATTCATGAATGAATAATCTCTAAACCCCCTGGGTTTATAAAGTCACCAAAACATAATCTTCAGCTCGAAGAAGAAACTACAAAGTCAAGAAAATGAATTCAAACTGTCTCCCAGTCTTTTGAACTTCATTGCCTTTTCCACTTGCAAAACCACGACTTTCAACTGTATCGGCAGTTCTGAAACCGCCAGTGACACTTGCACAACTGTAAGCGTGGTTTGCATAGCCACCACCTGCTTCCACAGGCAGTTCTGCAACCTTGAAAAGTCCTCTAACTTCCGGAGGCCATAATTTTTGCATATGAGCTCGAAATTGGGTGCTGTTTTTCTGAAGCGTATATTTTTTCAAGGGGAACTCAAAAATGTAATCAAACATATATATGATGAAGTCCATTTTGTGTAAAATCCTTTTAACATGATGCTATATGTTATTTTAGGACTTTGGCATGTTTCGAACCTTGTTTGATAGCCGATTGTCTCACCAACTCAATTGGATGATCTTCATGATCCTTTTTTTGGACTGGACTTTGTTCCTTTCTCACTTGGAGTATATCTGCTCAATCTGAAACCTCTAAAATCTGGTAGAGAAAGAGTCTATGACTCCTAATTTCTACCAACTGACCTTTTTCCACTCTGTGTCTTGGTCTTCCTCTTCATTGATCCTCTTACCCCCTTCAATGCACATGCTTGTATGATAGAGTGAAGCTCTCCCTCATGGAGCTGCTGTTCAAAATCCTCCTTGTTGTCAACATTCCCAACAAGTGAAGAAAGTACATTGCATAATGTAAGTGGTGTTATAATGGTGTTATAACAAGTCACCACTTTAACAAATTGTCTTTATCTTGGGTCTTACAATTCAACAAACACAGCATACATGGATTGCAAATACACAATTCCGTTTACAACATTGCCCTTCTTGGGTCTTGCCAAATTTTGCATCAAAACAAATGCAAAATACATTGAAAGAAACATAATTCAATGAAGACATGGATGTCAAATCACATACCCATCAAAACCAGCAGTCTTCTTGTGGAATGCTACTCACCACGGACGCATATCTCACTCTTTTGATGTCTTGCCACTTCACCTTTTCCATAGAAAAACACTTCAGCTCATGAGCATGCTACAAGATGCCCAATACATCTTTACCAACTGCTGCCATACCCAAACTGATTTGGAGAACCTGTTGCAACCATCTACTTTGTGCATACAACATGCTACAAACTTTGCTACAGCTGTTACAGTTTGTTAAATGCATACCAAAACCAACATAGGCATGCTACAACAATTCTGATTACAAAAAAATCAGCTTATACCTCCATGCTAAAATCATGGTAAACATGCCAACTTACATTTGACATGAACATGAGAATGCTGAACATGATGCAACCTCTTTGCAATGGGTTGCTCACACGTATGCTTCTCAAATGGGATAACTGCTCCATATCCACTCCCGAGGAGTGAAATACCTCCATACTTTCTCATACGCAATGAGGTTAGTTCCCAACATGCTTCTTTCAACAATGGAAACCTAAAAGGATACTTTGGAGGTGCTTACATATGCATGTTAGTCAAAATATGAGTTTTGCAATTGTCCTTGTAAGGATTGATCTCTTACCATTTTTCCTCTTGGCCATGGTGATGGATGCTCCTCTATGGGCTGCTCCCACTTAATTGATTCTTCCTTAGACAGGTGGGCTTCTTGATGTATTGCCTCTTGGGTTGTTGGTTCTTGTACAACTCTTTTATTTGCCACCTCTTGCTTTGGAGGTGCTTGAACAACTCCTTCATTTGCTACCTCTTGCTTTAGAGGTGCTTGAAGAACTTCCCTCTTGCTTGTAGATGCACTTCTCCACATTCTTGTTTGGAGAGTGGTTTTTAGAACTTGCATCCTTCCTTTTGAAGGCAATAGACTTCTTTGGATGGACCTTCTCTTCTAACACATGGCCACACAATAGTCATTCATTCCACAAAAAAACATGGAAATGCATACCATCATTTTTATGCTACATGGTCATTCTTCTTGTATTTGTAACAAACAATGAAATATTTGTTCTTTGCATAGCTCTTTGGGAAGCCCATTGTGCAGGCATGATGAAGTGGTAGTGATTTACCTCCTCCTTTGGGATGTTCACCTCTCTTAGGAGATGCTTTACATTCTTCTTTGATGCTCTTCCCATGATTGAAAGGCTGTCCCCTTTTTAGTTCTAGCTTGCATTCACTCCCATGGAGTGTCAATGTGTTATCTCCTTCTTTGAGGAGGAGTTGTCTTCTTCTTGGAGACACTTATTTGGCTCTTGGAGGTGGCTCAATAATAACTTCCTCTTAATGAGAGACGTGCCCACTCTTTAGAGAATCAAACTCCTCATTAGATTTGATAAAACAAAGATTGTCATTGCCTTGTATGGGTTGTTTTTGTAGAGATAAAGGCTTGCGCACTTTGCCTTTGGAAGCTTTTCTTGCTTCAGCTCACTTGGAGCATTCTCCAACTTCTTCTTTGTCACTAACATATCCCAAACCTGCGTATTGAGGCCTTTCCTCAACCATTATGGGATTAGTCATTCCTTGGCCATTGATGCCAAGGCCCTTTCCATCATAACCCATCTTGGTTAGCAACTTGGAGCCAAAACCCTTAGTATGCTTCTCAAATTTACCAAAGGAAGCATCTATATCTTGATGGGAAGAAAGAGAATACTATGGAGTGCTTTCTTTGCATACGTCAATCATGGTTTGTGCATCTTTGGTAGAGGATGGTCTCCTTTGCATGGTAGACCCTTCTCTCTCCTTCACTCTTTCACCATCATCTTTGAACTTTGCCAACATCTCTTCCTTGGTTCGCAACTCAAGTTGCAACTATAACAATATAAGGCTTATCTATTAGTGTTAAGTTATTATTAGTTAAGTGTCAACTAATAAACGGTTGTAACATGTTCAACTATTTTGTAGCCATCTTTCACATAATAAATAGATGGACACACAATGAATATCATGTGCAATCTAGTTTCTCTTCATTTCTTTTTTGTGCACAGTTTCTAAAATTGGTATAAGAGCCCTCGGTGCTCAAAGGGATCTACAAAACAAGTAAAAAGAATTTAACTTCAAACATGAGGTCGAGGAGAAGACACTAAAGATATCGTGAGTTTCAGACAGTGAAGAAAATCACAAATTTCAGAGGCCAGTCATATAGGGAAAAATAAACAATGAAACAAGGCATGAATACAATCACAGTTGCAAATCTGAAGAAAATCGCTAAAAAGCACATGAGCTTCAAAGGTCGCGAAAGGGAAAAATACAATCACGGTCGCAAATCTAAATAAAATATGAACATACACTGTCGATATTGACAGGGGCCCAGTCATGCAGAAAAAGCGCATATAAGGGTTTTAGACGAAGCTTGCAAAAAGAATAATATACAGTCGCCATTGGTTTATTAGTCTCGCCATTTACCAATCACAATTTTTGGATAAGTCACGAAAATAGCAAGGACACGGGATGGAAGTTCAAACTCTTTTCATAAGTTTTATAGTTGCGAAGGGTTTCATTGTCTCAAACATTTTTCGGTATTCATACTTATCATTATTCGCTTATTTTTTCCATCAATATTTCAAAGTCTAAATAAATATTTCAAAGTGGGAATCCCAATGGAGAAACATTCTGGCTTTAACTTTTACACATGGAAAGTTAAAATACAAATGCAATTAATGAACAAAAATTTGAGGGGCAACAACCCACTGATGTTGCCAAACTATTAGAGTGGGAAAGCTGTGATGATAAAGCTAAAGCTATAATCGGGCTTGCTCTTTCTGATTCTGAACTCCATATAGATTTAGACAAATCGTCCAAAGATATCTAGGATAACTTGAATAGGTTATTTGGAGAAAAAGTTGTGAAGGCTAAACTTCTTTTAAAGCTTCAACTCTTTCGATTTAAGATGGTTGATGATGTTACTATGCCATGTCATATAAAAAAATCGAGATCTCTTCTCAAACAATTAGCAGAGATTAAAGCTCCAGTAGATGACAAAGATTATAAAGCCATTTTGATAAGCAATTTGCCCTCTTCATATAGCAAAGTCATTTTTACTCTTGGTCAAATGCCTTCGCAAAGCTTGGAAGATATGATTTCAGCTCTCTTGCCTAAAGAAAAGAGAACTGCAGACAATACAAAAAGGTAATTCTTCGCATGAAAGTGCACTTTATTCCCCATAAGAAATAATCACAGAAAATCATATAAAGACATCAAGCAAGTTGAGTGTTATTATTGCAAGAAAAGAGGTCATACAGCCTAGAATTGTCGCATTTGAGCTAATGATGTTCTCAAAGGCAAACTCAAAGATAATCCAAAAGAAGCAAATGTGGCCTTTGCTAACAATCCACTAGATGTTGAAGATTTTATTGATGAAAATGAATATGAATGCGTACTCTAAGAATTGGTGTTTTAAAGACAGTAAGGGATCCAGTGTGGGTAAAACATGACATGGATGACTGTCCAAATAGTTCGTGAGTAAGTGGATCTCAGGAATTTACCCGTACGAAAGTCACGAGACAATCTAATGGAAAACTAGGGGAGTAGCTAAGCATGAAGGATTGTCCAACAATTTGAGAGATTCTCGTAATTTGGAAGTTAAGGGATGTGGAACACGGGAACTTGAGAATTCAACTCGAGAACTACACCTTTACGAGCGGTGGCGAGTCAACTTGATAGAGTTCTACTGGACCTAGAACTGTTATTCAAAACAAAAGCTTCAAAACTTGCAATTCTATCTTCTTTTCAAGTGTAATCCTGAAGAAGGGGTATTAAAATATAAGGCTTATATATTAGTGTTAAGTTAATATTAGTTAAGTGTTAACTAATAAACGGTTGAAACTTGTTCAACCATTTTGTACCCATCTCTCACATAATAATTTGACACACACACAATGAATATCGTGTGCATTTCGGTTTCTATTCATTTCTTCTTTGTCTACATTTTCTAACAAAGAACTCCTCAATGATGCCCATGAGAAATTCTCCATGGTTCATCAAACTTTCTCGTAGCTCTTGATTCTCATCCTCCAAGTGTTGCCAAATCTTTCTTAGTTCAATGTTCCCTTCTAAATTTGTCGGTTTGTGGCTTCAAGATCTTCAAGTCTCTCTCTTTAGAGCTTTGACCATTGGTTGTACTTTTGCGACCAAAATCCTACACTTTCTTGTCAACAAAACATTAAGGCAAAATATACAACACAATGCGAAAAATGTGTTAGCAAACCCTTTCAACGTAAAAGTTGTTCTCAAGTTCTATCCCATAGAACAACCTTAAGAATGTTATAACAAAGTATAATTCTTGTGACCTTTAAGCATACAATTCCTTATGCAACCCTTCACATGCATTTTCCAAAAGCTACATACATAGCATAGTACCCTTCTCATCCTAGACATGCTACTACCCCATACATGGTTGTGATTCAATGTGCTTGTATGAAAGTGCAAATGAATGAGAGGTTTTTTCCTTTTGTGGACAAGTACCATGCTTGTGATTGAGGATTCTTCGATCGCTTAAGTGTTGGATTAGTTGCAAGAATCAGAAACATGCAAACAACAAAACAAACGCAATATGGAAGAGAGACACAAGAAGTTACCCTAAAGGAACTCAATGTGAGAATATTGGAGTGTGTGAGGATCCTGGCACAATGAATGCGCTATGTAGTTGCAAGAATTGATAAATCGCAAAGAGGAAGATACAAATGAATGAATTTCAATACTCGTCCAACTGAATTAGCTCACAAAGGAGGTGTACATATAGGAGAGTGAATGTGTAACTCCTCCTAGAATAGTGGACAACACTCCATGAATAGGAATGGGAGTTACAATCCTAGAATAGCTAATCAAATGATCAACCAACCTAATGTAACTCCTATGACACACTAATCTAATAATGAGAGTTAAGAAACTCCTATGACATATGACACCTAGATATGACACATGCCTCACTCAAGTATGACATATGACACCTAAGCAAGCTTACACATGAGAGTAGGGATACTCCATGTGTGTAGGAAGCATTCCAAATATATAAACAAATACAAGGAAAATAATATCCTACACCAACACCCCCTTTAAGCATAGCTTAAGTGGGTAGAAAAGGTGGGTCCCGGCAACAAGGCTTGATGAGGTACCCACGTACAATGCAAATCTCTCATAAAGTGCAAAAAAGGAGACAACCCGGTGGGAAAAACTCCCCCAAAAGAGAGAAAAAGAAGCACATAGAATGTCTCCAAAATCAACGAAAATCCCCATAGACGTACATAGAAAGCTCCCGAAAGAAGAGGAGGTATAGAAGGCCCCCCGAGAAGTGTCATGATGTGGTCTCTGCTCAAGACCGAGGTTCATCTCGCATCGAACAATATTTCTACCCTTAGGTAGAACAGAAAAGGTGTGCTGAAAATCTGCCCACTACAAGAAAGAAACTAAAGGCAATAGTATGAGTAACTTTGAAGCTGGTCCACATCTGAAATGTGACATGGTTCTGGCAAGAGTATGCACAGGAGCTGATGGCAATGCCACTGAAGTAGATTTGTCAAAGGATGGGTATGGATCATTCATTGAAAGAATGTCCATATGAAGTGAAGGCCCAATAACCCTCACAACAATAGAATGAGGATCCACAAGCAGAGGTGGATCAATGATGATCTCCGAAATAGCAGAAGTGATTGATATACCTATAGGGCACTCCCATCAATGGAGATGTAGGAATCCTCTGAAATACAAATGTGTGATGGCTCTATAAATGGAAGAGCATCTCCCTGTACTGCAACACAAGTAAAGTCTACAAACAAAAATCTGAGGTCTGGCAGAAACTCTTCCCAAAACGGTTGCTTGAAAAAAAGACCAATGTCTGACAGAATGTATCATCAACACAAGAAGTAGGAGTAGAAGATGCCTCACACAATGACTGTGGATCGAGGCAAATGCAATGAAAGTAGGTGGAACACCATGGAACTATGAACATGTCTTGCCTGGTGTCTGATGGATCTCCGATGGTGGGAGAGTCAAGAGGAGATTCAACATTCTATTTGAAAGGTGATCGAGAGAGGGAGGAGATGTATCCTCATCAATACTCGCGTCATCAAAACTAGAAGAAAAATCCTCATCATCAGGAATATGAACAAGTGAATTTGTATCAACAGAACTATCATCACATGAAATGGGGGTGGAAACAACAGTTTTAGAAGGAGTAGGAACTACAATCTCTGAAGGGTCTCCAAATAAGATCTGAAGAATGCTCCAAATAGTGTGAGGACACTTCGTGTGCATCACATGATGGTGGAGAGGCATGGAAATATACATCAACAAGCGACCAAGAACCATGTCACATGAGTTGAGCCAGTTTTCGAGTTGATTTAGGTCACTGAGGGCAAGTACTTGTCCATATAAAAATGGATTGAGTCTTGTTGAGTAAGAAAATGTTTCATGCTCAAATGCCACGATGCATAATTAGCTCTACCAAGCAGAAGTGGTGGAGGCTATGATGCAAATCGAGTCCTATGAAGCAGAAGTCTTTGAAGCACATCTTTCATCATGCATCCGCAAATGAGAGAAATCAGTGCAATAGAGTCACTAGTGATGAATGCGCACTTAGATGGATGTCGGACTTAGCCGAAAATGCATCTACAGAATGCAAAAAGAGATGAGTGGTATGCGTGCGGTAAGTGGCACAAAAACACACTCAAAGTGCGAGACGTCAAACTCAACCGAAAATGTGTATACATGTGATTACAACCCTCCTGAATTTTTTGTGTTTTAACCCACAATTTGGCACTTTAATTTTAGTGTGATTACATAATAAATAGGCCCGTTGGAACGGGAACGAAAATAACCACTTTTGAAAAAGAAGACACTCGATTATGAGTTGTCATTCGTCGAAGTTACAAGGGAATACGTTTTTCGTTATCATCCTATTTAATTCATTTGCACTTTAATTTAAATGTTCTCTAGGCGTTTTTGAAAAAAAAATGAGGGATCTCAACACTTTACCTCTTAAGTATAGAACTCCAAGTCATTAAGCCACCTACACTAAAGCCCACACAAAAGAGTTAATGAAGATGACTAAGTCGGTAAGTGAAAACTCGACGAGCCGGGGGGGACCAAGTTAGGCGGGTGTCGGAGGAGTCAATGTCAGTGTCGGCAAGTTGACCACACGAGCCGGTCGGGATGCAAGCCGAAGACAAGCACGAGCCAAGCCGGCGAGACAGGATCCAAATGGGTGTGAGTGTCGAAGTTGAACCGTGAGGGCCGAGTTACCTAGAGTCCACCGAGTTGCACGTGGAGACGGCGAGTTGGGCGCTAGTAGATGTCGAGCAGGTGTGAGTTGAGCAGAGTCGCAGAGAGCTTGGAAGGGCCGACGAGTGAGTGAGGGGTTTGAGCGAGCCAAACAAGACAGAGAATCGACGTTGGGCTTGGCCAAAGCGAAAGCGGAGTTGAGGCGAAGTCTAAGCCGACCAAGGCAAGGCCAACGCGAAGCGGAGTCGGCGACGGCGAGCCGACGCCGACCAAGGCAGAGCGGTCCGAGTTGGACCAAGCTAGGGCCAAGGCTGAGTCAAGTGAGTCTTTGCAGCGCCAAGCAAACTATTGTCATACAAAGGGAGTCTTGGCAAAATCGAAGGCCGAGTTGGACGTCGAGTTGGCTCAATGCGGGCCAAGGTGAGTCCAAAGTGAGTTGAGTGGGCTCCAAAGCAAACCGAGTTAGGTGAAGTGATACAAGGCTGAGCTAGACAAGGTGAGCATTCCAAAAAGCACTTCTGCAAGACACTAAACTCAAGCATTCATGTTTAACAAATCTCAAGGTTTTTGATATTGTTTTGTAAACCCCGCAATTTTTGTAAACACTCAATAGTAAAATAAACAAACTTTGCACATAACCTCTATAACAATTAATAAAAACCGAGATTTCAAAATAAAACTTGCAATACGTAAACTAGACAAGTGTATACCAGATCGAACTCTGATACCATATTGGAGTGTGCGAGGATCCTGGCTCAACGAATGCACTATGTAGTTGCAAGAATCGAGAAATCACAAAGAGGAAGATGCAAATGAATGAATTCCAATATTCAACCAACTAAATTAGCTCACAAAGGAGGTGTACATATAGGAGAGTAAATGTGCAACTCTTCCTAGAATAGTGGACAACACTCCATGAATAGAAATGGGAGTTACAATCCTAGAATAGCTAATCAAATGATCAACCAATCTAATAATGAGAGTTAAGAAATTCCTATGACATATGACACCTAGATATGGAACATGCCATCAAGTATGACATATGACACCTAAGCAAGCTTACACATGAGAGTAGGTATACTCCATGTGTGTATAAACATTTGAGGTAAATAACACACTAATCTAATAATGAGAGTTAAGAAACTCCTATGACATATGACACCTAGATATGGAACATGCCAGTCAAGTATGACATATGACACCTAAGCAAGCTTCCACATGAGAGTAGGTATACTCCATGTGTGTATGAAACATTCCGGTAAATAAACAAATACAAGGAAAATAATATCCTACACCAACAGAGAAAACTCCAACAAGAGTGAAGCCATGCATCCTCATCTCTACTATGTTCTGCAGTTTACAAGCTTATTGCCTTCATGGACTTACAAGGAAACCAATCTCAAAGGGATGTTATTCTTGTAATGACATATGCAATGTCAAATGGAAGACTTGCCTCCTCAACAAGAAAGATTACTGAACTCTGCCATATCAATTGTGTATTCCTCAATCTCAAATCTGCTATGTGCTTGACTTCAACCTCTCGCACGTTCACGAAATTCCCATACACTCATTGTGCTTCCTCTGCCATCAACCGCACATATCGAAGCCACTCGATTGAATCCAAAACGCGAATTGATTTAATTCATCAACAAACAATAAAACTGATGAATTCAATGCCTCTTACTTGACGCAATTCCTTCTTTTGGTTGCGCTCTGCTTTCCTCACGTGCTCTTCTCGCACACTCTTCCTTCTCTCGGTGCGCTCTATTTTACACGCACTCTTGCAACCTTGTTCTCGAGCTACTCCGTTTTTGTTGCCTTCGAGGCAACTTCTTCTCCCCTCTCTACTCCTACAATGGTACTCCCATTGCCGCGCGCATCTTTGTTTCGCATTCCTACACTCCTCTGTTGGGAGTTTCTTCATCCACACAATCATTTGCGCTCTGTGTCTCCACTAGGGTTCCCTCTTCCATGCACTTAATTGCACACCCCATCTATCCTTTCTCTAGGACATCTCCTACAAAATCATTTGCGCACTCCAGTTCTTCTTTGGGACACCCTCTCTTGCGTACTCTTCATTCTTCAGCTAGGAATTCCTCCAATCCACTCCTTGGACTCCACACACTTTTCGCCATTCTCTCTCGATGGCTTCCAACTGTAACATCAGGTCACTCTTCTCTGTGTGCTCTTGGTCCATTGCGACCAATAAAAAACAATTTATGGAATGTATTCTATTGTTCTTGCATTTCCTGAATTTCGCTGCTGAGATTAACAATTTGTCACCCATGAATCCAAATAAAAACATTATTGTTCATTTTAAATTTTGAAATTTGCATGTATCTATCTATCCATCTATCTATTTACATGTGTGTGTTTATACAGAGGCACATCGCTGATCCCCAACCTACTTGGAATTTCAAAATGCAATGCCAACTCCCATCCACTCGTACCTCTATAAACGCAGCAGTAACTGTGAACTTTTTAATGACTATTATTATTATTAATGATAATCCAAAAGATTAATGACTCACTAATAAAAAAATTTATGTTGTGCTCACCTAAGGGCTACATCCATAATTGTTTAATTTCATCTTTGTATGGCACAATTATTTTTACCTTGGATATCACAGTATTAGATGGTCACTTCTGGGACTAAGTCTTCAATGTATGTATCTTTCTAGTCAGAATTGCATATATGTTGTCCACCTGTTTCTAAAAATGTATGCGGCATTAGCACTTATAAATTTTTACTCTGTATCTACATATTGTTAAAAACACAAAAAGGGGTACCAAAGCTAACTATAGAGAAGTCATAGACATCCACACATAAATTTTTAATAAGGGCTCAATGCACCCAAAAATGACATATACCCATTGTATTACTACCTATGCTGTTGTGTGTGTAAAGAAATGGTTTTCACATTTTCCAGAGGGAAAAAGGAGGATGGTTTGGGTTATGTTTTGATATAAAGATATCGTACATACCATAAGCCCTCTCCTTTCCACCGCAACCACATACCTCAAAGAATTGAAAAAGTGATTCGAAAGGCAGCAAAACACCTATAATTTTTAAACCACAATAAGGCAATTTGCATATTCCTGAGCTCCAAGAAGCTATTACTGTAATCGATTTTTGCCATATGTTTGGATACTTTTGGCACTGACTAGTTTCATGAACAGTATTGAAATTTAACAAAGGCTCCAATTCAATGATTTCCAGTTTATGCTCATTAATGTTTGGGGATTAGCATTACACTTGATGTTCTAAATATTCATTAGATCTGTATTTGTTTATAAGACTTCTAAAATAACCAATATTAAATAATGTCATTACTGTCTAAACTCACAGTTTGCAAGTCAAGGACGTGAAGATCATTGAAACAGGTAGAATGAGAACCGCCTCCAAATATCAGAAGATACTTATCAGCATGCACAGCAGCAGTGTGATCAGACCTTGGTGACGGAGGTGTACCACTACAGAAAAACAGCAAATACATGTGCCTTGATATGAAAAATGCATTCCAATAAGTCTTCCAGGACTGTAATAACACAAAATGCAAAGAATTCCAAGTAATGCCAAAAGTTGCTAAAATAGCCTGTCATACAATAACTTGCTTACACAGCTTCTATAGCATCCCATGTCATTGTTTCCAAGTCCAAAATATTCAGATCATTCAAGAGAGTCCTCTTCGAGTCCTCCCCACCGAACATAACTAAATTGGACCCAACAAGAGTCACAGATTGACCTCCACGTGCAATCTGACAGTAAATACACACAACTATCACTGGCATTGCAAAATTATTCCCTATAGTGTACAGAACAAATACCTTTAAGAGAATGCATACTAAACAAAAATCAAATCACAGAATGGAAAAAATAATTCTAAACATATCTTTCAAAAGTAAATAAGCATGCCAGAAAAGGGATGTGAATTTGAATAGAACTTTACGAAAGCAACAATGAATGCAAAACCAAAAATAGTAAACAATGAAAAAAAAGAGTACCGGAGCTTTTCCGTAGGACTTAAACCACGACCATGTACAGGTCTCCGTGTCGAAGCATTGAACTGCACACAAAAATATCTGGTTTAAAGGATGAAAGCATATGCATAAATATATAAAATACAGACAGTTAAAGAAACAAATGATCATATAGAATGTCACATAACTAGAGGGTCTAGAATATGCAATCGAACCATCAAGGCTTTTGAGTCAGAATAAAATCTTCGAGAAGAAATACTCCACCTGTCACTGTATCAGATGGATCTTTGGTATGCCCAGCTACAGCTAGAAGCTTATTGCCCCATCGGATCTTTACAGACAAACAAGTAGAACCCAGTCATGACCTCTACGAAAAGTCCTGAGATACAATCAAAGCTAATACAACCGTCTGTACACAGATAATTTAGATGCTGCAAAGTGAAAGATATTTTACATGGAAAGGAGAATAGCCTAAGGCACAAGATTTGGGATGAGAATACAGATGAAATTCAGCAATGTAACACGTTTTATCAAATTCGTCATATTTCCAGTAAATCAAAAAAGCTGGTATTTTTAAATGAAAAAAGTTAAAACCTAATAGATATGAACATGAAAATTATCATTGTGTTTCTTGTGGGCTGTGGGTCTGGTGAAAATAATCTCCTTGAGAAAATTTGTGAGAAAAGAGCACTTGTACGATGCAGAAATATGCCCCTAACCATTTATTTCAAGCTCCCACACCTATATGCAGGCATCTGCCGTAGCAATTCTACATCCAAGAGTTCTATAATTCTATGAAACTCTAGAATCCACAGATGCAGGCGTTTCTCCCATGTTCTATCAATTGAAGTTTCCAAGCAGCATACTTGGCTTCATTGGTGTCCTGCTTCCTTTACCTCCCTGGCATCCTCCTGACCAGTTTTGACAGTATACTCCTCCTGGTTTTGACTCTTAAGGGCATCCTCCTGCTCATTTTTAATGGAATCCATCTGATAATCATTAAGTATATGCATGTGCACGATCATAGTTTTTGCAGTAAATCAGTATGAAATAATTAATGTCAGCATTGTTCTCAAGTATGGTGTCACAATGTAAAATATCAAATGAAAGGTGTGCATAGACATGAGAATATGAGAGCTGTGTAAGGAAATAAAATAAGGAGTTCCCTTAATTCGAAGAGATCAGTTATAGGCTTATTGATATATGTCTGAAGTAGTGATTGAGCCTGATGGACAACCAGACATGTGCATCATGTTGCTTTGCTAAATTTCTGGTGTTTATTGTGCTCATTTATGTACCTTTCTTATATTTTTCTGTTGTGTACCACTATGTCACAAGGTTCGAGTTCGAGTTCGAGTTCGACGATGATAAAATTCGGTTGAAATTCGTCAGTAGATAAAGTTCGAAAAAAAATCGCCATTAAGTTCGACCAATAAAAAAATTATTATTAAAATATATAAAAAATACATTAAACATAAAAATAAATCAATAATATAAAATGTAAATTAATAATAAAAAAATACATTAAACATAAAAGTGAATGTAAAAGTATTAGATATAAATTATGAAGTTCATTACAATAAAAATATTAACATAACAACTAAAGTTCATCATTATAAAAATATTAAAATTCATAGAAATATTCAAATATATATAACTAAAGTTAAAGTTCATTAACTTTAAGTTAATTTTAAAGTTTAAAGTTAAAGTGTTAACCGCTAATGTTCAAATATTAAAACAAATGTGAAAGTAAAACTTAAAATAAATTAAAATAAACAAATGAATAACAAAACATAAAATCAAAATATAGTTTATGACCTAAACTTTATAGCAAATAAAATAAACAAATGAATAACACTCGAGTCTCCACCAAGTCGCAAATTTCCACCAGGTCACAGGTTGCAGGTCGAATGGAGTATTATCAATCCAGTCGATGGAGTATTACCAAGTCGCAGGTCGAATGGTTGTATTCCCGCTGTCCACTTGCATTGCAACTCACGAACTCACAACCGAAATGACACTCGACTACTCAGAACCAGAATGATAAAACTCAAGGATATGTTTGAGTTTTTTTAGGGTTTTTTTAAAAGCGTTTTATAAGTTTTTATTAATGACGAATATCAATGAATATTCGGCGTCTTTTTGGTCGAATGAGGTTTGGCGATTTTCGAACTTCATGTCCAAAAATCGCCGAACCACCGTGACTTAGGTGTACCATACATTTACGTGGTATCAAATCCATGAAATACTCCTTTTCTGCCTCTTTGAATGAGATTGAGAACAAAAACTTATTGTTTCCAATGAATTTCTGAAGATATTTATTAATAATATAAACTTTTCTTTGGTTGTCTACGAGTTGAAGTTTTATTTGGTGTAAGGGAGAGGAGCCAGTGGTTGTGCACCCTAAGTTGAGGGGTGTACAACAGCCATATAAATACCATAAAATTTGAAAAAAAAAAATCCCTTAATAGATTTTGTTATTTTTAATCTAAATATTTTCTTTTGAGCATTTATATTGTATGGAAAGTGGTTTTTAAGGTATTTAAATCAAGTAGTTTTCCATACAAAGAAATTTAGGGTGGACCATTTGTAGGGCATTATGTCATGCATTTTTTTCCACTTATGTGGCATCATTTGATTGGGTGATTGTTTGATGTGATTTGATGTGACTCATTTTATTGGCTACTTTTTTTCAAATTTTAAGTGAGAAATTGACATGTACTAGTCCTTGACTTTACATCTACCCTCACCATTATTGGTCCATGCTCCGCGATTGGTTTCTCTCCCTTACTACATTCAATCAATAGAAATGGAAAAGTAACACCAACCACAGATATTTTTCTATTATTTTTTATAGTACCTATCAATCTCATCTTTTTTTTTAAATAATTCATCTCGTTCATTCACCTTTGTATGCAATGTGCATCCTTAATCTCTTGGTTATCAAAGTTCAAAAGTGAGCTAGCCTGCATTTTTTGGATATTGAGAGACTGGTTGAATGTTGTCCATATACAAAGGATTAACATGAGTTCTCCAGATAAAGATAGATTGTATGATGATTCAATGTGCATGCAGACTCAACAACAGAAAGGCAGTTTGACAGCTATATATTCTAGGTACGAATTGAAAAAGAGGAATGGAGAAATGATGGATAGTGTTGCTTATTCCGCACAACAGTGAGATGTTGAAGGCCAATAGAACTGGGCTAGTGTTGCTTATTCCGTACAACAGCGAGATGTTGAAGGTTAGTGCAGTAAGTTGCCACGTACTCTGTACATTTATTGAATAATTGGAGGTTTGCAACATTAAAACATTTTCTTATTTCAATCAACCAAGACTTCTAGAAGAGCATTGGATGGAGGAGGATCTGTGGCATTGGGAAATTGAAACAATTTGGCATGACAATTTGCCCAACAAGTTTAACAAGTGTAAGCACATTACCAGAAAATAAAGGTACTCAAAAACGATTTTCACAGTCTCAACAATGGTTGTTTTGAGTAACATAACTATGTGGATATTTCATATATATAATTTTGAGCAATACAACTATGTAGATATTTCATATATATAACAAAAGTGTATTTGTGTGAGAATGTATTTGGTTAATGAGACCCCTCTTGTGGCAACAAGGGGACTTTTAACTTCACTTTACCTTGTATATTGTTTGAATTTTGAACTCGATGGGTTCTGATATCAAGATCAACACTGGAAGTAAACTGAGACTTGCCAATCCACTTATGCCTGGAAACTTCAATATTTCTTCGTTACAACCACCTAAATTTGTAAGTGTTGCAGTGCTTCATATTGGTGGCTTTGAACGCATTTAAATTGGAGATGAGGATTTTTTTTTTGAAGTTACAATGTAATTCTTTTAACATTGGGATAAAGGCTTATTTTTAAATTTGAGACATACATACTAGAAGGTAGTAAGAAATGTGAACTAGAGATTCTCTTTCATTAAGAACAAAGCATTTTTGTTGATGCCGAATATAATGTTTCACCTTTAATAGCAAGTAGTCTTTTTCCGTCAAAGAAGAGTTGTATTACACTTGCTTTTGGATGACTGGAATCGGGATTACTTTCCCATCAACAGTCTTTCATTTCGTAAGAGTATTCTCGATTAAACTGTATGGACAATTTAAGGTCCAACGTCTTGGGTCTCTATTGTGCCCATGATCATGGAATAGATTGATGCCAATGCTTGACCAAGAAGCAAGACAATTAAGTGCATCTTTTCTTTGAATGAAATGCATCTTATACTAAATCGCACAGCAAAACAATTACAACAGCTAGAAAATAGATATATAAGGAAGATCTCTCCATATAAAATAAAGATAACACCTGAGCCATGTCACAAGACAAGCTGAACTTTATCGAAAATGTTTGAATTTCATCATACTTTATCCTCGTCGAACATGAACTCGAACTTTTTCAATTATTTTTACATGTGAAGTTTCTGACATACGACTGCATTGATTTATTATTATGTGTCTATATATACATATACCAACTGAAAGCAAAGGACAGAAAGTTCTCTCCTCTCTGTACCTCTTGACATATCTGTGCATTTGTTCTTTTAGAAAATAAAAAAGATGAAAAGATTCTCTTGTTCAAACTTACAACTTCCCGACATTATCCATGGGCAAACATGAATAAAACTTTATCCTTGTCCAACATGAACTCGAACCTTGTGACTTAGCACCTGAGCATGAACCACAATAGGCAAGCATTCAACATCTTTAAATAGCCTCAATGTCCTCCTAGAATGTTTCCTTACATCTTGTTCTCCACAAGAAGCTAATAGTGGACAACAATATACTCTCAAGTAAATTTCTTTGCAACACAAATTGCTTGTTTGACATACTTCAGATCGGAAGATCCTACTGGCAGAGTTTTGAGGTTTTCTTTTTCCTGTAAAAGCATGATAGAAACAATCATTTCCTTGATTCTTGACTCAAGGAAGCTATATACCAGGAATCTTTTGGTGTGGTTGTAGTAGTTGTACAAATGAAAAACATATCAGCAGAAACAAAACCTCAGAGTGAGTCATTAAAGTAGTTGTTAAAACCTCGTGAACTTGTAGATGAATATGCCAAGCAATCATACTACAATAGTGATGATGAAGCTTACAGTGGGAATGTAGTGGCAGATTCAATTGTACGTCAACTTCAAAGACGAGATCAGTAAAGGACTGGAAATTTTGGAGAACATTATGAGGAACCTCACAAATTTAGGTCATTGTAACTGAGAAATTGATTGTAGTCTGTAAGACAAAAGATCGTGATCCAACATCACATTATTTGACAAATAAAGTGAACATTGTAAATCAGGTCAATCTAACGGTTGATGATATGAAAGAGAAGAGTTTTGCAGCAATAACATCAAATGGCTTGGCTGATCCAGGTGACAGTGCGTTGAGTGCCAATAGGGCCAACTAGCTTGCCAGGGCCATAAGTTCACGACCAAAGCTCAAAGCGACCCCATTCAAAAAGTCCCAGAGAGTTTAGAACGTGTAGAACATGGTGAATGGGCTTGAACTTCTAAAACCACTCTAGAAGGCCCAAAAATTGCAAAATACAATTCTGACCCAAATTCAGTAATAACTGCCAACTTCATTTGTCTCTATCCACCAAATCCAGTTTGTCTTTTTCTATCTATAACAAATACCGAATGACTTCTTAGATTACCAAGGCAGAGCACTCCATCTTCTCATTTATCTCTCTTCATTTCTTGATGTATATGTGTATAAACTGAGGTGCTTTACCCAAAAAGGGAGCAGAGTAGTTTCATAGCAAAACATCTCTTCATAGGGATTGCTGCCTTTCCGTGAATAACTCTCATTTCGAATAAAACCTTCATTTATATTACAGTATATATTATCTGTGCTTATCGGATTCATTTTCCCTTACTTAAGTTCATTGCAATTTAGTGTGGTCTCCACCAGATTCCCGATCAAATCCACATCATTGGCACCAAACTAGCATTGAAATGTCACATAAAATCACAAAGCTCAAATAAAATGATTGAAGTGGGAAGATACTTCAAGGAGATCAAAAGACAATCATCTAGTCATCCTAGATCTGAGCAGTCTAGATCAAGACATCAGAATTCTCATAACAGAAATACACGCCACAATTCAGGATCCAACAGAAGCATCGAGTCAATTACTTGTAACTATTGTTGTAATGATACAAGGAGAATCTTGGCAGAAGTGTCATTAAATGCAACAAAAAAGATCAAGGACAACAATGATGGAAATAAAGATAAGACATATAACAGACAAAACAAGCATCACAAGATGATGGTATGACAGAGGTGATAAGAATATAGAAGACAAGAACATGGGACAGATATCAAAATGGCAAACCATGAGCAATTGTTCATGTGTAGATTCACAAGCAGCAAGGCATATGACTTTCAGCAAATATGTAGAATCAAGATTAACAAGGGATATGACTTTCAACAAAGACATGGCTTGAATATAAGGAAGAAACATCAAGCAGGAAAGTTGAGGCAAATGACAGGTCATTTGAAACATAAAAAATGGCATTGTTCTCATAAAGGTGGAGAACAGAGACAAACAAAAATAATGGATGTTCTGTTTATGACAAAATTCATTAAGGACCTTATTTTTAGTCAGTCAAATGGAAAACTGAAACTCCAAAGTGTAAGTCAATGGTGATTACTGATTCCATTAAAGAATAGTTGCACACATATATACCATAGGCTAAAATGCAAAAGTGTGATTGTAAAAGTCAAATATGAATCTTGAAGACTGTGAAGACTAAAAGTCACTTAGGTTGTATAATCTGGAGAGAACAATGTTGTTGATCAGCAAAGATATCACTTTTAAGGCAAGCATGGCTTCACCATTTTGAACAAGCCAATATTCCCATAACACAAAAAAAAGAGAAATTTATTGCAGATTATTAAGAAGTACAGGAAGAAGGGACAAACTTGATCAATCTTGATTCTTTATGTTGATGCACGCATAATTCACTTGACCAGGAATCCAATACTACATCAAAGAGTTAGTACAGCATATGATTTTGAGATGATCTGTTGCAAAACCAAAGAGCAGATCACAGATTTTGTCGCCAGAGCCTTGAGCAGGGAAATGATTCAGACATTCTAGGACATGTTGTAAAGAACAAAATGCTCAGGGGGAAGTATCCAGATATGTATTTGTGTGACCATTTTGTTAGGTCTTATAATGGCTTTGATTGCATCACCACATGATACTTGATTTCATAAATATTTGTAGGTACGCTGTCATGATGTAAATATTTAAAAATCATTTTTCTAAGTAGGTGTGAGAATATGAAGAATCATGTAAGAAATTGAAACAGGGGTGAAGATTGATGTAAGAAATTAAAAGAGGGGTCATCCAAGCAATCAAAGGGTGATGTGCAGGGTTGCCAGATACGCCAGCCCTACTGCTAGGGAGCACGTATCCACGTGCTGGATACAATGTGGGTACAATGCAGCTCGGATACCACACCTAGCCGTATCCAAATATGAACCTATAATTGGGACGCATCAGATACAGCCGGGTACAGTATGCATGGCAACTATAGCCACATCTGATTTAAAAGTTTAAAAAGTTAACAAAATAACCCCTTGAAGATGCTAAAAAACTGCAAATGATCTTCTATAATGCATTTTAACAGCAACAATTGAGGACATGGAGATGAGAGTGTTGATGAGAGTGTCGATTTGCTCTTTTACTTCAAATTTTCACATTGGCTCTAATCAACCTACAATTCTTCTGATCTGTTTCTTTTGTCTTGTTTCTTTTGGCCTACTCTGCTTCTTTTCTTTCATTTCGTCTATTTTCCATGGCCTACACAACCTGCAATTTTTTTAATCCTTTGAACACCCAACTTCCTACCTTCTCGTGGGCTGGGAGTGCGTAATATGCCTGTAATTTTAATCTAATGTATAAATTTGTTTATAATTTAAAACTGATAATTATTGTCAGTATATATTTTAAATTTATAACCTAGATTTTAATAATTTATGTGTGTGTGTGTGTCAGTGTGTGTGTTTGTGTGTGCCGTATCCAACAGTATCCATATAGGGGCATTAAAAACTAGCCGTATCCGTATCCATGCAACTATGGTGATGTGTGAACTTGTTAATATATGTGCAAACTTCAAAGTACTGTTTGAGTTAGATGGAAGAAAAGACATGCACAATGTGTTGCTTTGATGGTTGAATTTAATGGTGTTTACTGTGTTCATTTAGTTGCCTTGTTACTGTTTTTCTGCTGCATATCATATGCTATCAAAAAAACCTCCACTAGCACACTTTCATATGGCAGGTCTCATCCAAAGGAATTCTGCTTCATAAATTTTAAATGTTATGTTTCCAGTTTCCACCTAATGCAAAGACCCCTAAACCTTATTTTAAGCATAGTATCCATCAACTGGTTGAATGCCATATGTAATTCTGTTGGCCAGACATGGCAAAACCCATCAGGTACTCAGCAAATAAAGAGCATCTATGTCATTTGCTGGAAATGGCGCCACAGGCAACAACAAAAAGACAAACTATCAAACGTATATTATTGCCAAATACATATGGCATTTGTAGTGATTTGCATTAAGTGGAGATCTCTAATGGAATGATCAGATACAATCTGCTAAGACATTAGACTAAACATGATTTTCTATGTGGACAAACCACACATCTATTCATAGAGGAGGGTACTAACCAAAGAATGCCCAGCACAAGGAGATAACGGTGCTTGATCTGATGCCATCTTTGCCTCTATCTTGGACCAAGTCAAATATTTTAGATCAATTACCTGTATTGATTAGACACGCATTACCACAGGCCTAAATACTAATTGGAAACTTTTAGAATAAGTTCACCCCAGGTGGAGCCATTTATGATAAAATTACTTTGGTACAATGGCACTAAACAACACTATAACATGGGAAGTCATTCCTAAGTCCTTTCAGACATACCTGAATATCGTTTAAGTAGCGTCCATTGTGATTCCCACCAAAGACATACATTTTTCTTGTACTACAGCTGCTGCATGCTGTGTCACATTTAAGCATGGAGGTACTAGGTAAGTAGTAAACACATCACAACATATATATCTAAATGGAAAAGTGGAGTTGCTGCCAAAAATCATCTAGATGTTTTAACTTTTCCCTGTAAAATATTATATTAAGACCAAGAGCAATCCAAAACCACACCTCATAACGCGCTTTTGGTCGCCGACCAGATACAGATGGTGCAACCCACTGGTCGTAAACACCAATTGAACCCAGACCTTCCACTACAACATCCTTATCATGTGTCTCTAAGATACTTCCATTCTCTGTTGCAGTTTCCTTGGAGACAGAAATGGAATTGTCAAGCTGCAAATCTAATTCTTGAGCTGGTTTCTGGGACAAGCAATAAAACAAACAATTCATGTAGCATAAGCAACCTTCCCATTTCAAGATTCAAACAAAAGACTATATTCTTTACTCTCCTACTTGAAGTAGGTGTTTCCCCAAAAAAGAAAAGTTTATTTTTCAGGATTAAAGTTAAAACTTTTGAAAAGCAAACACCTTGTGAAATAAAACTACAATTAGAACTGAAAAAAAACATTTAAATATGTCTATAAATATATATACATATTTCATTTATGTACTCAATATAAACAATCTAATATTTTCACTTCAAAATACACTTTTCAGTCATATGAATTCAACTTCAAGCTTCATTTCAGCAGCATCTCGAATGTCAAAATGGACACTTTCAAGTACAGAGCCTGTCATGAACTGTTACAGCATGGACTAGAAATGTTGCTCAGTTAGTATGTGTTAATTACTTTTCAAATTTGTAAATGAATAAGAAGAAAAAGGATGCATATTGACTGGATGACCATCCCTCAAGGAGAAAGGTAGCCACACAGACAGCACAATTCCAAAGGAAGCCACAAATGGAAGATGAATAGGACAGCCACACAGCATAAATGCATCCCTCACACCCTATTTGAGAGACATATGAATAATCGTGAATCATTCCCCAAGACCATATTGTTTTGCTACATCATTCCAAGGCTGTAATTATAGATCTGAACTTTCATTCTAAAAAGGAGATGACTTGCTAAGGGTTGATATTGAATTTTGCAATCGTAACCACCCAGTTCTGCTCAAATACATAGAATATTACCACTGAAAAAGGGCTCACTTGTTCTTTCACCTGGAACAAATGGCATTGAATTTGAGTCACAGGTAAAAGGCTGTGGCCTTCCAAATGCAGCAGAATCTAAGAAAGTAGACCGGCACTGGAAAACCCATGACATACAAAACCACTGAGTTGTAATTGTTCTAGAACCCAAAAAAGGAAGTGCCCTCCAAAAGGTAGGCTTCCTAATTATGTGCTCAAAATACATATCAGGTTTATATTACTTGCCCTTCAATTTCACTTTTGTGCATTTATTATTCATGAATTATGCCTCACACAAAGCTGAAAAGAAAATTGCGTATAGTTCATTGTCATGACTGAGAATAATTGTGGGTGTATATGAAATGAGGACTACATTACTAAAATAAGAAAATTGTAGAGAGGGTTTGTTCTTGTCCTGTGCGGATCAAATGAGTCTCTTACTCGTGTCTAAGCATTGGAAACCTCTGGTACAACAGTTGCTGTACCCAGGGGTTTGATTGATTATTATGATTTGGTTCTTTGGCATGTGTGCACCTTAATTTATTAATCAGGATCACTTTTGAGAGGAAAGCGCTGAGGCCTTAAGAATCACAATCATGCGAACCGTGTTAATGATGTAGTTTAATTAAGATATCAAAATAGCAATCATGTTGCTCAAATAGCCTTTGGAATAGAGTCTAGTCCATTGCAGGATTAGTATATAAGGAGATATAAATTTGTAAAGAAACCGCAGAAACTGATCAAGAAGCCCGCTTAAGTAATCAAACATGCAATGATTATTTCGTGCATCCCTTGACAAAAACATGACACATAAGACTCTAGAATAAATATATATTGTGTCAATGTCACCATGGTTTGCTAGTTTTCAATGGACTTTATCATCTCATTCAAACGACATGCAAATAAAATGGATGAGGGTGCGTGGAAGTCCCGAAAAGCTGTTCCAGAAGAGAGATCCCTAAGACCTGGCATCTGAGGTAAAAGAGAGTACATGTGTGCAATGCAGCCCATCAAGTGGTGTGTTTCAAGAAGTTTCCACATGTATGCAAGCATATATACAGACATACATTGTGCAATCCAAAGTTCTATTATGCTATGGTTTAAATCATTACCATATCTACATATAGCAGAAGCAAAACCTTAAAATACTTCTACAATTCAAAAAGTTCCTTAGATAATCAGTAGTAGACAAGCCATTTTCCCGAGGCTGTGAAACTAATAAGAGATTCCAAAACTATGCTTCCCGTTGGAAAAGCATACTAAAACAAGAGAGAATCGATCTCAATGAGAGAATTGACATGTAGTTCAGTTTGTTACGTAGAATAAGCTAATAAGCATTAACACAACCGTATGAAACTTACTTCCGCTTCCACCACTGGCTCGGGTGTATACTCTGGCATCCTTGAATACCATTCAGGGTCTTCCTCCTGAACAAACAGAAGAGTCAAAAGGTTTATACAAAATGCAGGTCTTCATTGATTACAAGCATCACAGATAAACAAGTACGACCATTTCTACTAGCAAAGTTGAAGTATTGGATAAGCACCTCCAATATTTTAACAAACAGTCTCATCGCTTCTGTGGAAGCCATATTTCCAAGCCCATTCCAGCTGCAGAAAGAGCTCAAGATAGATTACAATTTATTCCCAAACAGTGGAATAAAGCCAAAAATATCAAGATTCCATGAATGTCAACTTGACCATGTCAAAGTGAAAATCTTTCCATCGGTGACCTTATCAGGAGTTAAATCAAGTCCCCTCCAGTTAGAATTCGTCATCCAAATTGACACAATGATAAATGCAGATGCAAATGACTGAGATAATAGATGAACATACAGTTGTTTGGTATGGGAATAAATTGCCTCAGCTTTTTAAATACAACAATACTAAAGTCAGTGCAAGATGGCTGCAGTATTAACCTGAGACATAGAACCCAATTCTTCATAACCACTAATGCAAAGTTGCAAATGCTCCACAGTCAACTACTTGTCTCTAAAACAAGAAAAAACGTATCCTCCTACCTCAAACTAAAAGCATTGGCACGCTTATATCATTATGATACTAAAAGTGAATTCCATAGCAGTGCATATTGTTGGTAGACTGAAAAAACTTGGAAGTGAAAAAACAAACCTAAATGTGAAAATCCAAAGAATACTAAATAAGCTCATTATATTATCATAACTTTCAGAAGTATCTTTATAGTATTGGATACAAATTAGTGCTTTTTTTTTACAACCAACAATCAATCAAGAGACAACTAGAATCTTTTGATGACAGAAGGATGTGATCCAGGTACGACAGGTAGCCATCTACATAAAACCATTAGTTGTTACAGATTGCTTGTAAAAAGGTAGAAGTTGTTTTTGAGCTCATTTTGGCATATGAGACCCCCCTTTGCAATCCCACAAGGTGATTTCATTTCATTCCTTATGTACCCCTATGTTTCGACCTTGTGAAGAAGTTGAGAACTAAACCAAACCTTGCCAAATGAAAATAACTGAGGTCTGTACCCATAATATCATTTTTATATATTTATCTCATAAAGACGAGTTCAAAAGCATTACATCCTGCTCGTGACTAGGTTGCAATGTGTTCACAATTTGACAGTATGCATGGTACAGCAAAATTACAGGTTCGCTAAAATTTCAAACAAAAATATGAGCGAGAATAATATTGACCTTGTCCATTTGCTGTGCTCGATTGGGTTCCAACTACGAGGTTTAGAGATGTTACAAGGTCCCACAGTTGCCTGGAAACAGAAGTGAATATGTTAATAAAAACAATCACAATAGAAGAGACAACAAAAGTCTTTGATCTCTAGGATCTTAAGTAAAATCATTGTCACATGCATTCATAAGCTGCAAAGATGAATTCATTATCCTTGCAAACAATAAACAAATTGAAAAATTCAAAGCTGAGTTTTTGAATAGCATTGTGTAAATTTTATAGTTCCAATATTTCAGCTGAGCTCCCTCACCCATCTTCACAGAGGAAAAATGTGGGTTTGCTACCCAAAAAACTCAGCTGCAAATATGAAAAACCACAGAAGAATTCACCATTTACCATTCCATATGAAAAACTGCAAACATATATTAATGTCCCATGTGCCCCATTCAATCTATTATGATCCAAATAAATAGGCCTGTTGACATGTCCGTGGACATACATACCTATGATTGGAAAAACAAGTTCCAACCAGAAATATTCCTTTGACTCCATGGAGTAAATTCAAATTGTTGAGGCAATCTTTACCAAATCTTTCTTAGAAATTCAAATTTACAATACAGGAAAAGTAGAGTTATATATATACACCTTGTATTACCACATTTGCTAAAATTTTCATAAACTGATAATAAGCTATAAAAAATTTCATGGGTATCACTCTAAACCCTATGTTTCTCATTTTATAAACGTTACAAAATTGTCAGTTGTACTATCCTTATTAGCTAAGTCGCCACATTTGACTTCGTGTTTGAATTCGTGGAGGATAAAATTCGTAAAATATTCGTTACTAAAAAATCAAAGATAAAATTCATGATTAAATTCAACTAACAGAAATATACTTTATTATCAAAAATATAAATACGTAATAAAAAGAAAAAACATAAAAGTTAAACCTAAACTAAAAAATAAAAAGCAGATTATATTTTTTCTTTGATCACTTAACTAACATAATTTAAGAGAGAGAAAAGTCAAATAAAAAATAAAAATAAAAATGGAAGGATCAGGCACAGCGTCTTGCAATGGAAGTCTGCAAATACCCGGGCAATGGCAGAGATCGTGCCAAATTGTAAACTCCACAGCAGCTTCTAGAGATGGCACGGTAGCTTTCAAACGTGGCAGGGCACAGCAGCTTCTAGTCACAGTAGAACTCTTTCCTCAAGATTCAAACAACCTTACAGTTATCATATTTTCAATTATTTAATTCCTTTTCAATTTGTGCAAATTAAATTGTGAATTTTAAAGAATTTTCTGAGAGAGATTTAGTGAATTTCACATTTTTGCCATAAAAATGGGTGAATGCAATGACTAAGCTTATTATCAAACACTTCACTCCTCGAAAATTAAGCTAGGAACAAGTTTGGTACAAGTCAATGCAGTTACATCTACAAATGCAAGATCCCAAGGAGAGATCATACTAGCTTTTACAGCACCTTGTAGACCTAATAAGTGCTAACCTGTTATTTTGACCTTAGTTATAAGCAGGTTTGGTGCCATGGCTTTTACAATGGGCAAGTAGCATTCACACCCATTTTTGCATGACCCTGATATGCTCAAATTTTGCTTCAGTTGTTGAATTGCTCGCTCTAATTCGCAGTACTAAATGACTCTAATAATATAAGATGACGCTCCAAAATGGATAAAATGATGAATTCAGGCTATTGTGACAATGAAGTGTACACATTTTCATAGAACGTCTGCATTTGTCATTTTTTTAATTTCAACAATTTGTCAACTGTACCATAGCTATTACCAAACACTTTGTTCCTTGAAATTGAAGTTAACAACAAGAAGTTTAGCACAAATTAATGCAGTGAAATCTACCAATGCAATATCCTGAAGAGAGCTCACAATAGATTTAACAGAACCTTGTACATCTAAAGACTAGTTACTCGTTCTTTTGGCCGCAGTTCAAAAGTGGACTGGGTGTATATGCTAAGGAGGGACTCTACTAACCAGCCTCTTTATAGGTAAAGGTAGAAGACCCTTCTTAGTATACACTCAAAAGATTCAGGAAGGTACTAAGTTGGTAACAGGTGTTAACATAATCAAAGCATGTAATAAAGTAAATAATGTGGTATGCAAGGCAATAAGTATGACAAATGCCCCAATGTATGCAATAAAGTAGATGGAACAATATGTCAATAACAAGAGATAGAGGGCAAAGGGGAACTTACTTCTAGGGAACTCGTTGGCACAATAAGTTCCCTCTTAGAATAGTTCTTTTATGTCACAAGGTTCAAGGGCTTAGGTTGAAACTTTGGAAGAAAAGAGGTTATCTAGCAAAGCAGGTAGGTGCATGTGCCCATGTCTCAATCTTGGTCTATAATAAATCCTCAACTCCAAGTCTTCGAGTCCTTTACGCTGGTGTGTGTTCTTTTAGGAAAGCCCTTTATCCTAAGAACAAGAAGTTCAGCACAAATCAATGTGATGATATCTTAATCTACCAATAAGATATTCTGAAGAGAGCTCACAATAGATTTGACAGAACCTTGTAGATCTAAAGATTAGTTACTCATTCTTTTAGCCGCAGTTCAAAAGTGGACTAGGTGTATCTGCTTAGGAGAGACTCTACTAACCAAGCCTCTAGATAGGTAAAGGTAGAACCCCTTTTAGTATACACTCAAAGAGTTCGGTAAGGTACTAAGTTTGTAGCAAGTGTTAGCATAATCAAAGCATGTAATAAAGTAAATAACGTACAATGCAAGGCTATGAGAATATGCAAGGAACAAATGACACCATAATAAACAGCATAGGACAACACCAGCCATTTTAAAAGTGACACCATCAGTCAGATTCAATCACTTGTTCCTTAAGGAGCTATATGGGATAAAATGGTCTCGGAGGGAAAGAGAGAGTCAAGACGAAGTCATTAAATAGATCATCATGATGCATATAGGTATCTAAATATAAAATGTAGGAACCTAAAGTATGCTGAGGAAACCTTAATATGATTGTGCAACATGGTTTCTCTAGCCAAGAACACCACAATCCCGCAATATATCAATGACAGGAGATGCAAAGCGACAACAAGTTCCTTGACAAGAGAAGTGTTCATGAAGCATTTTTAGCATGTATACTCTGGGTTTTGTGGTTTTTACCATGGAAACATATAATTCACATTATTTCACTAAGCAACTTTTTGCAGATATAGTTCCATTCATATTTTGCTTCTAATTTTTTATCATTTGCTCTTATTCACAGTAGTAAGTGACCCTATTAAACTAATGATTATTCTCAAACATTGGTAAAATGGTTACTTAGGGTTAACTTTCCACATACTTTGTACCATAAAGGACCAAATCAGGTTCAAGACTTCTTCTTTGAAAGGAACATCCATTAAATTCTAAGATATCACTAAGAAAGCTCAGAACAACTTCAGAACGGATGAGAAGATTATTAGCTTGTCCTTTTGGCAGCAGTTTGAAAGAAGATTTAACATCTGGCTTCTTACAGTGGTCTAGTACAGTTCACATTATTCTGCTAGAGGATTTGTTTGCAGATTCCCTGCTGATTCATGAATTCCTTGCAATAATTTGCACTACCAACACTCACAATTACCCTGTTAATCTGATATTTTAGTCAAAATGGAAGACTTAGCGTTTTATACACATAATGTTTGCTACAAGAGGCCAGATCAAGATAAAACTCTATCCCCTAACATAAGTAGAAAATAGTGCAGTCAAATATTCTCTACTAATATAAGTGTGAAAAATAAAGTCAGCATTGAAATTGCTTGCTCTCATTCCCAGCTAGCACTTAATAGTCATTAGTTATTATGACCCTGTTCAAATAATAATCAGATAAAATGGTAAATTAGAGTTGTTTTAGCCGAACTGTTCACTAAAAAGACCAGACCAGGATCAAAACTCCTCCCCATACATGTTCAAAACTATCCACTTTCAAAAATCGTTGTTCTTATTTGCAATGTTAGAGCTAACCATGACCCTGCTAAACAAGTAATTAGATAAAATGGTGAATTATGGTTATTTATGGTATCTTGTTTACTAGAAGGGATAGGATCAGGATTAAAACTTCTTCCCTAACATAACTATAAAACCAAGCCGTAAAACATTAAATTCCTTGCTCTTATTTACAATGCTGGCACTTAAGTGTAACACTCTTAAACTCACAATTGAATAAAATGATGAATTAGGGTTAATTCACACAAGATCTTTACTACAAGGGACTAAATCAGGATAAAAAATTCTCCGATTAACATTAATGTAGAGAAGAGCAGTCAGTTTATGGACTCCTTGTTCTTATTTGCAATGCTAGCACTTCAAACTAATAATTGGATAAAACGGTGAATTGGATTCATTTTATGCATAATGTTTACCAAAGGGGGCCCAAAAAAAAATCCCAATCACAAGTGCAAAAAAGAGCAGTCAAAAATTATACCATAACAAAAGAGTAAAAGGAGCAGTCAGCTTCGGAATCACTTGCTCTTTTTTGCAGTGCTAGTAGCACTTATTTTGACACTGCGAAACTAATAATCACATAAAATGGTGACTTGTTATTTTTCACATAATCTTCGCTAGAATAAACCATCAAGATTAAAACTACTCCCCAAACATAAGTGTAAAAAACAGCCACTTCCTGAATTTGCTGCTCTTATTCACAGTGCTAGCACCAACTATGACCTTGTTGAATTAACAATTCGATAAAATGGTGAACTATTTTCTGCATAATGTGCACTGAAAGGGACTAGATCAGGATCAAAAATCCTCCCCAACCATAAGTGTGAAAAAGTGCTATCACTTAATATTGCCATGTTAAACTGATAACTGGATATACTGACAACTCGGTCATTTTCCACATACTGTTCACTACATAAGACCAAATCTGAATAAAAATTCTCCCCTAACGTAAGTAGGAATCAATTCAACTAGTTATTTCATTCAGTAGACTAAGAGTTACATATAGACTTCCACTCTAACTTATCTTTCCTACAATATCTTTTGTATCCCTATCTTCACTCAACTGAACCTATTCTAAAGTGAGTTGTTACAACAACTCACGTACTTACACACTCTAAATAATAATATTTTCATATCACACTATGTGATGTACTAACTCTAGATATTTCCCACATTCCCCCCTAGTGCGAACATAAAGAAAGAGAACATTACACATGTACCAGAATAAACACATATTGATGGATGGGACCACATCAACCAACCCAACAAGCAAATACAAACATGTCCTTTGAAACATACTCTTATGGATGGAAACAAATCAACCAATTCAACAAGGTCAGTGGGAATGACCTCACTACAACTCCATTCAATACGCTGATCCAGAACACACACTCTCCAGAATTGTTAACAATAACACAATTGTTCACAACGAGATCAGTCAGACTTAGCCTTACTGATCTTTACAACATTCATATAACTCTTCACTGCAAGTATGGGATAGGCCTCCACTTCTCTTCTATTTTGCTACTGCAAGTGTGGCATGGGCCTCCACTTTGTCTTCACAGGTTTGCTCCTCCGATTGGTTGGGCCTAGCCAAGCAAGTACAAATCAAGATAGCAGGACGCTGTCAACACTATATCTTCAGTGGGTGCTGGCCACCTCACTGAATATTGCATTTGCAGCGGCTGCAGGCAATCACTACCACTTGATCACGAACAACAAAAATGGTCTCCACTGCCACTGGACACCATTATTTGCTTTATTATTTTTGGCATAGGTTATTGAATTGTCTTTAGTTGGAGTACATCATCACTGCCACTGATGAATAACAATTCTTTAAGCTTTGTAGTTGTTTGGGCTCATTCTGTTTTGCCAATACTGCAATATGCAGCTTTGAGTTAGTGGAAAACTCAAGGTTGTTGATTGGCCTCCTTCCTCTGACCTCCTGTAGAATGCTACTCACTCGGTAAAATAGATGACGAAGCTCAATGGTTTCGACATTTGGTTTAGTTTCATATTCTTCCCTCCCACAACGTAAACCGACTTATATGGATGTCGGTTTTGACTGAAAATGCATCTGCATACATTGACAACAACACACATTGAGACACAAAACTGACTCTATTCAGACTGAGAGGACAATTGACTTTCAGACACAAAAGTCAGGCTTTGACTATGGAAATGACTATATATTTGGGAAAAAAAGCCTAGACGATAGACCTATTATGAGATAAATCACCTTACAATGAACTTTTAGTAATGGTTTTAAAATTCACACTTAAAATTAACCACTAGACTATGTAGCAAAATCTAACAGCATACCTAGAGCTTTATTACCAACTTAGATTAGACTAAGAATCTAAACAAACCAAAGCATATATTAACCATGCAAACCAAAGTATATTGCTTTTAGCTATTTATATTTTCGATAACATAATGACACATTAATAAAGCAAAAAATAACTTACATCCTCATGTTTAATACATTCACTAGAAAAATTTACTTACCAACTTTATGACAACTTTCCCGGTTTTGTGCGTCTCTCATGCTACCGTTTCTTAACTTTTGACTTTTTCAACTTTTTTTTTAGATTATTATTAGACAAAAGTGCATCTCATGTTTTAGCCATTCTATGTCCAAAGTTCGAGCGCTCGAGTGTGTTGTCACTACAAAAAAATTGCCTAAGAATTTCAAAAAAAATTGTCACCAAGTGCATCTCATGTTTTAGCCATTCTATGTTCAAAGTTCAAGCGCTCGGGTGTGTTGTCACTACAAAAAATTTGCCTAAGAATTTCAAAAAAAATGTCACCAAGTGTCTAAAGGTCCCCTTGGACAAATTTCATATTTTGTCTTGGACAAATTTCATATTTTGTCTTAGCCAAATTTTGAAACGCTCCTTTATCAGCAAAATCGCTCCCGGGAGGAATTGTTCCTATAGTTCCTTCATTCCATGACTCGGGTGACGGGGCGACATAAGGTCCTTGGGCTTGCTTTATGCTTTTGAGTTCGCATATGAGAGTAGCCCAAAGTCATTTTCAAAGGGTCGAGGATGTCTTCGCCATGTTGATTGTGAGGGTGTTCGAAGGAGACTCAACAAAAAGAATCTCCAAAGAAGCTAAAGAGTTGATCAAGACATACGGAAGTTTCTTTATCCAATTCCTAAGGTTCACATACCTCAAGATAGCATGCTTTAAAGAAATTCCTTACAAGCTTCCCATCTTCTATAACAACAAGCTTGTTCTCATCGACCTGTGCAAACAACTAAATGTCATTCACATAGTGTGCAAAGACAGAAAAGTACATGGCATCAATTTTCCTATTGCTTTGGGACATTACTTGTGCAGATATGGAATGGATGCCCAAAATGTTGAAAGAACCATTGCTCCTTTCAATATGTATCCATATCACAAGAGGACTTCTTTTGATAGTTAGAATTTCATCGACAACAATGTCAGACTCCCTTCAAGCTATTGGCAAGTGACCACCATTGAGGATTTATGGGAAGATTGCGATAATGAGCTCGAAGTCAAGAGAATAGCATTCATGAGAATGTATCTCAACCAAATCCAAGCCTTCAAACTTGATCAAATCCTTGAAGACATGATAGATGATAGCAATGATTTGTACGAGCCCGAATTTGAAAAGACTATTCAGCATGCCCCTCTTCCCATTATTGACAAAAAGAGAGGGATAATATTGATGATTTGACTGCTCTTGTAATCACAAGAACTAAAAGATGGTTTCATAAGAAAATGACCAAATTCAAAGCCACAAAAGAGTACTTCCTAGGTTCAACAAGAAATACCTTATTCCTCAGGTGGCCAACCTTCAAGCACCAAGGTTTATGGTAGGACTCCTACAACTAATGCAGCAATAAAAGAAGATAATCCAAAGGAGATTCTCACGAGAAATTGGCAATCAAAAGGCATCCTACTTCCCCTCTTGAAACAGGTGACAAATCTACTCATGTTTGTACTTCACTTGTGCAAACTTCGGCTCCCTTGTCTCCTCTCACTTTGAGTTTGCTTGCATCAACCCAACCTAACGTGGTTGTCAGTGACTCTTCCTTCATCTGAGTCCAACCCCTTGTCAATAAGCAAAAGAAGACCTATCCTAAGGCTATTGCTTATGATTATGATGTTGTGGCCTGCTCACTCCAAAATGCTCCTGCACCTACACCAAAGAAAGCTAAGGCCACTTCCCGTCTAGTCACAAATTCCTCTGATCTCCAATTTGTCAAAATTTCCAAGCCCACTTCGGACAAAAGTTAAGCTGAAATAACCATGGTTGACTATAAGTTAACTAGAGTTTCATTGGGCAAAGCTAGCCATGAAGGAGACATGCACAATTTCAAAGATAGCCTCCAGAATCACTGAGAGAGTGGAAAAAGGAAAGAAAACGCAAAAACAGCTTGCGGAACAAGTTCACACTCTATCAGCCTAGACTATCCGGAAATGCCAAGTACCCCCCAATACCAGGCCTGATAGGTACCTAGTACGGGTACGGGTTCGATTCGAGTACGTTGTGGGTACGTACCCACAGCGTACCCGAACAGTTTTTTTAAGTGCAAAAAATAAATAAAACTTGAGGGCTTTGACTGGAATTGAACCTTGGAAAGTTCGTGTGAGATTCAATATTGCCAATAGGATTCGAAGGGTCAAGAGAGATGAAAAGGACTTCATTTGGTTGACTTACGATTTGGGGGCTTTCTTGTTGCTCCTCATGGGTCCTTTATTCATCAGTCAATTTGGAAAGCTTGTGAAGCACTTGATGGTTGGGCAGCCTATTTTCTCTTCCTTCGACACTAGGTGCCAAGCCTACAAATCAATTTTGTCGAATCTGAAATATAATGACAAGATCCTTGTCTTGACAAGATCCTTGTCTTGACAAGAGGCTGCTCTGCCCTCCTTTGGTTTAAGAAAGGAATTAAAATATTTCATGACTTGTACAGATTTGGGAAGTGGATGGAATGGACAGACCTTAAAGCTTTCTATAAGCTTCCTCAATCTCAGTTCAGAATGTATACAATGCTCATAAATGCTTTCACAGCTCCCTCTACTCGACTAATTATGGAGGATGAGAATGACTTTTGGGATACTATGAGGTGGCTCAAAGGCCCCCCTCTCCAAGAGGCTACCTCCAAACAACTCTATGAAAAGATTGTCTTCTCCCCAAACCTTTCCCTGGGCCTTAACAATAGTAGATGGAATGTTTGTGAGCCCATTCATAGATGGATGCATAGATTTCATGTTTTGTGGTCTTCTTGTATTCAGTCAAAGAAATCTTGCTTTGGATGGCTTCTAATTCATAATAAGCTTGTTGCTGGCTTCTAATATTTTATAGGTTGCTGAGACTATAAGCTTGTTGTTTTTAAAAAAAATTATATATATATATATATTTTTTACTTTTCAAAAATATATTGTACAAACGTACCCACTGCATACCGTACCCGAGGTTTTTAAAAATTTGCCGTTTCAGCATACCGTAACCGTACCCATACAGTTTAGCTATCAGCATATGTCAAATCTTTTTCTCTCAAGACTCTCCCCCACTATCATCTCTCCCTGCTTCGACTTCGGTAGAAGAGATTGATCCTAAAGCCATCTCAGAAATCCACAAGCACAGTAACCGGGGTAAGGCCGTTGAGACCTAGGTCGAACAACTGTTAATCAACAGTGTCAACTTCATCGACATAAATCAGAAAGCGTATGGACAACTGGTGGATGCTCAAAAGAGCTTGTTGAGCCAAATTGAAACCGCCGAAATGGAATCTGCCGTATGGGGAAGTCTCACTCAAGTCCTACACGATTCTTATGACAATCTCTCCCAAACTTGGTCCCTTGACCTGTTGTGGAACTTCCATTTTGCCAAGTGCAAAATATTCCACCAATAGGGTGGAGAGTTCATATAGAGATAAGTACGCAGCTTTGGTAGCTTGCATACAACGGAGATGATACTGGTGATGGCAATCTACAAGAATCAGTGGCAAATGCTTGGACATGAATATCAGATTGTCCAAAGTCAGTGTTGCACAATTGTCGAAGAACTGATCAGAATCGGTCAGATAGGAATCACACATTCATGAAACACGTTTCAGGCCTGATCGTGATCCACAAAAGAAGCATATTCAGGGTATGAGCGACTGCTAAGTGGGTATGCTCAAAAGCTTGATATTGTCAACAATGTCAGATGCACACAAGTGAACTTTTGACTGCAGTGCATGCATGAACGGTGAAGGCAATGGCTGGAATATTGGCGCACGGATTTGTAGAAGATCTGAACTGAGATGCACACGACAGATGTCAAATCAGCAGGTAAGGGGCACATGAGTGGATCGGATCACTCCTCTTCGATGCACCAAAATCTTAGTGCCTTCAAGAATACCTTAAAAACTCTGAAACTTCCTTATCCTATGCAAATAAGAAATACTCTCAACCCAAATTCTAAGAAAAACAGTTTTTAAGAAACAAACTATTATTCACTCACAAAACCACCATTCACAATGGCATTGCAGAACAAAATGGTTGCCCCTGGCACACCTATTAGATTTCCATCAGAGGCGTAATAATTCCTGCTCTGATGCCAAAATAGAAGTAGGAATCAATTCAACTAGTTATTTCATTCGATAGACTAAGAGTTGCATATAGACTTTCACTATAACTTATCTTTCCTACAATCTCTCTCACATCCCTATCTTCACTCAACTGAAGCCAATCTAAAGTGAGTTGTTACAAAAACTCATGTGCTTACACACTCACACTAAATAATAATATTCTAATGTCACATGTTGTTATGAACTAACTCTAGATATTTCCAACATATAAAACATGGCAGTCAATTTTCAAATTTCTTGATCTTATTGGCAATGCTAGCACTCAGCATGACCCTCTCAAACTAAATGACTCTGTTAAGCTAATAATCACATAAAATGTGTATTCCATTTATTTTTGACATACTATTCACTACAAAAGACCAGATCAGGAGCACAATCCTCCCTAAACATAAGTGTAAAAAAGGCAGCCATTTTACAAATTCTCTGCTCTGATTTGGAATTTGGCACAAACTACTGACTGGATCAAATGGTGAATCGGGGCTATTTTCCATAATTAATTACCAAAAGAACCGGATCAGTATTAAAACTTATTCCTTAACATAATTGTAGAAAAGTGCATTTACCTATTGAAAAATCCCCAAATGGATCTCGGTTGTTCTCCAACAATTTAAATCAATTAAAAATACCCAAAAGCTGATTTTTTATTATTATGGCAATCACACTAAAACAGATCTGATTTTATGTGAAGAAGTGCGACTAGGGTTTGAATGGAAACTAGCCTGAAACCCACCCCAAACAGATTTGAAGACTGTGCAGCATTAAATATGGATGTTTTCTGTCTATGGCGACTAGTCTAGATGATAGAACTACTACCAGCATTACCCATTCTTGTCATAACAAGCTCAAACTGGAACAGTTTATTATAAAATAAAAATCTGGTATTTTTGAATATAAAACAGGCTGGGATTTAACACAGAAATCTGCAGATTTAAAGAGACTGGAACAGTAATATAAATCCTTCCAAAATATCGAAAATACCTTCCCTTGAGCTGAAAAAAGAATACAACAGGTAGCAGCACAGATCAGACCTGGGAATGACGTCAAAACATCACATGACAGCCACATATGAGCCGCTCCATTAGAGAAAATCAGTACAGCACTGCTGCAACACTGGTATTCGACTTTTATTGCAAAAACTCCACAACTACCGCTGAAAAAACACTGAAATTCTGTGTAAGCTCTATGGAAAATCCAGTGCAGAAATTCCTCCTAATCTCCAAGAGGGTTTTCGTCCTCTAGAGGCAATATACTAAGGGTTTTCATCCTTAGAATATTTTAATACAAAAGCACCAGGCTTAAGATCAAGTTCAGAATTGATAAAATGATTTATGGTGCTCTACCCAAGCCGCCCCCTCTCCTTTTATAGGAAAAATATTACAAAATAACCTTTTCATCTTCCAATAAGAAAAGAGGGCCAAAATACCCTAAAAACATGCCCAAACCAGGTCACACTTTTCTAGGGATGACTCCTAATGTTTATTTTGGCTTCTCATGCCAAGTCGCACTTTCCTTGGGAGGTGTAATAACTTTTATCTTTTCTAAACTCTATTTCCCTCTTTTGTCCAAGGCGCATTCTTACCTAGGGATGACACAAAAATGGCATGGGTCTTTTTTCTACTTTCCCTAGAAAGGATACAACATAATATTAGACCCAATGCACCCCTTTAGAGATTACAAATTTATTATTAAGTCAAATAAATTAATACAAGTGCTTTATTAATATTTTTTTGCACTTTGTAATAACTCATTGTGACTTAAGTCACCCTTATATTTTTCCTTTGGCCGTCGGGTCGACAAAATGGGCCAAAGGTCTTCGATTTGGAAAAGGGGACATTACACCTATTAAATTCCTTGCTCTTATTCACAATTCTAGCACCTGCAATGCTATTACACTAACAATTGAATAAAATGGTGAATAAGAATGGGACTGATCAGGATAAAAATCCTCCCATAACATAAATCTAGAAACAAGCAGTCAATTTTTGAACTCGTTGCTCTTATTTGCAGTGCTAGCACTTACTATGACCCTATTAAACAAATAATTGGATAAAATGGTGAATTGCCTTTATTTTCCGCCTAATGTTTACTAAAGGGGACCAGATTAGGATCAAAAATTCTCTCCTAACACGAATGTAAAAAAGCAGTCAAAAATTCTAGACTAAGTTAAAAGTAAAAAGGAGCAGTCAAATTTCAAATCGCTTGCTCTTATTTGCAGCAGTAGTAGCACTTACTAAGAAACCATTGAATTACTGATCACATAAAATGGTGACTTATGGTTATTTTCCACTTACTGTTAACTACAAAGGACTATCGGGATTAAAAATACGCCCTAAACATGTGTTAAAAAAACAGCCACTTTCCAAATTTCTTGCTCTTGTTCATGGTCCTGACGCCCACTGTGACCTTGTTGAGCAAACAATCAGACAAAATTATGAATTAGGGTTTCTTAAATTTTACTGTAAGGGACCAAATCAGGATCAAAAAATCCTCCCCAAACATAAGTGTAAAAAAAGCAACAGCTTTCCAAATTCCTTTTTCTTAATCGTGGTACTATCACTTACCATAACCATGTTAAACTAATAATTGGATATAATGACAACTTGTGGCTATTTTCCAGACTGTTTACTACGAAGGACCAGATCTGAACTATTAATTCTCCCCGCATAAGTTTAAAACATGCAGGTCGTTTTCAAATTCCTTGCTTTAATTGGCAAGGCTAGCAATGCTATCAAATTACAAATGGATAAAATTTGAATTAGAGTTATTTTCCGCCTGTTTACTGAATAAGGCTCAATCAGGATCAGAAGTTCTAACAAAATCGTTAAAAGGGGCAAACAGTTTTTCAATTTCTCGCTCTCTCGATGCTAGCACTTGCCATGACCCTGCTAAGATACTTATTGCATGAAACCGTGGATTAGGGTTATTATCCACAAAATGTTCACTACAAATCTACAAAGGCCCAGTTCAGGACTAAAAATTCTCTCCTTACATAAGTGTAGAAATCAGTGAGTTTTAAAATTCCTCAATCTTATTTCCAATGCCAACACTTACTATGACCAAGTTAAACTAGTATTTGGGTAAAAAGGTGAATTACGGTTATTTTCAACAGAATGTTTATTCTGTAAGACCAGATCAGCATCAAAACTCTCCTCTAACACAATTTTTTTATTAAAACGAAATCAATTGTTTGGCACTTTTGGTGGTGCTGAATGAGCTGCACTCAAATGGTAAGAGTATTGGTTTTCCCAAAAATAAAAGTCATTGGATCAAATGCACAGGAGACATGATAAAGTATTGAAATTGGATAAAATAACAGATCCAACTCACTAGGTAAGGTGTGTACGGCAATGGACGAGGCTGAGCAAATTTGATCAAAATCACTCCGTGGCATCTAAGAGCCAAAGTTCATCCCAAAAAGAGAATTCACAAGTCAAAAAAATGCAGACAGTTTTTGGATTCCTTGCTCTTATTAGCAACGCTGGCACTTACTATGACAATGTTAAACTAAATATAAGTGTTGTTTTCAACATAATGTTAAAATGGAGACAGTTTTTGGACTCCTTGCTCTTACTAGTCATGTTACCACTTACTATAACCCTGTTAAACTAACAATAAGGGTTGTTTTGATTTCAACATAATGTTTACAACAAGCGGCAAGATCAAGATCGAGGTATCTTCCCCGACATAAATGGAAAATGGAACAGTTATTTTATCCTCTGATCTCACTTTAAAAATCCCCAATTCAACCAAATCAGAACAAAAAGATACAAACTCCTTCAGATGAAGAACCTTTTGTACAAAATAAAAGACAGATCCACCAAAATAATACCGGTAAAACTTCAAATTAACTTCACCATTTGATTGAAATCTTACTTGCTGATAAAGTCCATAAAGGAGCAATGCGATCTCATTTTTGAAACGGGAAATTGCAGCTTTAGATGATGAAACATCTGATGTTCCGAAGCCCGCATACGCAGCCGCTGCATAAAATCTTTCCGGATAAGCCAATCCAGAGCTCGACCTCGTAGCCATTGTTGATCTTCAAATTAACACCCTGAGAATTATTTTGTTTGATCTAAGCCCTAACAGAACGGAGGAGGATCCTTTTGTCAAACACTTGACATTCGCGTGGAAATGTCTGAACCGCAGCAAGTTTTTAGCTGCTAAATAGCGATGGTTTATTTGGTTTTTCGGCCAGGATTAGCTGCCAAATAGCTATAATAGTCATAGTAAGGCAATATTTGTTTTTTTTAATATGGTTGTAAAAGTAAAATTTTGTATTGTGATGGTTTAGGGAGTAAAATGTGTATGATATTAATTGCATAGAAACCTTTATATGGCATTTAATTAAAAGGTATTACTAAGAGTAGGCGCCCAATCGGTATAAGTGGGTGACTCTCTTGGTCCACCTAAATTCAAATGTTTTTGTTTTTGTTTTGTTAACCTTTAAAAAAAAATTAAATATTATTTTTGAAAAATATAATAGATATTAATATGAGGGTTTTATTTTTAAATTTTTATATATTATATTTACGTCGAAAACGTATTCTAAATTGGAATGAAGATTTCCGCATTGACAACAAATCGAGCATTAGAGGATCAAGATTGCAGGTCAGGCATTTATGTTGAAGTACGGATGCACTTTGGAACCATTGATGGCACATGAAACACTTGCAAGGATTGCATATTTGGTTTTTGCCTATAATAGGAAGGGATATTACGCTTTTGCACTGCATAGGTTGTTATGTACTCGCTCTGATGCGGTAGAACAATCAATGGCTCAGATTACCTCGCAGATGGTGGTTGAAGTCCTTGTAATTTGCATCTGTTGATTTAATGGAAACCCTAACCCATTTTATCTTGCCTTCTGTGTTGCATTTGTTGTGGTGCGTATTAAAAACCCTAATATTATATATTTTGCTTCTGTTTTTGGTTTACAAAAGACATAATTAAAAGTGGGGTCGATGATTTCTCTAACATGTATGTCGTTTTCCCTCTCGCTACCACAATTTCCTACAATGTGACTATTATAGATTGTTTGTGCTAGGAAAATGGCTATCAAATCTTCGACCTCATATTCAATTTTGTGTATTGTTCGGTTTATTATTATTATTATTATTCCAATTTACCCTGAAACCGAAAACCTGAGGCCGCCTTTTGCGTAGTGATTTGCGTGTCTAATATATGTGATTTGGGTTTTTGCATTGAATCGATGGATGCCTGATTTTACTAAACATTCTAAAACCCAACTTCGGTTTCAATCTTAATATAGGATTATCCATATCCATGTGAGTTGTATATAGATTTTTACTACGGAAAATCCTAGCCTCTATTATAGCGGTCATAAAATGCTATCATAAAGAGAAACAATATAGTTTGCACACATCTTTGGATGTATTTGTTATAAAGTACTTCTGAATTTGGACCAAAAATGGAAAACAATTAGTGTTGATGATGTAGACATCATTAAAGCTTCAGATGTTGAGGCATATCCATTTAGCCAAAAAGACTCCTAAGCTTAAGGGTGAGGGGGACGCTATTAGTATTTCGAAACCTTGTATTCTCTTCTTGTCTCTCTTCACATTCCTTTATCAAAGAAAGAATAGAGTGTTACAAATCCTTTTGATATTGTGGCATATCTTATTACTACAACGTTTTTATCCTTGTGATTCATGTTACGTCTATTGTCAATGTAACTTAAATCGTAGTACAAGAGAAAATGAATGGCCTTAAAGTAGTAACATTAGGCTAGAGAAGGGCCATAGCTTATAAAGGTTGGTCGAGTTACACTTATGTCCATTTCGCATATACCAATTCCATAGTATTTGTGACAACTTTTATAGGATTTTAAAAATGTTTGACTTGTCATGTCCGGTGATCCACCGATTCTCGCTACTAACTCTATATTTTCTTATTTGTAAGAGAAAAAACATAATTAGCCCACATCCTTGGATGTATTTGTTGTAAATTACTCCATTTGTTCTTTGTGGGATTGACTCCTCTTCTCTGTTACACAAATAACTTCCTTCACTCGTATACTCTGTTATACAAGCATTTTATAAGTATAGATGTTTTTACAATAGGCTTTGGGCCATATTTTAGCTTCCTCATTAAGGTTATGACATCCATTATGGGTGGTTGGCCTATCTATTTTATCTTATTTAGGCAGATTCTAAAATTAAAAATGCCACATTCGTAAACCCATCCTAACTCGATTATATATCAATTTTTATTGAATTTTATGGTAATTGTTGGAGTAGAAAAAATTGCCTTCTGAGTGATGTTTTCGGTGTCCTTTTACATGTACAAAACTTGGGTAATTTGATTTTCATTAATGAATTGGAAAGTAAAATAGTGGGCATGTATTTTTCTGCACACTAGTGTTCTCCATGTAAAATATTCACCCCTTCTCTCGCATAATGTAACACCCATGTTATGCTTCATCAAATTAAGGGTATTTAAAAAAACAACAACCCCCTTAATCACAATTAATGTCTTTAATGATTTTTAGCACAAACCAATTAAATCCAACATAATATAATTTTTTACAATCCATCTGATAACAATGATAACCATGTGCAGTTGTAAGGGTCCATTAGATCTACCTGATCCCCCTTATCATCACTCTAACTGAGTGAGTATAACTTGTATACTTTTAGTTAAACTATTTTAACAGGTTTTGAGAACTAAGTGCAACTCTTATGTGTCAACCTGGAGAATAGTCAAGTTGCAATCCATCCGACATCCGACACTAAAAATTAGGAGTATGGTGATTAGATAGTGTAATCAACTAACTACACTACTTGGCCAAGTTTTCAAGCGAGCAATGTAATCTTAGTTTGACAACAACACATAAGTCAATGAAACTTGTCTCAATCACTACACTACTATCTCTACACAATTATCTAGATCTCAATTTCATTGTTTAGGAAGTTTAATTTTTTATTTCAAAGAAGTAGGATCTAGGACTCACCACTCAATTCGAGAGTACGTTATCAGTCTCATCTTAGGATCCCTATGGGAAAGATAATGACCACTTAATGACATTCATCATTAAGTACTCACTACCCTTCTCGTAGCCATCCTAAGTTAGTATGGCTAGGGTTCAATTGAATGGAAGAGCAGGTCATAACACCCACATTTAATTCACACCATCGTCATCTTTTGAGTTAATACTAGGTACGTCATATCGTTACAATGTTAGGAGTCAAGACACATTATCCATTTCCCAATAGATAACTATAGTAACTTGCCTCATTACTAACTTTAATAAGTATCTCTTTTTGTGGTATCACAACATAACATTAGTTGTTAAGGATAGGTTTAGTTAATTGTGTCTCATATTATAGTGTTCTAATCATGTCCTAGTTATTTTGTTTTAGTCTCATTTGTTATCATCTAATGTGAATGTTTCACTTAAACTCAAAAGATATCTTCTGATGATTAATTGGTTAACTTACGATTGTCATATAATGTGAGTATAATTATTCACATCTACATATAGTTATCCCATTTAAAAATTATTGATATGGTACATAAACAAATGTATTGTCATAGGGTCATAATTAATGTACTTTATTTTTAATAAAGTACGACGGTACTATAATAATATTTTTGTATTATTGTTTTCATGGTGTATTATTCACATTGATGGCTTATTTCATCATTCATAATGAATCTATAATTTTGCAACGAATAACACTAACTCATAAATGTGCATTGTTGTTCATAACAATTTTTTAATCATTTTTCGTTCAATTATAGTACAATAAAGTTACAAATGTTATCTTCCTTGTAATGATATCTATTTCATAATAAGTGTTGAAGATTTTCGTAATCATACATTCGTAATAATATATCAAAAATAGTATTGTACTTAACATTTAAGATTTAATAACTTTAAAAACATATACTATTGTAAAAACAACGAGAAAAGTATCTTTACAACTCACAAAATGTGATACAATCAATAAGTTTATTTATTCAACTTTATAAGGAAGAATCCTTATTTTTCTCAAAATGATATCATACTACATTTTGAAATATTATATGTAGACAAAGCCTTTATTAAAATCTGCAAAAATAATACTTTCGCTTTTCAAGGTATATAATAATCCAAAGTGGATTTTCTAATAATAGTACATGAATGAGTCATCTATATAAAATCCAATTATCACTTCACTTTATTACTCTGTCCTGCACACTGTAGGACACAAAGTAAACATGGTCAGTTCAACGAAGTGGCATGAATTGTCTACTCATAATCATGTTATTCTATATTGAAATAAATGATTATGATATGATTATCTTTTATGTCAGTCATCTCATAAACTTCATAATCTAATTACTAAGTATGCATACCAATAAATCAATGAAGTGATACTATAACACAAAATAATATAAATTCATGAGTTTCAACTATGCACAGTAATAGAATTTTAGTCATCGATCATGTTTATTACATCGTTCTTACTTATCGTAAACAATAAATTTCATTGAGGATCTAAATAATCCTTAGTCATTCAAATAGAAAGTTTAGTACATTTATTAACATTATTATAATCATATAAGTAAATGGAATAAACATCACTACAACATAATCCATACTTTACAATGCCTTCTACTTTCTTTAGCTACGGACCAAACCAACAAAAGATCCTCATACGTATAGAAGTAAATTTAACAAGTTTTATTTACGGTGAACACACGAATAAATGATTCACGAAAGACTCGATAAACATATATAATGCGAATTGTTTCACCTTTACCCAAAATCTATCAATGTATTGAAACCCAAAAAAGAACAATTAGTCATTATGATTAGTCAAATTCCTTTGCAAGTATATGAACAAATTTGTATTTTAATAAATGAATAACACCAAGTCTCATATTAACTTTTACTATTTACCAAAGAAGAATAAAATTTACTAAATAATAAATAGTATTAAAACTTAGCTCTATGAGAGATTTTATTTTCTACAGAACCGATAATTATCAACAAAAACCAGTTCGAAATGGGAAAAAGAAACAATCCTTAAAAAACAAATTAAATATTTCTATTGCTATAACCAATCCAAAATGCATATTCATAGCAGACATAGTTTGCAATACGTCTCACAACAACAAGGACCCACAAAGTAAAAACCAAATACCAAAACGTCTTGGAAACGAAGAGAAGAATTTGTTTACAAACTAGTAATTTCTTATTTTTCATGCACACCATAAAACCAATTTCTTTTCTTTAAAAAAAAATCCAAATAGTAGATTTAACAATTTTCCCATATAAATCGACTGCCTGAGAGATCTATACAAGTTGTATAAAGAACAAATCTCAGTATAAATATAAGTATGTTGCAAGAAATTAGTTTTTCAACTAAAAAAAAAAACCCACAATTTCTTGCAAACCAAAAAAGCCATTTTAACAGCAAGCAAATTTGAGATGTGAACAATAAGAGAGTTTCAAGCAAAAATGCATGACCCTAAATAATATTCACCCATTTAACAAATACCCAAATTGCTGTTAATTTTTCTCTTCGTTTTCCCATCAAAATTTTGGTTAAAACTTATAAATTCATTCCACATTTAAAACTAACAAGAAAACCATAAAATATCCATTTATTTCCAAATAAAACAACAGGTTTAAGAATAGAAATACATGTTTGTGATACGCCCAGATTTCTCTATTTTCTCCTTCACAAACCAGAAAACCAAATGAATTTGACTGGAAAAGAAAAATCCAAATGCTCCTGACCAAAATGCCCAATGCATTGCAAAACTTGCCCTTGAAATAAATCAATATTCATGCATGCAACTAATAGCAACTTCCTCCATTTTCTCCAAACAATTGAGCCCCGAAATACTCATTAACCCTAAAAAATTGCAAATGGTGTATGCATGGCTCTGGCTTGCAATGCAAGCTTCACTTCTTCCAAGGAAATTGTGCCATCAATCGATGCACATTTAATTTCCTGTCGGTCCTTATCTATTTTCCCTCTAACTCTTCCAACTCTCCAAGCAAATGCACATTTTACTAAACATGCAAGTTTTGATTTTTTAACCAAATTTTAAATTTAATAATCATTGCTAAATTTAAACTTATCCACTTTTCATGCAAAGTCATATGGTGATTGAATTTAACACAAATCAATAATTATTTATAATGCCACATTTATGTGGTCTATGACCACTTAACAAACAATAAACATTATATCAATTAAAACCTATTTGTGGTCCATGACCACTTTCATATTAACAAAAAACACATTTTTGCAAAATGGTCCATTTTTGCATTATGGCCAAAGACTATTGCTTTAAAAAATTAAATTGATCCTTGGTCTGCGTGACCAATAAATCTCATGTTTCATCATTGCCAAACAAGGTGATCAAACAAACAAATATTTACCTTGTCGATGATCATAGACCTTTTTCGAGAAACAATAAAGGAAATTTTTTAATGTCATACGGTCTATGACTGAGTTTATAATGCCAAGGAGAATTAAAACTTAAAAACATTTAAACATCACATTATTATTACCTTGTGGAATGCTCTGCGACTAAACATCAAAATGTTATAAGTAAACAATTGTTTCGCATTACCAAGATGATAATTAACATTCATTTACCTCAATCCTTAAAATATTTCCAAGTAATGCAAACAACCGGTTTATTAATGAATAATGAAATAATTAAGCGTGGCAAACAATGGGGTATCCAACCACCCAAAAAGGATACAACAAGGCCATCGAATTGTGATCATCAAACAAATCCAATAAACATTAGATGGTGAGTACAAATTTAGTGTCAAGCATACACTTATAAACATGTTTATATATGCTCCAATAATATACATATGTGTGTGTGTGTGTGTATCGCTAATCTATCAAAGATTGATCAACTAACATTTGTAGTTATTTAATAATCCACAATTTGTTATGGCAACATATTCCAAATCAAATGTGGGGTGTGACATACTTACCCCCTAAAGAATCATCATCCCGATGATTTAACTTAACGCATACACACATATCAAATAGAAACTAGTCCATACATCATTGTAATCGAAAACAATTCCTATTTTTATAAAACTTGGAAAAAAATCTACAATTTTAGTCTCATTATTTTTCCGAATTCTTGGTTGTAACAACCTTAAAACAACAATTATTATAAAATAGTCATCTTAGGGCAATAATTTTCCATTGATGTCAACATTATTATCAAATAATAATTAATAATTCAAAAACAAATAAAAAATAATTATTTTTATCACTGAAATAGATAGGGAAACACAATTTTTATCTCTTCCAAATTCTCCCAAGTTACACTTTCTTCATAATATTGGTCCCATTGGACCTTGCATTGCACGATATCTCAATTTTGGAGATACAATCTGTGAGTTTCCAACACTCACATAGGTTCAACCATGGTTATTCTTGGGTCCAGAACCTATAAAGAGTTCCAATTTAGGACATGTGTTATATCTGAAAAATACTTTTAAGTAATGAAATATGAAAAACACCATGCATTATAAACAATGCGGGAGGTAATACTAATTAGTATTCCATCGGACATATAAATTCAAGTATTTTGAAAGGTCCCACATATCTAGGTGATAATTTGGTAGACTTGTCAAACATGATTAAACTCTTTTTGGGTTAACCCTTAAAAAAATTTATCTCCAAGCTCAATTTTTTTGTCAACTATTTTAAGATATACATAGATTTTCTGCCTATTGGCGGCTTCCTTCAATGGCTCACAAATGAGCTTCACTTACTTTTCCATTTCATTAAACAATTCTAGGCCTATTACCTCTCTATCCTCGACTACCCCAAATGATAGGAGTTCTACACTTTCTCACATACAATGCTTCAAATGTTGACATTTTCAGTGAAGAATTATAAGTGTTGTTATAGGGAAATTCAAAAGTATTCTTCCCATATGTATTGTTGGTCCATGTAATACATTCTGAGCATATCCTCCATAAAGCATGGTCAACTCTCTAGTTTTGACCATCTTTCTCGAATGGTATGCTAAACTGAAGTTCAGTTTTGTTCCCAAATCTGAGTTTAAGGTTTTCAAAATCGAGAGGTCATTCTAGTGTCCTGTTAGAAATTATCAATTCCAGAACTCCGTGCAATCTGAAAAGTTCATGCAAAAAATCATTTAGTAAGTATGGGTGAATCATCCTTTGTATTTTTTTATTATTGATAAGTAGTTTTGGTGGGACTATACCCAATTACAAGGAAGGCTCACCAGCCAGATATAACAATGAGAATACAACAACAAAAGAGTAAAAACCAAAAGTAACATCGTTACCCAAGGTAACCAAAATCGGGGAACAACAAGGAACAAAAAAGGGCGTAGCCCGCAAAAAAGTAAAGAACTATATAGCAAAAGGAAAGCACAGAAACAACCACAAACCCGAATTCCATTAGCCCAAGACAGATTATTTTTTGGATGCCCTTTCAATTCTGGAATGAATTGTCTACAACGAGGTGAAAAGTGCCAAAGTAGTTATGTGCATAGAGTCCAAGGCATCCAGCTATGTAATGGTCATATTCCTCTCTTTTTCATTTCCCCATATAGTAACAGGATCCCACTTAATCTCGCAATGCTCTGGACCTGTTGTTCAAGGAAATCACTTATGGCTTTAAAAATAGCCAAATTATGTTCGTGTCTATCCTTTTCTCTTCCTAGCCTAATATCAAGAGAGCTCAACTTCTTGTAAATCTCATAGAAGCTGTTCTTATCAGTGTCACTCTCTTCCTCAAATTTTCTCTTCCCTTTTTGCTTGCTCAACCACTGAAAGTCCTTCTGCATCTGTTTAACCTCAATCTCCAGGGCATCCAGTCTAATAGTTTCCGGATGCGGGGTATGTTCAAGATCAAAGGCATTGCTGATATGAAGAAGTTTTGAGCTACCTCCAAATCCTTGGAACTTCGAGGATCCGCCGGTGAGTAGGAATGTCAACTTTCACGGGGTTCATGGAATTAGACTTGGCAGGGGTGACAGGCATGGTAAAGGGAGCAGAGGGAGGTGGAAATGAGCAGCTCGCTAAGAGTGATTAGAAAACCGGGTAACTGCAATGTAGAGCTTGTGAAGTAAGAGGATAAGACCTTGATGTAAGGGTGAATCATCCTTTGTATTACCCGGTATGAAGTGAGCTATTTTTTTTTGGTTTTTCAACCACAACTAAAATCATGTCATGTTAGTTTTTAGACATTGATAATCCTTGCATGAAATCCATGTTAATTTCCTATCATTTGTATTGCAGAATGTTGTGTGTGTACAACAGACCAACATGATACATGTGCTTTGCCTTAACACACTGACATTCAAGTCAATGTGAAACATAATGTGTCATGTCTTTCTTCATTCCTTTTTTTGGGGTTAGCACACTGGTTGTATAGATAATATATCATATCTAAGCATACATGTAAATAAAAGTAGATATTCTACCAGAGAAATATACAAAACAAGAGACATTAATCAACACCAGATTTAACGTGGTTTAGCCAGTGTGGGCTACGTCCACCAAGAAACAAGCCAATCTATTATCCAAAGCTTTGACAAGATATACAATGAAGATTTACAATCTTCCACACCTCTCAGATGTTCAATACTTTCTTCCTTCAAGCTTTTGCTTCATCACCAAGAATTCTCTCTCACCAACCTTTTTCAAGTTCTTTCTAATTCTTGTTAATTCTCTTACTTCTAAACCCTAGCTTTATGCTTATATAGTCGTTTATAGACTTAGGGCACTTAGCCATGTAATTACAATTAATAGAAATACTTTAATGCTAAAAATAGATCTAATTCCCGAGAGTTAATTAAAACATCCTCGCACAGTAACCAACGTCGGTTAAACCTAACCGCTGCCGATTCCTTCCTTGCTTGACCAATGTCGGTTCCCCCTAAACCGATGTCGGTTATTGTATTTTCCAACAAGTTTCCATTTCATGCTAAATTGAAGTAATTGAGCTCCACAACTCAACAATCCCCTGTTGGAGATTAATTACCGCACCATACATGTACAACGCGTCATTTTTGGATCCTTCCTTAGCTTTGTTTCTTCCTCTTCAAGTCTTGTACTCAAGACCAACGGAAGTTGTAATGAAATTACTTGTATAATTCAGATCATGAGCAGAAATATAACACCAAATAACACAATATTCCAAAATAATGATCTCAATATGCAATTATAATAGCTTCGCCACTTTGAGGGGGCAACCTCCAAACCATACAATAATACTCAAATACTCCAATGATGATGAAATACTACCTATAATCCCCTATATATACTATTCATATGTTATGGCCATCACCAAGGCCAACCTAATAAGCATGAGAAAGTATAAATGATATAATAAAATGATATGGTAAGCCACAAGTCGACTACTCATATCCTAATACAAGCAATAGGTTAAGGGCGTAGCATGCCCTTCCCCTTCAAAGCAACATTGTCCCCAATGTTGAGAAGTTCTGGGTGTTGCTACAGGAATGTCATATCTTCCCATGTTGCATCTTCATTGTCCATATTCTTCCACTTTATTAGGTACTCAATAATAACCTGTGTCCTCAATCTTTTAGTGTGTGTTTTAAGGATGCATTCAAGTTCCAAGATGACCCTCCCCTCCTCATCAAGCTCAGGTAACACTATTCAGGTTGATACTCTCTGTCCAATTACTTTCTTTAGGCAAGAAACATGAAATACTGGATGTATTCTGGTTGATTGTGGAAGTTCTAACTTGTATGTTACAAAGCATGCAATCTTCTCGCATACTTGATAGGGGCCATAATACTTCAGTGAAAGTTTTTTATCCTTTTGTTGTTGTTTTAAAGACATTTGCTTATATGGTTGTAACCGCACAAAAACCTAATCACCGACTTCAAAATGCCTTTCCGTGTGATGTTGATCAACTTGTTGCTTCATGTGTTTTTGTGCCATGACCAAGTTCTCCTTGAGACTAGAGAGGACCTCTTGTTGATACTGAATGTGTTCTTCTACTGCTCTAACCCACGGTTGTCCTCTCAATGATGATGTAATGGATGGTGGATGGTACCCATAGAGTGCCAAAAAGGAGACATTTTAGATGAAGTATGGAAGGAAGTGTTATACCACCATTTTGCAAGTGGCAACCATTGGACCCATCTTGCTTGTTTATCTGATGTAAAGTAACGGAGATATCCCTCCAAACACTTATTTACAACTTTTGTTTTCCCATCAAAATGGGGATGATAAGAAGAGCTACGAGCTAATTGAGTACCCAAACATGAGAATAAATCAGTCCAAAAATTACTAGTAAATATAGGGTCTTGATCACTTACTATAATCTTCGGTGTCCCATGAAGATCAAGCTTACAGGACTGCATGCTTGCAGCAAATGGGTGTGCTAAGGCAAAAAATGAGCATATTTGGTGAGTCTATCCACCACAACCATGATGACATTTTTTCCATCAGATTTAGGCAATCTTGTGATAAAGTCCATGGAAACCTCTTCCCACCACTGGCTAGGAATAGATAGAGGTTGTAGAAGACCTAGGGAATCAAACTGTTTCACCCTTATTTTGTTGACAAACCATGCATTCTGCCACAAATTTTTGGACATCCCCTTTGAGCCCTTCCCAGAAGAAATCTTGTTTGACTCGATGATAAGTCTTCAAGAATCCAGAGTGCCCCCTCTTTGGAGAAGAGTGAAGCTCGGATAGAATCCTATTTTTAAGAGTGGAGTTCTTACATAGGTATAATCTATATTTATACTATAAAGCATCCCCTTTCAATACAAATTTTTTATACATGTTTGGATCATTCTGGAGATGGTGAATGAGGTTTTGTGTGGTTGGTTCATTTCTCCATTCATACCTTGCCTCATCTATCCAATCTTCTTGTAATATGGATATGGCACATAACAAGGTTGCAGTTGAGTCATCTTTCCATGACAGTGCATCCGTAACTACATTCTCCTTCCCTTTCTTATAGATAATCTCAAAATCATATCCCAACATCTTGGAGACCCATTTTTGTTGTTCTTCAGATGATAAACACTGCTCCAAGAATTATTTCAGACTATCATGATCTGTCTTCACTTTAAAGTGTCTTCCTATGAGATATGGTCTCCATTGCTTTACTACATGAAGTATGGCTAGCATTTCCTTCTCATAAGTCGGCTTGGAAAGATTCTTACCTTTGAATTGACGGCTCAAAAAGGCAATAGGATGGCCTTCTTGCATGAGAACTACCCCCATACCCACCCCTGATGCATCACATTCAACAATGAATGTTTTGGAAAAATCTGAGTAGCCAAGACTGGAGTGGTGCACATGGCCTCCTTTAGTTGCTCAAATGCTTTGGTTGCATCCTCACTCCAATGGAAGGAGTCCTTATTTAATAAAGTTGTGAGAGGTGCAACTATGCTTCCATAATGCCTTACGAATCTTCGGTAATAACCTGTAAGCCCCAAAAATCCTCGTAGATTCTTTAGGGTTTTTGGAACCTTCCACTCCATCATGGCTTTGATCTTATTAGGATCCACTTTAACACCTTCATGAGAGACAATGTGACCCAAATATTCAACCTCCTTGAGTCCAAAATAACACTTAGAGGGATTTTCATAAAGTTGATGTTGCTCAAGGGTTTCCAAAACCTTATTTACATGATGCAAATGTTCCTCCCATGTTTTGATATAAATTAATATGTCATCAAAAATGTACTAAGACAAACTTCATGCAGGAATGACTTAAAAATAGAATTCATCAAACTTTGAATGTAGAAGGTGCATTTGTGAGTCCAAAAGGCATTACCAGGAATTTATAATGGCCTTCATGTGTCTAAAAGGTTGTTTTATGAACATCCTCATCCTTGATTTTTATTTGGTGGTATCCCAAACAAAGATCAAGCTTTGTAAAATAAACAACACCATGCAACTCATCAAGCAAATCATTAATAACAGGAATAAGAAACTTATCTTTGATTGTGTACTTATTAAGTTCCCTATAATCAAGACACATGCGCCACATGTCATCTTTCTTTTGTACCATCACTATTAGAGAAGAATAAACACTCTGACTATGGCGGATGATTCCTGCTTCTAACATCTCTTGTACAATCTTCCCGATTTCACTCTTTTACACATATGGGTACCTATAAGGTCAGATGTTAGGTGGTTGACTTCCTAGTAATAACTGAATAACATGATCATGACATCTCGTTGGAGGTAAGCCCTTTGGTATATTTTCAAATACAACAGAGTGTGCATCCAACACTGCTTACATATCTGATGGTATAATGTCCTTAGAATGATGAGCTTCCAATGAAAAGAGTTGTGCCACAAATCCCTCTGCACCCTTTTTTATCATTTTGTGCATCTAATGAGAACTTACGATTTGTGGAGACTTTTCTCTTAAGCCTCTTAGCTCAAAAGTCCTTCCTTCAGAGTGAAATTGCATGAACAAGTCTTGGAAGTTCATCTCAATGGTTCCCAAAGTGGTAAGCCATTGAACCCCTAACACAATGTCTACTCCTCCCATAGAAATGGCATACATGGGACTATTTAGTATGTAATCTCCCATGGAAAGCTTAATGCTATGGCATTTTCTAGAACAAGTAACAATACCTCCATCAACAATCATTACTTGACATTCAGGAGTTGGATAAATGAAACAGTTTAGGCACACTGCTAACTTATGATTGATAAAGTTATGAGTACTTCCTGAATCAATCAACACTGTGACCCTCTGTTTTTTTAGGAATCCAACCACCTTTAGGGTTTGGGGGGTGTTAATACCTGAAATTGCATGGCATGAGATCGTTGGCTGAGGATCTCCTGACTCCTCCTCTGGCTCAACCAAGACCTCTGACTCTACATCTTCATTATTCTCTTCATCTTCACTAGGCCCATCAATGTAGAACAACTTCTTTTCAGCACATTTATGTCTGGGTCCAAATTTACTGTCACAATTAAAACATAACCCTTTTTCTCTTTTTTCTTCAATTTGTTGAGGTGTCAATCTAACTGGCTGAGGGAGTGTTGGGGCCAAGGTGTTGCAATCTCTGGTATAAGTGAAATGTTGTCTCCTACTTGAAACAATTTTCTCCTCTGCCCTTCTTGCCATAATCATTGAATCAGAAACCTTATGAGGATTAAACATACTCACCTCATGCTCACTATGATCATTAAGACCCTTAAGAAATAGGTCATTTAGATTCTCTTCAGTAATATTTTCCACCCACAGAGAAAGGTTTTGGAAGTGATGAATGTAATCCTTAACAGATCATGTCTGTCTCAACTTTGCTAATTGGCTGAAGTAATTATCTGACACACTAGAACTGTAGTGTAATTGCAACTCTTCAGTGAAGACTGTCCATGTAACATTGAGACCACTCTTCTTCCTTTGAGCACATAACCATCGATACCAGATGAATTGGTCAGGTTCGAGATACAAAGCTGCCATGGTCACCTTTTGTCCTGATGGAATCTGATGTAGTTCAAAGAAATTCTCCATTTGGTTGATCCAATTGAGTGGATCCTTTCCATCAAACTTGCGCATATCCACTTTTGGAAACATAGTACATGCCTGCAAAGTGCTCATATTTGGATTGTGCACACTCGAAGAACCACTCTGGCTCATGTGTCTATTATGTTGACTTGAGGATCCACCTTGATTGACATAAGTATGATTACCCATCATATGCGTACTGAATTTTTCCATGAAATCCTCCAATCTTCATCCAATCCTATCCACATCTTCTTTATTGGCCACCCTAGATTCAAGGTCTCTCGATTAAACTCAAGTTGGCTTACTTTATGGTCTATCGAAGTAAACCCTAACCCTGAGGAATCTGTAGTTATATCTTCTATCTCTAACTCCTCAACTACTATCTCATCATTTTCTGGTGTTTTAACCGGATTTATGGGATTCTTTTTTCCTCTTGTGGAAGGCCCCACCATGATGCCCCAAATTAGTAGGATGTAGGGATCACGGTCAAATTTTAGGGTTTCAGATTTCGATAAGAATTCGGACAAATATAAAAAAACTTGAAGAACAAACCCCAAATAAATTTTGTTTTTCTTTCTGAAAATGTAACGAATTTGAAAAAATTCCACAATTTGCACCCTAGGGAGCGATTTTATGAAAAACACTAAATTCTTAATAACTTTTGCAAAATAAATAAAAAAGTCTGAAATTTTCAGGGAAGCTTACTTGAAATGTTTCTCAACTCTAGTAAAAACATATCCTACCAATTCACTTTTGTTCGCAATATATGGTGGGAACAAAAAATTAGGGTTTTTGCCCTAATTTGGCTTCGATCGCACTCTAATACCACTTGTAATGACATTACTTGTATAATTCAGATCATGAGCATAAATATAACACCAAATAAAATAATATTCCAGAATAATGATCTCAATATGCAATTATAATAGCTTCGCCACTTCGAGGGGGCAACCTTCAAACCATACAATAATACTCAAATACTCCAATGATGCTTTGAAATACTACCTACAATCCCTTATATATACTATTCATATGTTATTGCCATCACCAAGGCCGACCTAATAAGTATAAGAAAGTATAAATGATATAATAAAATGATATGGTAAGCCATAAGTGGTTCTTGATATCCTAATATAAGCAATAGGTTAAGGTAACCGACGTCAGTTAAACCTAACTGTTGTCGGTCCCTTCCTTGCTTAACCAATGCCAGTCATACCTTATCGATGTCGGTCCTGGGTGACCGATGCGGGTTCCCCCTTAACCGATGTCGGTTACAGTATTTTCCAGCAAGTTTCCATTTCATGTTAAACTGAAGTAATTGAGCTCCATAACTCAACAATCTCCCACTTGGAGATTAATTACTGCACCATACATGTACAACGTCATTCTTAGATCCTTCCTTAGCTTTGTTTCTTCCTCTTCAAGTATCAAACTCAAAGACCAACAGAAGTGGAGTGTAGCTCCAACTTCTCTTTTCTAATGGCTTCGTTAGCATATCCACAGGGTTCTTGCTCGTATGAATATTTTCCAGATTCAACTGCCCATCCTCCAATACCTGTCGTATGAAGTGATACCTCAACTGAATGTGTTTCATTATCGAATGAAACACTAAGTTCTTGCGAAATGAATTACACTCGACATGTCACACGAATAATTTACAATCACTTTTCTCCTTTCCCAACTCTTCCATTTACCTACTCATCCATATCATCTCCTTGCTAGCCTCTGTAGCTACAACATACTCGAGTCCATAGTATACAAAGCCACAACCTTCTGCAATCTTGAAATCCAACTAACTGTCATTCCACCTACTCGTGAAAATATATCCAAAGAGTGCTCCTACCATCCAAATATCTAGCCATATCTCGAATCAACATAGCCATGTAATAAAATATTTGAACCTCCATAGCATAACCGCATGCTGACGTCCGCTTTCAAATACCCGAGTATCCATTTGATTGCTTTCCAATGCTCTTTACCTAGATTAGCCATATATCTACTCAAAACTCCCACTGCCTGTGTAATGTCTAGTCTTTTATAGACCATAACATAAATGAAACTTCCAACTGCTGAAGCATATGGCACTTGTGTCATGTATTTGACCTCCTCATGTGATGAAAGACATTGATCTTTGCTCAATTTGAAGTGTCCAGCCATAGGTGTACTAATAGGTTTTGCATTCTGCATGTTAAACCTTTCTAACACCTTGTAGATATAATCCTCCTGAGACAAATACAATTTCTTGTTTTCCTGTCTTTATGTATTTGCATGTCAATGATTCTTTTTGCAGCTCCTAAATCCTTCATAGCAAATGTGTGAGCTAGCTTTCTCTTAAGCTCACCAATTTCCTACATACTAGATCCTGCAATAAGCATATCATCCACATACAATAACAAAATAATATAGCTCCCATTTTCAAGATTTTTGAAATAAACGCAATGGTCATATTCACATCTCAAGTAACCATGCTCATGCATAAAACTATCAAACCTCGTGTACCATTGCCTTGGAGCTTGCTTGAGCCCATATAGGCTCTTTTTCAACCCGCACACTAATTTCTCCTTACCCTTGACTTCATACTCAAGCGACTGCTACATATAAATCTCTTCATCCAAATCACCATGAAGGAAAGATGTCTTCACATCTAGTTGCTCTAAATGAAAATCTTCTACTGCAACTAAACTCAATACAGTATAAATAGAAGTCATCTTAACAACAGAGAAAATATTTCACCAAAGTCAATACCTGCTTTTTGTGCAAATCCCTTTACTACAAGCCTTGCCTTGTACCTTTTCTGTACACCCTCTTTTTCCTTAATTCTATAAACCCACTTGTTCTGCAATGTTCTTTTACCTACTGGAAAATTGACCAAATCCCAAGTCTGGTTCTATTCCAAGGAGTCCATCTCCTCATCCATGTCATGCTCCCACTGAACGTGAGTCTTATCCTGCATTGCTTCTTCAAAGCTCTCTAGTTCACCATTATCAGTTAATAATAGATAAAATAGAGAAGGTGTAAATCTTTTTGGAAGTTTACTTACCCTTTGAGACCTTCTCACAGGAGTTTGGGGTACCAGAGACTTAATCTGAGCCTCCTAGACATTCCTATCCAAATTTGACAGTGACCAACACCGGTCACCTATAACCGACGTCGGTTCTGCTAACCAATGCCAGTTTGGATCCTTTGTAACCATCGGTGGTTCATCTAACAGATGTCGGTCAGGGACTAACTGACCATAATTACTGTGTATTTCTGTAGGTGTTTCTTTAAAACCTGAGAGTTCATTTTCATCAATTAACTTCTCAATTTTCTCATCTTTGGGTACTAAAATTTGATCCATGTACATTCTCTTTTCATTCCATTCAACATCACAACTCCTAATAATTTTAGAATTCTATAATCCCAAAAATGAAAATTGAAATCACCGGATCCATAACCAATGAAAGCGCACCTCTTGGATTTTGCATCCAACTTTTTTCTATTTTCCTTATCAACATTCACAAAAGCTTCAACCAAAAACTTTAAGAAAAGAAAGATCTACCTCATTTTGGTACAAGCTTCCTCTGGTATTCCTCCATCTAGGGAACTTGAAGGGCCACGGTTAATCAAATAAACCATTTGTATCAATCGCTACGCCCAAAAATGCAAAGGCAATCCGAATGTATCCTCATACTTCTAAAGACGTTCCATTATTGTCTGTTTCATTCTTTCTCCTTGTAACACCATTCTCTTGTGGTGTTCTTGGAACCACTCTTTCTCTACGTATCCCATTCACTCGAACAATAATCATTGAAAGCCTTCTACAAGTATTCACCACCATTGTCAAATCTAAGGCACTTTAACTTAGAATTTGATTCATTCTCAACAAGGGTTTTCCATCTTTTAAAAGTCTCAAAAATATCAGATTTATGTTTAATACAATAAACCCATACCTTTCTTATAGCATCATCAATGAAAGTAACATAATACTGGGATCCTCCATGAGAAGCTACTTGAGCTGGGCCCCGCACATCCGAGTGTACAAGCTCCAATTTCTACTCCTTCTTAGTTGCCCCAACTTTGAGAAATATCTCTCTTTTGCTTTCCAAAGATACAATGCTCATAGAAATCAAGATCTAAATATTTCAAATCTGATAACTTACCCTTAACCTTTAATATCTTGCATTCCTTTTTGACTCGTATGACCTAACTGATATGCCACATGCATGCATCTGAATATGAAGTAGATAATGTAGAAAAGGAATCAGTAATATAGGTAGATAAATATAACGTTCCTACTTTCTTACCTCTTGCCACAACAAAAGCATCCTTGGTGACTTTCCAAGAAGTCTCATGTAAAAGTAACCATGCGCAACCAGATTCTCCTAGTTGCCCTGCAGAAATAAGATTCTTCTTGAGGCTTGGCACATGCTTCACATCTTTCAATACCCATGTATTTCCATTCTGCGAATTTTAGATGAACTTCCACTTTACCAGTAATACTACAAGGTTCATCATCACCCAAATAAACATTCCCAAAATTTCCTTGGGCATAATTTTCGAAATAACCCTTATTAGGGGTTGCATGGAAAGAAGCTCCTGAATCTAAAACCCATGATTCAATTCTATTGTCCAAAGAAAGAATAAGAGCATCTTGCATTACCTCTGATGAAGCAAGATTCACCTCTTTATCTTTGTCTACATCTTGATTCTATTTATTCTTTGACCAACAATATTTATTTACATGTCCTTTCTTTCCACATTTCCAACAAGTAATTCCCTTACTTCTAGATTTAGATCTGCTATCCCTTGAATTTGATTTCCCATTACTCTTACTCTTATATCTCCTTCTACCGCCTCGCTTTCTACATTCAAAGCATTTCCAGATGATGTTTCCTCTATACTCTTCCCGCGAATTTCTTCATTCAAGATTATACTAACCACATCATCAAACTTCAAAATATTATTAGCGATGTTGTATTATTAATAGTCATTACCAAGTTGTCCCAACTATCAGGCAAAGAATATAAGAATAAAAGTGTTTTTACTTCATCATCAAATGGTATAAAGAACCAATTTTAACTGATTTACTATAGATCGAAATCATTCAAATGACTAGAGACAGATTCAACTTCATGCATCTTAGAACTAAATATTTCTTCATCAAATAAACTTTATTTGAAGCACTAGGTTTTTATATAAATTAGCAAGAGATTTCATTAACTCTACCGTAGAAGCCACTTCTATAATATTGGAAGCCATGGATGTTGCTAGGTTCAATCTTATAGATCCTAAAGCCTTTCTATCAAGATTTTCCATTCATCATCAGTCATTTTCGTAGGTCTAGACTTCTCATCCAACAAGTAAGTACAAATCTCTTTGATACGTAATCCTCAATTTGCATCTTCCATAATTGATAATTTCGACCACAAATTTATCTACCTTGTATTTATTATCTTCTCGCCATTCTTGTATCTCCCACTCAATCAAAAACCCTCTGTGAGTAAATATGTCAACACACAAAACCCTCAAACAAATCTCTCTGATACCAGGTTGTTAAGGTTAGCACCAACATTGTACATATAATATATCATATCTAAGCATACGTGCAAATAAAAACAAATATTCTACCGGTAGAAATATACAAAACAAGAGACATTAATCAACACTAGATGTAACGTGGTTCACCCAATGTGGCTACGCCCACCAAGAAACAAGCTAATTTATTATCCAAAGCTTTTCCAAGATATGAAATGAAGATTTGCAATCTTCCACACCTCTCGATGTTCAAGACTTTCTTTCCTTCAAGCCTTTGCTTCATCACCAAGAATTCTCTCTCACCAACCTTTTCTAGGTTCTTTCTAATTCTTGTTAATTCTCTTACTTCTAAACCCTAGCTTTATGCTTATATAGTCGTTTATAGACTTAGGGCACTTAGCCATGCAATTACAATCAATATAAATACTTTAATGTTAAAAATAGATCTAATTCCCGAGAGTTAATTAAAACATCCTCGCACAGGTAACCAATGTCATGTTAAACCTAACCACCGTTTGGTTCCTTCCTTTCTCAATCGATGTCGGTCATACCGACCGATGTCAGTCCTGGTGACTGATGTCGGTTACTGTATTTTCTAGCAAGTTTCCATTGCTAAATCAAGTAATTGAGTTCCATAACTCAACACCTTTCTAAAAGTATTGTTATTTTACATCATTCAACAATTTCGTCACTACAAGATGTCCAAAATAAGGAGCATCATGAAATTCTTTCATGACTTTCATTCTTAAGTCATTTCCCAAATGAACATAAACTCTTTTACTGTATCTTAAGACTCCCTTATTATCAAACTTAAATCCTTCATACCTCCTATCATTCGGATATGCTACTAAAGTAACTGTTACATGTTGATAATATGAATCAGTTAACATTTGTTTCTTTACTTCATCTTTAAATTGAGTTATGAGGGTTATAATAGTGGAAACATGCTTCCTATAACTCAACGCATCAGCCACACGGTTCTCTTTTCCTTTAATGTAACTTATGTCAAAATCATACTAAGACAAAACTCAAGCCACCTACATTGTCTTACATTCAAATTAGGTCATGTAAAGATATATTTCAGCCCCAAGTGGTTTGTTTTTAGTTTGAAAGGCTTTCCCAATAGGTAATGCCTCCAAACTTGCAAAGTGTGAACTATGACAACACATTCTAATTTGTGGGGAGCATAGTTCAGCTTGTGTACCTTCATCTTTTTGCTCTTATACGCAATCATGTGGTCGTTTTGCGAAGTATTCGACCTGCACCTTCACCGAGGCATCGGTTACCACGGTGAAGCTTCATTAGGATCTGAAACCTTCAAAACAGGTGTTGTAAATTTTTCTTTCAAAAAGTTAAATGCCATTTCACACTTATCACCACGTAAATTTCTCATCATTTTTTCTCGTAAATAACTTATTGGAGCAACAACTCTAGACGAATATTTAACAAATTTTCGTAATAACCAATAACCGCATGAAGCTTTTAATTTCATGTACATTCTGAGCCGCCATTCAATTATGGATTTGATTTTTAATGGGTCAACTGAAATCCCATCTTTATTGATTATGTGGCCAAAGTACTACACTTAATTTTGATGAAATTAAAATTTTGAGATATTATCGTACAATTTTTCTTTCTAAGCAATTCTAATAATATTTTTAAGTGTTCATTGTGTTCTTCCATGTTTTTAGAATAAATCAGAATGTCATCCAAGAAAACTAGCATGAATTTATCTAGATATTCCTAAAAATATTATTCATTAAGTTCATGAATGCATATGGTGTTGCTTTAATTTAATTTGAATTAATTAAATCTAGATTATTTCGAGTAATCGATGTACAAATGGTAAAATGTTAAAATGACACGAGTAAACTAAGATTTGAAATGTGAAACCCTAAGCAAGAAGATGAGATCAGAGGACTCAACTAATTTACACTCGATTTGGAACTAATCTTTTAAAGGAGGGTTGATGGACAATATGTGAGCAACATCGTATCTAACCTCTAAAAAATCTAGGATGCAAGAATAAAGTCGAGATGAGCACCAAAGATAGGGAAAGGGTGCCAAAGATCACTTCTAGGCATTGATGACTACACGAAACTCAAAATATGATTTATTATGTGTCGCAAGGCTTTCATTGTTGTTCCCTATTAATCGCCCGATGTTCTCACTATGATTCTTTGAAGGTACCTATAACTTGCAAAATAAAAATTTCAACTACATAAGCCCACAAACCACATCAAATCCTTAAAAATATGCGAATAGGGATTCGGACTAACCACGATAGTGAAATTACAATAGAGCGCTACACTACATCTTATACTCCATGTAGTTAAATTGTGAGTGTGTGTAGAAATTGTGCCCTAGGATGCCCTTGTACAAGTCGCGCTTAATAATAGGTTGTAATTATAATGTAGCAATGTAGTCGAACATGTGGATGAAATGAATCAAACTTCCCCTTCCTATGTTGTGTATTCAAAATATGCAGTCCTTATCCCTTGAATGAATGTTAGATGGATGTCTTTATAGTACATAGTGCCTTTGAAATGCAAGCTTAGGTGATGATATTAATGCTTAGTACTCGGTCCTTCATTTTGAACACATAACTATGTATTTAAATAATTCCCTTGTTTGAATTTCATAATTTACAACTAGAAGGTTGACCCATAAGTGAAAAAGATGCTCAAAAGATAAAAGAGACCTAAAAGGAGCGAGTAAGATAGAAAATGGCCGGGGGCGCTTAGAGGGGATAGGAGCGCATGGGCGCTACCATCCCGGGCATGCGATAGTGTTTGAAACCATGAAAGATAAACAAATAAAGTTCGATTGGGTTTTAGGGTTTGTAATACCAAATAGAAAAGAAGAAATAAAGAAAGAGGCCAAAGATAGTTGTAACCACCAATTTTCTTTCTTGGGAACCATATAAATGTTAGTATGCTTTTAGGACCTAGAAATGTACCCAAGTGCGTAATATTTTGTCTACATTTTCCCCCACTTTATGTTATTGAGTGAATACTCAATAACATAAAGCAGATAAGAGATGCGTACCTTATGATCTTGTAGAGTGTTTGATGAAATGTGTGCCGAGTGGACAAGTGAAGTGTCAAATGATGCAAAAGTGAAGCGTGGAGACTAGGGAAGGAAAGTAACCCTAGGGGTGAAGCGCATACGTTGTGGTGTACATGTTGTCGTGATTGTATTTGTTGTTATAGGTTGCTTCTTATTTCGTATTAAGGACATACCTGTAAAATAAGAGTGAAAAACTAGTCAAAGTCTTGTATATGAAAAATGTGAGCAAAATATGTAAAAGTAATAGTAAAGGAAAGTGTGCACTTGATGTAAAAGAGTGTAAAGGATAAAAAGTGTCCTAAAATGCTATGAAGAGCAATTTTTTTGGCGATCTCATGCCAATAGTGAGTTTTTTGGGTGATCTCACGCCAATAGTGAGTTTTTTGGGTGATCTCACGCCAAGAGTGAGTTTTTGGGCTATCTCATGCCAAATGTGAGTTTTTTGGGTGATCTCACACCAAAGAGCAAGTGTTGGGGAGAGAGGTCTAGTGTTACTCTCTTTCCATGACTCTATTGAATGAACACCACTACAGATGGTATGTCCTTGATTTGTTGTTTTTATCTCGATTGTTTTGAATTGGTTTCAAGTTGTATCGATCAAGGATATTGCATGCATTTTGAATCGGAGGATTGTGCCTATAACTATGAAACTGATCTTAAGGATTCTATGAACTGTGTTAATATGATAAAATTACTGTATGTGACCCTAGGACATTAGTGCCTAGGGGAGGACACAAGCACCTGTGTTGCTTGCTATTTGATGTTGGGCACTTGGTGTTTGTGTTGTGTTTTTGACCCATGTTTGATTTTGAACCGGTTTTGTGACTATAACCTATGTTGTGTTGTATCTCTGAGCTATTTTAGGGGTGATTTGTTCACCCAATGTATACCCCCTCGTTTGGGGTGCATGCAATGTTGATAGGAGAATGCGGCCCAAATGAGAGGACCAGATGTTGATCTAAAGTGATACACTGCAGGGGGTAGGGAATGTGCATGGTAGGAACTAAGGAACATGTAAAAAAAGTGGCTAGTAACATGTGTTGGTAAAAAAAAAGCTAGCATGCGAGTAGAATACAATGTAACAATCAAATATGCAAACAAGATAGATCAGAAAAGTGGGTTTCATACATGGGACATCACTCACAATGTCACAAGACAATCATGGCTGAATCAACCAAAAACATACAATGATTAAACAATACACAGGGTAATTCCCGCAAATAATAACATACAATGGAAAACAATGTCAAGCAAAGTGTGGCAGATAACCATGGTGGCATATAGTCCTACAAAGAAAATGTTACACATGAAGCACTTGTTATCATGTTAGAAAGATAAAAATTATGTCAAAGCATGTATATATCAATGGAAAGTAATGTGCTAGAAAGTAGTAAATGATGAAACAATAACACTTGTAATGTGTGAGAGTAGTAAATGTAGATGCCCCCAAGAGCCTCGGTGGGACAAACAAAGGATACAACATTGAGCATCATTGCAGCGTGTGAGAACCTGTAAGAGATACACATTCACAAGTAGAAACCACGTTATTACACATGTGTAAATGATAAAGATAATGACATACTGAGTATTTGACTAGCATAATAAGAAAATGTAACATGTAAGTAGTATAAGCAAGCAAGAGTAAGTGTAAACCAAGATACGCAAATACATTGAATGAGTGGAATGGAGTGTTATGAAAAGTGTGAAGATGATAGGGGCAATGTGCCCCCTAGTGGAAATGCATGAGATGAGGTTCATTTATAAAATACCCATCAAAGTCAAGCATGCACCATAGAAAAGAGTGTGTCATCGTGTAATGGTTTGAAAATGTGTGATAGAAAGATAGATCATGAAGCGTAGAGCGTGAAAAGTGAATGTGGTGAGGTTCATTTCAGATTTAGACCCTCAGCAGTCGAGTATGAACCATGGAACTAGAGTGCGTCATAAGGTAATGAAAATACAAGGCGTGTATCAAAGTTCGTAAGAGTAGTGAGAAAGATTAGATGTGAAGCACATAGCGTAGTAATAGAGATAATAGAGATTTAATGATAATAGGAGGGGGGAAGAGAAAGCTTGATTCCCCTAAGTGTGTGATGAAGAGTAAGCTATTTGATGAGAGTGAAGGGCAAGGGTCCTCCACCCGGTATCCAAGGTGATAAAGGCATGTGACTATACTCTAAGATTGGTGGTGTATGAGAGTGACAATGTGCATGTGAAGGAAACCTATGTGGTGAACATTGATTAAATAAAATATGAAAATGAAGTTGGTCTATATTCTAAGTTAATCTAAAATACTAACAAGAATGGAATAATCGATATTAACCGAAATATAAATGCTAAATAAATTTATTTGACATTAAATGCAACAAAATAATTAAAATAGTAGTGATATGGTACTAACTTGTAAATGACTTACCTTGTTGTGTATCGAGACTTGAACATTATAATGTGCGGATGGAGCAGAGTGTGATGGCACGACCCTAAAATTGCAACAAATGAAGACTTACACAGATGGGGTGCACTGGAGAAGGATTAGGGGAGCCTATGGGCGCCTAGTCTATAGTATGGGTGCTCTGGTCTGTAGAAAATCTTAGGATATGAATCTAACAGTGTCGTTAAATATTCACAATATCTTAATCTTTGTCATATGGTTGTTACAAGGTAGCTTCACTTATGTTACTGCTATAAACCTGCGATGAAGATCTACCTACAAAACCCCATACAAAGCATCAAATCCCTAAAAAAGAAAGATGCATATGAAGGGGTCGACTGACCTTAGCTACCACAATGGTGGACTTATAACTAAGTGTTGCACTACATTCCTGCACTCCAATGTAGTTCTCGCTTTGCTTGTGTGTGCAATTGTGTTCCTAGGGTGCCCTAGTGTCAATGATGCGAAATAGGGGCAATAACTAGATGTAAAAATGCAAATGGTGGATGAAATAGAATGAATACAACCCTCCCTATGCATTGTTTGTGATGCAATGATTCCCAAATGTAGTCTCTTCCCTTAATAGATAGATAACCCTTAGTAGTAGATAGTCCACACATAAAGTAGTGAGTATGTTATGTTTATATAGGGATCTCTTGCTCAAATTTTGATACTAATCACCCGACATACCGACTAGTAGTTAGAGGGAATGAGATGAATAATTATAAAGACCAACATAAAAACTCTAAATTAGACCTAAGTGTCTTCTGGGACTAGGGCACCTAAAATTTAGGACCGAGGTGCCCACGGTGCCCTAAGATTACCTTAGCACCCTAGTCAAAGACTAGAAATGAACAATGACCAAATAACGACACCTAAGACTCCTTGGGAGATGACCAAAAATGTGTAAATAATCGACTTACTATGCAAGACAAATGACGATGATGACCATATAATTGATGACATGACTAGGGGATGGGTCATTAGTGAATACTTTTCTTACACAAGATCCATATATAAAATAACATGTTTTGGCGGTATAAATGTAATAGTAAGTGCGTGATTTTATGACTACACTTGCCCCCAATTTATGTTAGTGAGCGGAAAGCTCGGTAACATAAAATAGATAGAGATGCGTACCTGAGAGAAAAATCCAAAGAAGCCCATGCTATAGTATAACACACAAATGTGGTAGTAAAAGTGTGTCGAAAGAACCATAAAGCATGTCGAACCACAGATCAACGAGTTGATCCATACAACGTAGCAAAAAACATACTAATATGATGAAGTGCACTAAATGAGAGTGATAATTGCAATGTATGATGATTTAGAATGTGCATAATAAGGATAAGATGGGGAAGGGAGTGATCGGTTCGACCCAAACGAGTGTAAACAAATAATTGACCGAGAGGATTTGGGCGTCCTGCCATCGAGGGAAGAGTGTAGGGAGAAAAGGGTGTTATTCTCCAATCTCTAACTACATCCTCAAGATCTAGCTACTATAGATGGACTCAAAACAAAATGTTTGTGGTTTTGGATCCAAATAATTTTGATTAAACAATTGACCCATATAGGAGTGGTATAGGAAAGGCATTCTTGCCCCCACTTCATGAGTCTCACCTCAATGTAATAGCTTCCATGTTAGGTCATCCGAAGTGAACGTGAGATGTATGATGGCTTCCAAGTTAGGTCATCTAGAAGAAAATGTGAAATGTAGAATAACTTATCCAAGTTAATTCATTTAGGGCATGAATGGATGAAATCTCCCAAGTTAGGTCATCTAGGAGGCCAATTGTGTTGAATTTATATTGATTGAATGATATGATTTTGATTGTTAGAAATTTAAATGCGTTAATGGATTAACTTATTTGGTTTTATTATTCATAGAGAGATTTTACGCTAGTTGCCCCCATGTTAGGTCATTAGGGGAATCGATAGAAATTAGTGAATGATCGCATAGAAATATTTTTAATGCTTGTTGCCCCCAAGTTAGGTCATTAGAGGGAAGTGATGAAATGTCGCATATAGAAATTGTATGTTTGTTGCCCCCAGTTAGGTCATTAGGGGAATTGATGGTGAAATGTCGCATAGTGTGTTAGTAAATGTTTGAAAATGATGAGTTGGTAGTGTTGATTGATTGCATGGTAATGTAAGGGGAATCACAGGATGATCCCAATGATATGCCCTCCTTTCGGTGAAAGGGGAAGTGATGATAAGAATGAATGCTAAGATGAAAGTACACACAAAATAGATAAAAAGTGGTAGAAATTTGTATAAATGCAAGGAAAGATAATGCACATGTAATGTGTACAATACTGATGGTAGGAAAAATTCTACAAATAATGTCACAAATGGGGTGTAAATTGGAGCGGAAATGATCGAGATATGTCAAAAATCGTGGAGGGTGTATTAGTTGTGGTAATAAGTGCGAAATAATGACTGTAGTAAAGTTAATGAAAAAGTAACTATAAGTAGTGAAGTGAAAAAGTGTTTAGTCACTTCACTTGTTGTGTATGTGATTGTGAGATTGAGTGCGAAGTGAGTGAAAATGCCGTAAGTGAGAGCAACATTTCCTAGATGATATTTGAGAGGGTGGTGACGGCCATAACGTCATGCATAATGGTGGAGTTGGTAAGTACAATGTTTTTGAAAAAAATGTATGGTGTAGGATTCGTTTGTATTGAATTTTTGTAAATTTGAGAATTTTAATTTTCTTAGTGTTTTAGACCTAGACGAGAGTTGTGAGGGCACTAATGGCCCTTGGGATGGGAACACCCAAATCATGGCATTGGTGTCCTGCTCCCGGGTGCCCTGATCCGCATCCGGCGCCCGGTCCAAAAAGTGTGTATGTGGCCTAAAATGATGAAAATCTTATTTGTAATGTATAATAATCTCATAAATAAGTGTGTTTGGATTTTTATAGTTTTCTAACGCTTGTTTATTGTCATTTTTATGTTGTGTAAATGGATATTCACTTGAGGGAGTTCTCACAGTGGACGTCATTTAAGTACGTTGCTTGGATTAGGTTTATCGATGATGAGTGGGATGTGATGGACTATGCCTTGCTGCAAAGACATAACACGGATGGGGGATGTGCCTCATAATATGCCGATGTTTACTGCACTACGTGAGAGATGGTGTGTAGATATGTGTATTTTTGGTTGCCTACAGGGGAGATGACTGTTATGTTGGAGGATGTGTGCCATATATTGTAGTTGCTAGTTGTCGGAGAGAGAGTATAGGTGATGCCAATGGAGGATATGGAGAAGTAGATGTCACCGCTAGATGATATTTTCCGGGACTCAAGTACCTTTTGAGGCCCATATCGGTTTGGATGCTATTCGAGGTCCGGATTTCTGCACTCGTGGAAGTTCTTTGCGCAGTGGTCATTGCTTCATCGATTGCGGTGAGGAGGAGGTGTAGGCATCTTGTATAAGATGCATGATATATGTTGGTCTATAGAGGAGGAGAGCACCGGATATGCGTGGCTACAATATGTGTTTGCCCACATATACGAGATATCTATACCGATTTACTCATGATGAGCACGAAGGTGGGATAAGAGCTACGATTTTATTACATGTATGGGTGTATGAGCACATAACAATGTTGAGACTCGTTGAGGTCCACAAAGGAGTGGGCTACACCATAGATATACACGAGGTGGTGGATTAACATTCACATCACAAGATGGATACAAATAGCTACAGAGGAACCGATAGATATGATGAGACTGAGGCGGTTACATGGAGGCCATACCATGACTATGGGGATGACCCAAGGATATTCTAGAGTTGCGGTGTATTTAGAGGATGATGTGGTTAGAGGATCGATTTCCATGTGTGGCGAGCTTTTTAGGTGGAGAGAGTATCACGACAGATTGGCATGGCTCAGGATGTGCCCCCAGAGCCATATATATGGTTGAGAGCTATTAAATCACGCAGAGCATTGGAGTGAGGCGAGCCCACAACATAGCAACTAGCACCTCCTAAGTCGATGAGGTAGATGCAGATGATGCATGTTGTATATAGGAGTAACACGTATGGTAGGTGACACATCGATGGGTACTGTTGTTTTTGTTGTTTGTAGATGTAGAGGGGTTACCATAGGGAGGAGGAGAGGGGGAAGTACATGCCCCTCATAATGTGGCGGAGGTCAGTAGCAGAGTGTAAGTATCGATATATAGCTATGTCATGCATTTTGTTGTTGGATTATGGCTTAGTGATAACACACTAAACTTTACAAAGAAAATTACATGACTAACTAAGGAAAGCTAACACCATTGCCACCTATAGTCAAGGCTCTAAGTCTAGGAATGTAACACTAAAGATAAGAGCTTAATGGAATGCTTAACTAACATGAATATAATTCAAAATCTAACTAAACATGCCTACTAATATGTTCAATTACCTAACATGGGCCTAAATAGACCTAAGAGGGCAATCAAATTGGGATGGTCATACTCCAAACAAGGTGAAATGGCCTCTCCAAATGACTTACAAAGTCACTTTAGATATCCATCTACTAACCTTGTTGAAGGTTTTAGGCAAGGATTGAACTTGGCTATATATCATATTTATTATATGAGATGCAAATCAAAGCATGGTGTAAAGTATTAAGGTATGAGGTGAATCCTTTTTATAGTTTTCTATTTGGGGAAAACTTGTATTTTGGTGCATGTGGGGCTAAAATCCCAAATTAGAATTTCTAATCATGATTAAGCTTTGTTAATCACAATTAGTGAATTAACAAGTGATTAATATGTGTGGAGCCTTAATCAACCGCTTAGGGTCAACTAAGAGGCTAGGATAAGCTTTTGAAGCTTGTTGAGACATTGTGGAGGAAAGTGGGGTGATTTTGAGTGGTTGGAAGAGGGGTTTGAGCCAATAGTAGGGTATACTAACCAAAACAAGGGAAAAATAGGCTTAATTAGCTAATAATCACTAATTGTCTGTTTTGAAGAGGATTTCGACTTATGATTCATCGTAAAGTGGCGTCCGAATGCGAAAGGGGTTAAGCAATCAACAAAGCGATGTTATTTGGCCAAAGTGGTAAGAAACATTAGTTAATTAGTGGAAATCACTAATTATAATGGATTTGGTAAGAATGAGAGTGATTTGTGTGCATATGGCCATAAGATTGTAAAAGCAGAATTTAGGTGTCTACATTTGCCCATGTTTGAGGTGAAGTAATTGAATTCACTTCAAATATAGTAGACAAGCATAAAAAAGTAAATTTTTGAAGAAAAATTAGTAGAATGAAGAATGCCCCCTTAAGTGTTGATGGGGTGATAGAAGAGGTCAATCGACGATAAAAAATATGACCTGAAATAAATAGAAGAAATATGATGGAATAGGCATGAAACCTTAGGGAAATTAGAAGGAATAGGGATAAACATGGTTGTTTATTGCCCCAGGTGATTTGGAAGAAAAATTAGTAGTGATAATAAATGATAATGGAGAAGAAATGATAATGGAGAATATAGGACAAGCCCAATCTTTGCATCCAACCTTTCAATAAGCAACTTGGTTGTATCATTTTCCCCTAGGTCTACATCATCAGCCTTTATTGAAATAAACAAAAGTGTAAGATAACATGAAAAGCTAAATTACTAACATTTGTTCATTGTTACGTAACTCCATGCAACATACATAATGCAATGCAATACGAGAAAGTAAAATGATGCTTAACTCAATGCAACATACATAATGCAATGCAATATGAGAAAGTAAACCACTAACCTAACAAAGAAACCAATACAATCACACATACTCAAACAAACAACATTCAAGACAGTTGCACCAATGTTTTTGTTATCAAGCTGCAATTCCCAAATGTTCGTGTTGTAATGACAAGGGTTAAAAATGGTGCCCTAAGCAAGGATACATGCGAGGGAATAATAGAGGACACAAGTAGTCCCATGGAAAATATTTCGTGCACTATGACATAGTCTTTGACAACTCACTGTTGCACGGGAGTACCGACATAGCATGCAACCTAGCTTTTGTTAATGGAGGTAGATCACAATGATCCGCAAGTCGTTTGAGACTAGAACAAACAAGAAATTTAGAAAGATGTTTTTGTAGGACAAATTTTGATGTTCGAGGATAATTCATTTGACACATGCTTCAATTACGTGTACGTTGTTTACCAATTTTTAATTTTTTTGAATTTTTGCAATTTTTTAGATTTTAAATGATTTTACCATTTTTTTGGGTTTTTGAAAAAAATTATATTGTTTTAAATTTTTGTTTTTTAGGATGAAGATATTGCAGAAGAAATAACGAAGCCATGAGACCTCATTAAAAGTCAACATAAGGCCAACATATGCCCCAGGAAGTAGAAAAGGTTGTCGGGAAGCAAAACATGCCCCAACGTAGCAAAAACGAGCCCAAAAATAATTATCACACTGAGTTTGTAAAGAATGTAAAAGAACCACAACGGCTCCAGGGCACTTCGGGGTGAGAAACACGTCACGGGGGTAAAAATGAGTATATAAGCCATCACGGCCAATCCATTTACCACATTCACTTACCATTTTACTGTTGATTGGAGCTCTGACCTACGGGAGGAAATGGTGAGGGTGTAGAACTGAAGACACCATGCGGATCGCGTGAGAGACTACATGAGGCTCCCAATGGATGGACCACAAGTACACAAAGCTACCCTTTTTACCCTGGTTTTTTAAAGCATTTAATTTTTGGTTAAAATGCATTTTTTAGGGTAAAAAGGGGGGGGTGTGCCTATGTTATCGCATGCATGGCGCATATGCACCTATGTAAAAATCGGTGCGCTTACACATTTATTAGAATTTATTTGTTACTTTTTTGGGTTTTGTGGGGGCGCACATGTGTTGGTGCACAAAGGGGTGCGCCTATGCACCATTTGCTAGGGTTTTGTGTAGACACATTTGTCTTTGGTGCAAAAATGAGTGCGTGTATGCAAATGTTCTATTTTTTTCCTTTTTTGTTTTTCCAGTGGAGCATGGGCACGTATGTGCCAAGTCACAAAAAAATGAGTGCACCTATGCAAGGAAGAGTGTGCCTATGCACTGAGGGTTTTGAGGAGAAATGAGAATGCACCTATGTACTAAGGAGTGTGTTGGTGTAATAAAGAGTGTGTTGGCACAATGGGTGCACCTATGCACTAGGGGGTGCACTTTATGCATAAAAGACATTTTTAAAATGCTTTTAGAAGAAAATGAAGATTTTTAGAAACACCGGATGGTAAAAATAGATGAATTATAAGCAAAATAGAAGAATGTGATGATAGAATAGAAAATTAGATGATTAGAATAGAAGAATAAGATCATAATAAATGACCTAATTGGTTTCACAAGTGGATTTGGATGTGCTAAAGTCACAGGAGTGACATGGGCAACTCCAGTGTCCGAGGCGAGGCAGGTTTAGCGACGCGACTAGATATTCTTGGAGAACACCATGGAGGTGACTGAATTATCTTACACGGCTCACATGCCACAAATTACCTTAGATCATGGCCTGCTCATAGCCTTAGCTGAGAGATGGTGGAGCGAGAGTCAAACCTTTCGACTGCCTACTGGTGAGATGAGTATTACATTGGAGGATGTATGGCAGATCTTACAAGTTCCTATCCAGGGTCACTTGATCACCTATGATGGTCATCAAGATTGCATTTAGTGATGGATAGCTGAGCTATTTGGAGTGGCAGGTATACCCCGCTGAGGTATAACAATATTTATTATGAGGTGCATGGCTGATCAACGAATGGGATGGGTATCTATGTTCCTGTTAGCTCTTGTCAGGTGCTCAATTCCCTCTTGGCCTTAATGGAGTTATTCATGGTCTGCATGCAGGGAGAGATCTACTATTGAGTTCGGTGTATACTAGCTCATTTATAATCGATTTACATTTGATATTCTATCATGGACAAAGGTCAGTGGGTCCTGCCACTTTATTACATAAATGGGTCCGGGATCACATTGCGAGTGAATGTCCTTTAGGAGCATTGAGATCCCAGGTTCTTGAGAGCCATCTATCATGAGTTGGGTTCCAAATAGGGATGATATTCATGGCCATTGGGGAGATAAATTATTATAGGTAAAATTATGATGAGGTACTGACCTCACATGATCACATGACGGCCCTATAGGTTGTTCCAGTGGCCTCAAGATGTTGTTGAGGCTAGTATTGTTGCCATGGATCATTTCATTCTTAGGAGTAGGAGCTACATCTTGGAGTGGTACATAGTGGACAGGGTCCAACGTTAGTTTGGTCTCATCTAGGGGATTCTTGGTGATGAGATGTGGTATGCACGTATATTTAGAGAGGTCTTCCACATGGGGCATTGGATTAGGTTGGGCCAAGTGTGCACTAGCTTTTTACAGGTGGTTCCACAACCTTGGGTACAACAAGTGTAAATAGTGGATCCAGGGGATCGACCCCAGTTATGCAGCGTGGTATGCAACAATGCTGCCATGTAGATTAACTATACCGCAGAGGTATCGGATGCGGGAGCACATGGGACAAGGTCCACATCCTAGTAGGCATAGGCACGAGGCTCAGGTATAGGTATATCCATAGGGAGGACCACATATAGGGGTACTAGTGCGGCACGTGCGAGTTGAGTCACGAGTCTTTATACAATAGTAGGTCTTAGTACAATAGCGAGTAATGGTGCGATCACAAGTATTAGCACCATGGATTCCCTTCCGGTTCTATTACAGTACCATTGTAGGAACCCCCATCACCCCCTCACGTGAGTCCACAACACAGTCCACCAGGAGGTGGAGGAGATGGCAGGGGTGGTGAGGATATGGAGGAGGATGTTCGGATATACAGGCTAGTGGGAAGGTGGTTGCCTTACAAAGTAGTTAATTCTGCTACAACGGTAACAATGTTACAACTTTAGGTTGCAGTAAATGAGAGGGACCAGGCCATTACTCAAAGAGACCAGGCTATCGTAGATGGGGATCAACTCATCATAGTGCGAGATCGGACCATGAAAGAGAGATTACAACCCATGAAAGAGTGAGATTAGGCTATCACAAATAGTCTATAGCTACGAGTAGAGAGGGATTAGGATATAACAGAGAGGGATCAAGTCAGTAGCAGAGAGGACAAGTTGTAGTAGAGAGGGACGAGGATGTAGCGAGAGAGAACCCGGTTACGGATAGAGCTATCCAAAGACAAGATTAGAGTGTGACTCGCTACTGAACATGCAGAATTACCTCAGAGTACAACTAATGATTGGGCACAATGCCATGGTAGCAGGTGAGGCCATATATTATAGGATGCAGTAATACACGGCCATTCCGTCTGAGTAGAAAGATCTTGAGTATAGTTAGATAATAGGCAACATGTTCCGATCTAGATCTCATAGGCCATCGCGATCTATACAGGGTCCTTTAGGATATTAGGCTTCAGAGAACCATGGGTCAACACAACATGGCGTAGCATCTTCTACACGTCCAACACCTCAGATGCCCCCACCTAGGTGGACCTAGACCAGTAGTCTCGACAAGGGTGAGAGTCATGGTTGACTCTCTTATTGATGTACTAGATGTATTTTTTGGTGTATTGCCTTGATATGAAGGCATACTTTTATACGGATGTATATGTATTATTTTTTATCATGCCTCATGATGAAGGCACATTTTTGTATAGACGCCCATGATGGCTCATTAGATCGGATGTAATTTTAAGACACGCTATTTTGTACATGGAAATTTATATTTTTGATTATGTATGATGATAGATGGATTACCGGTGTATCACATGTTGTTTATGAGATATCATGTTTAATCTAGTATGTTTATGTTTGTATCACATGTTAGATTATGAGATAGCCTATACTTTAAGTAAAACATGTTTTTATTTTTGATTTGGTGTGGGGGATAGATTTGTGATCATGCGCAACCCTCTTGCCCCATTGATGATATAATATTTGATTATTAGCTTTAACATACATGTATGATGTAGAATTAGCATTTATTGATATATGATGTATAGATGTGATGGGTTTATGTGATATGTGTTATCCCGTAAAATTGACAAGGGCAATTTTACCGATAACCATACGGAAAATTTTGTTTCGATCCCTTATTAGGGATCCCCCGCGTTCGAAACGTCGTAAAGTCCCTTCCCGGGAAATCTAGTTTTTGAACTTAGTCTTTTTGAGCCTTTTTTGGCTGGGCGCATGGATTTGCCTTGTAACACCAAGTTTTGGTGCGCCCCCTTAAAAGCCTTTGGCGCATGGTTTTCCATGTTAACACGTCTTTCGGTGCGCCAAAGGGCGCATATAATCTATGTGTTACACCAAGTTTTGGTGCGCCAAAGGGCGCACATAACTTCATGTCGACAATGCATACGGTGCGCCAAAGGCGCGCTCATTCTTCTGTTGTCGAATACTTCCGTGCGCCAAAGGGCGCACACTTTCCCCTGTCGACAGCAGTTTTCATGCGCCATTTCAAAAGTGGTTGGCGCATTGATGACAAGTTTTTCTATAAATATCAGTGCGCGCCCAATGTCATTTTCATTCCTTTTTGTCAAGGCACGTGATTGCTCTGGATTTGTCAGCTCTGCTCTGTCGTTGTCATCGCCCTGTGGACCCGCTCTCCAATTTTTGATATATATTCGAGGTAAGAGGTTCTCCCTTTCTTTTTCATTGTGTGCTTGGTCTGTGTTCTTGGTCGGGGTTTTGGTTTGCTGGCCAGTTTTAAATGGAATATGATTAAGCTAGTTTTTCCCCCTGTGCTATTCCATCACGTTTTCTTCTTTTCCTCCTCCTCTCCCTCCCTCTTTCCAGATCTGCTGGAAGGGGAGCTGTTTTGAAAGGGCTTGGTCTGCAAAACCTTTTTGTAAAAAACCTTATGTGACCAAGTAACTTTTGAAGTGGAAGAAAAGAATGAGAGATTTGAGCAGTTAGTGTAGTTCCATGGCGCACTGGCGCGTTTTGTTGCAACAAAAACAGTTGCGCCCCTCGGCGCACTTACCCGCCATGTTACATGACCAAAACCCGCGCCAATGGCGCACCCTCTTGTCATGCTGCACCTAGAACTCATGCGCCCTCAATGGCGCGCCCTTTTTGCATGCTACAAGTCTAAATCCCGCGCCTCCTTAAAAGCCTTTGACGCACCCTTTATCCATGCTGCATAATGTTTCCATGCGCCAAAGGGCGCACCCAGCTTTCATGCAACACAAGCCTTATTCGCGCGAGTATAAAGTTAGAAAGGCGCGGGCGCACCCTCCATTGCAGTAACATAATGTTGTGTAAAACCTTCATGCGCGCGCCCAAAGCCTTTGGCGCACCATTTGTTAATGTTACACAATCTTCCCATGCGCCAAAAGGCGCACCGAACCCCAATGTAACACGCATTTCCTGTGCGCCCTGCTATAAAATGCAACCTGCTTCATCCATGCGCCATGCGCCTTTGGCGCCAGTATAACCTCTGCAACATTCCTTTTCTGTGCGCCTTATCTATTTGGCTGCCCCGATTGCATTTTCCCGCGCCCTGAGCCTTAAAATCTCTAACTCTTTCTTCTGCTAGCTTTCCAATGGAAGATCAAATGACTAATTCAACCTTTTTGGATTGGGTCTCACTTCTTCTTCGTGCGAGATCAAAGAATCGAGTTCGAAAGAACACATGTCTACGTCAAGCAAGAAGCCCACCAAACCAAGAGGAAAAGCTAAGCTGACAGAAGAAGAGATGAAATACAAATATCAGAGGGTCAGGATGCCCGAATCACAGGCTGAGTGCAGTATGGATGTCAGAGACTCTGAATTGGGTCACATTGACATGGATGAGTTCTGGGTTAGGACTCAAAAAGTCTGAAGAAGTCCATGGATGGACAAGTTAATAGCGGCCCTGCACACTTCGCCGGAGGAATCCCCGTCAGCGCTGTAAACAACGAATTCATGATGGTGATTGCGCAATGTTACAACAAGGACACAAGATGTGTCGAGAACAGTAAGGGCGAGGCAGTCATAAACCTCACTGCCCGTCACTTTGAGTTGATACTTGGCATCCCTCATCACCGGAACTACGTGGCTGTTAGCCAACGAGAATGCATCAAGGCCTGGGAAGACAACGAAGACCAGTGCATGCAGTTGATGAATGAGGTCTACCTAAAGAATAAGAAGGTGGTGACCGGTGGCCTCAGACTATCCACCGAAGTGATTTCTCAGAGGAACTCAGTGATACTATCACTTTCCTGAGCAGAGTCTTCGGGCTTTCAGATGCCCACTATTTCCATAAGTGGATGCTGCGGTACCTGGAGACAATGAATAAGAATTTGCCCGATTAGCGCTTTTCTTTGGGTGAAATAATCGAAGACCATCTCGGCAAAATCTGACAATTCGCCACAACAGGAGTGTTCCATATGAACTCCTATGTAGTCTATGCTGCAGCGTCAGCAAGGGATTATCCGGGGCTGAACCGAAGTGGAGTATGGCCTCAGGCCAAGATATTTGATTACTATCCAGAGCTGAGGCTGGAGAATAGCATCCAACATTTCACAAAAGTTAACGATGCATTCTTCTATCATGTCATCTGCCTACTGAGGCCAAACATGACTCATAGCCGGACGACCAAGAACATAGTGGCAGTCACAGAGAAATGGGGGGCCCTGTTCACCCAATTTCCCACGTTCACCTATCTAAGGGCTGCCAACTTTTTGGGAGAGCCAACCAGGCTACCAAGGTATGTTGGGCCTAAGTGATTCTCTACTAGAACCTCCAAGACAAATGGTCACATACCATGAGAAGTGCCTCAAAAGAAAGAAGGGTGGAACTCCTTTCCCCCTCAAAGTGGGCCGATACACATGCTCCACCCACCATAAGGCGAAGGAAATGTTCGCAGAGCTGGAGCTACTCAACTTGAAGCATGACTTCCCAGCCAGGCCTACCTTCGACCCAAGAAGCTGCCTGCCAAAAGCGAAGCTCGATCCGATCCATGTCCCTCAAATTGAGGATATTTACATTGACGTTCTCCATGAGGTGGAACTCAGAAGAAAGGATCATTCGCGCTTAGCATTGGAGGAAATCATCCAATACGGAGTGGCCATTGTCCCCGAAGGCTTCCAGACTACGGAAGATGAAGTAGATAAGGTGTATAATGACACAGATGGGGACAATTGGCCCTTCCCGGCCATTGACAGGAATAAGTCTCCTCAAACAATTGAGGAGAGGGTCAAGGAGACTATGCGAAGAACAGAGCATTGGTGCCGCATGAACGGGCTAATCTACCTCGGGGTAGATTTCACAACTTCCCCTTTGGGCAACGCACCTCCAAGGTCAAAGAAGCAGCTGAAAGGCAAAGGTGCAGAAGGTGAACCTAGCACCATTCAGGAGGAAGCCCCTGAAAGTCCTCTTCCCTCAGAGCCAGAACAAGTCATAACTCTTGATGAGGAATTGACAGAGGATAGTCCTATACGCCCATCCACCCAGGATGTCGGCGTCGCTACAACTTCAGAGGTCCCTTCTATCCCTTCTTCTTCTCTTCCTTCCCCTCCTCGAGTGACTCAAACGACCATCCCTTTGGTCGTGTCCTCTGCCCCTTCTTCTACCCTTTCCCCTGCTTCTTCATCTATCTTCTCCTCCCTCGCTGATTTGTCTTCCTCTATTTCTTCCCTCATCTTGAGCTCCCTTCCCTTCCTATGTCTTCGTAGTTGCGGTTCCCCTTCCTCCCGTGGACATTTCTTCGGCTATTCTTTCCATGCACCGCCGCGTGTCTCCATGTTTTTCCCTCTTCTACCATTCTTTGCCTCCCCCTCTGTCTCCTGGTCCTTCTTCTATAGGACCAGCTTGGATTTCTCAAAGCGAGCCAACAAAAGAGGAAAGTCCCCATCGCTCCGATGGACTTTTCGGTCATTCCGCTAAAGGAGCAAAGAAGCACAAGCCGGTTACACGCTTCTCAAAGAGCGCTGCGCAGTGAGAGAGTCATGGAAATAGCGTACTGACCCCTCAAAGAGAAAGAAGATCTGCGTCTCAGACAAATTTCACCGTGACCCAAGTCACAATGGGGACATCCTCGAAAAGTCTCCGGGGAAGCTCTTTCCACAGTTGATGCACTCTCGCAAAAGCTTGAAGAAGCGAAAGAGGAGAAAAGGCTACGAAGGAGCAGAACAAGTACCTGCTTCAAGCCTTACAGAAGATGGGAAGTGCACCTCCCACAACTGCCGCCGAGACTCCTGAGCTGCTCAGGTCGGAGAAGATCAATGAGTATTCAAAGATTGGCGAGTAGGGTATGGTCAAGTTTCTGCTTGGAGGAGCCAGGATCCTCGAGGATAGTGAAAGAGTAATTGTTGAGTATATCAGTTTATACTTAAACATCGAGAAGGCGAATAAGGAACTCCAAGCATTAGCAGGTCCGATATCAGAAGAGTTAGAACATGCTAGACTCCAGCACGAAACCTTCCAACAAATGTTCGACTGTTCAGTCGAAGATCTGGTCAAGTTCGGAGTCTTCGGTCATCCAAGGGCCCTCAACAAAACTATGTCCACTCTGGACTATCAGATAGATCAGCTGGAATTTGTTTTAGAAAAGATAGACAAGGTAAAGGAAGAGGCCCTGGATGCAATGCACCAAATGGAGAAAATTGTCCTCGCCATGACTCGGGGTTGCTCACTCCTTCCCTTACCTTGAGATCACCATGACACTATCCGGATCTTGAGGAGATAGCTTCTCGGGACGGGGCGAGGTCACGTTCGACACTTGAATCTATCAACAACCTCTTGGCCCGTAGAGACTTCATCGAGTTCCTTATTGAGGCGGAGAAAGATTATTCCAAACTCCGGAAAAGCTCATAAACGAGCGGGAGACTTGCAAGCAATCGGTGAACGGCACACGAGGATCCATCACAAGATCAATTTGGGCCAATGATCAGCAAGTTTTGGAATACCGCACTCGGTTCCACATATCATCACCCGAGCAAGATCGAAGCATCAACCCCTTTTCGGCCGCGAGGATGATGATGATGAGTAGCTTCTTCTTCTTCTTCTTCTTCTCTCTCTATTCTCAGACTTTCTTTTGAAATGTCTAAAATGTGTTAGCACAAATGATGACATCATCCATGTTGCATCATGGGATGATGTCATCCACCAAGTTGTCAAAGTCAACATGACTTTTAGATATTTTGTAAATATCTTTGTAAATAAGTGGTTGGCTCCATTTTGCCTTCTCTCTCCCTCATCTTCTATAAATATGAGAATACTTAATGTATTCAAAAAAAAAGTGAACATTTTTTAGATAGAAATAGAAGTGAGGAGAGAAAGACTTTGAGCTTTCTTGTAACAGAAAAGAACAGTAATACAATTATTCAGACTTTGTGCTCAATAGCTGTGTTATACATTAGATCTTTCTTACATTAGATCTGTATGTGTTTAATCTGTTGGATTCATATCTACTTTTCCGTCATTTGTTTATCAGTATTGCTTTGTTTATTTATGCAAGTAGGTTTGGCTCTGTTTACTACCAAACTAAAAACATAAATCTTCCGACCTTTCCGCTTTGGAATCCATTTCTTTTCTCCCTTCGAGATCTGTTCTCTCTCTTCTCCCTCTTTCATTCCTTTCTTTTCGCAGCACTGAACACTCTCTTTGGGATGAGATCCCAACCCCGAAGGCGTAATCTGTGAGACTTGCATAGGTTCCTGCTAGTAGAAATAGCAATAAACCGGTTTAACTTCTTTGTCTCAAAGAGGGCTAAGCCTGCAACACTTTGTTGGCTCGCTATCCATAGATCTGTCGTCCGTGCGACAGATTTTCGGACCAACAATATGATGATGAAATGATAACAAAAATGTACAAGTAAAAATTGACAAGCACAAGTTTAAACAAATCTAATCAAAGCAACACATTTATCTACAAGTATGCAAGATAAAATGAACTCAATGTAATACACCACATATTAAAATAACATTCAATTTAAGTAAGCAAGTGAATCCAACTTAAAGTACACAATACGAAAAAGTAATGTAACTAAAAACCATACAAACCAACAACTAAAAGTAAGCAAACTACTACTTTGTTTTTGTGGGACAATTTTGGGCCGTTTTTTTTGTTTTTGGTTTTATCTCTAAGACAATTTTCTATTGTTTTGGAGTTTTCTATGAAACGTATTTGAATGTTTTGATTTTCCAAGGAACATATCTGTATGTTTTGGGGTTTTCAAAGTTATACGAATGTTTTTGACGTTTTCTAAACAATTTTCCGAAGCGAACGTGTAAAGAAATGAAGAAATGTGAATGCCCCCAATATTAGATGGGACATACAAGAGCGAGAATGCCACGTGTTATATTCCAGAAGTGATGCTGCAAAGTTTCCCCAATGTGAGACGGGTTCATTAAAAGTTAAATTATCTGCATTCAAAAGGTTGGATCAACCTGGATCAGGGCAAAGAGGGATAGGCTCACAAGGACTTAGACGAAGGTAAAGACCAACTTAGGACAAAGTTGTCATACTCCTAAACCTGAAATTATTGTGAACAACGGACCCTCCTTGGTGCCGGAAATCAGTTTTCACCAAAGGACTTGTCCAAAGTGCCACCATTGCATGGTTTTCACTATTGGACACACTGTTTATTTCTCTTTTTCTTTTTCTATTTTTATACTTTTTTGCTTTTCTGATATTTTAGAGACCCCATACTTAAGCATAGAAGTGCTTAAGATGCATTGTGTTCATGGGTTCTTGAAGCTCTTGGCCATCTGCATGGGAAAGATTATAGGCACCTGAACCGAACTTGGTAACCTAACATATGGTCCTAGCCAATTAGGCTCAAATTTCCCTTTCTTTTCACGGTCCTTATTAGTGTTCTTCTGATTCTCTTTTAACACCAAGTCCCCTACCTCAAATTGATGAGGTATGACTCTTTTATTGTAGCTTTGTCGCACTTGATCCTGATACACTTTAAGGTGATTGAGAGCGTGAAGTCTTTTCTTGTCTAATAGCTCCAACTCTCAGTCGAGCTACTATGTAGTCCTCCTCTTCATTCAGGTAGTCCCTTAGCTCGATACGTAAAGAAGGGATCTCGATCTCTAAAGGTAGTACAAATTCCGTGCTGAATACTAAGGAGTATGGAGTGGCACCTGTGGGGGTGCGAATAGATGTTCTGAATTCCTAGAGGGCAGGGTGAATTTGTAAATGCCAGTCATGACCTATCTTGTTCACCATCTTCTCCATAATGTGAATGAGGGTTTTATTGGAAGCCTTGGCTTGCCCATTACCTTGAGGGTAATAGGGGGTCAAGAACTTGAGGGATATTTGAAATTGTTTGCATAGTGCTTTCACAATTTTATTTTTAAATGGTTTACCATTATCAATGATAATAGCAAAAGGGATATCATATCGACAGATGATATGGTTCATGATAAATTTAGAGATTTGGGCACCTTCAACATAGGTGAGAGGAACAACCTCTACCCATTTTGTAAAGTATTCAATTGTAGTAATGATGAATTTATGACCATCTAAAGAGACAAGGTTAAGTTTCCCTATTAGATCGAGACCCCACTTTGAGAACGACCAAGGGGTTGTGACATGCTTGTAAAGGATTACGCTAGCACATGTATCAAGTTAGTGTACTTTTGAAAATCCACACATTTCTTCACATGGTTACAGTAGTCATGCTCCATGGTAGGCAAATAGTAGCCTACTCGAGAATTTTCTTTGCAAGTACGATCCCATTAGTATGAGCCCGTAGATGCCTTTATGTACCTCTTTAATTGCTTGGATAGATTCGTTTGAACTTAAGCATCGAACAGCTTTCCTATCATTGCCCCCAAGTAGGGTATAACGACTTTACATTGGATGAGGGTGCACTTTTTAGGATAGGAAATGTTAGTGGGAAAGGTTCCATCATGGAGGTAATTAAAGATTTCACTATACCACGGGGAAAAGGGACCAACAACATCACACACCAAACATGAATTTGGTATGTCATATGTCAATGTTCTTAAATTTTCAACGAAGAATGGCATATTGTTATTCCCACGGAATTCTCAGCATGGATCCTATTGTAGCCATGACATCTACTAATTTATTCTGTGCTCTTAGTATTTTCTCAAATGTTATATTCTCAAAGAACTCCTTCAAAGAATCAACCATCCTTTTGTATGGAAGAATTTTCTCGTCTTTGACCTTGTATTCATCTGTGACTTGTTTTATAATGAGCATTGAATCACCAATGCAATTGACTTGTTTGATATCCCACTTGATGGCTAGCTTCATCCCTGTGATGAGAGCTTCATACTCTACTATATTATTCATGCATGGGAACCTAAGCCGGAACACTTGAGGAATCAAGTCTCATGTAGGAGTGATTAACACAACTCTGACACCTGAACCATGAAAGGTAAAGGAGCCATCAAAGTATAGTTGCCAAACAATAGATTCCTTAAGGTACATGATGGATACATCCGTAGTTCCGCAGACTCAAGGGTTTGTTACTCAGTAGCAAAGATTCTACTAGCTGATTTGCTAAGACTTGTCCTTTCATTGAATTTTGATGCACATACTCAATGTCGAACTCACTTAATAAGATGATCCAATTAGCCATCTTTCTAGTTAGGGTGGGTTTTGACAGTAAGTATTTTAAAGGATCGAACTTTGAAATAAGCTTGACTTTATTGTTGAGAAAATAGTGGCATAGCTTTTGGAAAGCAAATACTATGGCTAGGCAAGCCTTTTCGATCTGTGGATAGTTGAGCTCATATGCTATCAATGTTACTGCTCAAGTAGTATACAACTTTTTCTCTCTGCTCTTTATCATATTGGGCCAATAGTGCCCCAATTACAAAATGTGTAGCAGAAATGTAAAGCAATAAGGGTTCTCTGCCATGGGCAACATGAGAATAGGGGATTTAGCCAAGTATTATTTTAGCAAAGCAAACACTTGTTGTTGTTCTGGCCCCTAGGTGAAATTAACATCTTTCTTAAGAAGATGTGTGAATGTATGACACTTGTCTGCTAGCTATGAAATAAACCTTCTGATGGCCTGAATTTTCCTTGTAAGCTACATAATTGTCTAATATTTTTATGATGAGGCATTTATGTGATATTCGTGACCTTTACGGGTCCACTTCTATTCCTCTCCTTGAAACAATGAATCCTACTAATTTCCCATAGAGCACATCAAAGATACATTTCTTCAGGTTAAGGTGGGCTTTCTAGTCTCTTAGGCACTGAAACATATGCCACAAAATCTTTGGGTGCTCTTCCCGAGTTCTAGATTTAGTTAGTATATCATCCATGTAATCTCCCATGATGTTACTTATCGTGTCGTGAAAGATTACAGTCATCACCCATTGATATGTAGCACCTGTATTCTTAAGGTGAAGGGCATGACTTGGTAGTAGAATGTCCCCCATGGGGTTGTGAAAGTTGTCTTGTGTTGATCTTCCTCCACAATCTTTATCTGATTATAACCTGAGAAGCCATCCATGAGTGATAGCATCTCATAACCAATAGTAGAATCGACGATCATGTCAATGTTAGGAAGAGGAAATTCATCCTTGGGACAAGCTTTGTTAATATCTCTGAAATCGGTACACACTCTGATACCGAATGGATTTTTTTGAACTAGTACCACATTAGAAATCCACTCTGAGTATTCGATAGGCCTGATGAAGCCTACTTATAATAACCTTTCTAGCTTTGCCTTTACCAACAAGGTGACGCGAGGATGCATCTTCTAGAGCTTTTGTTTTATGGGCTTGGCATCTGGGTGCACAACAAGATTGTGCACCACTAATGTAGGATCAAGTCCTGACATGTCTGTGTAAGACCAAATGAAGATATATGCATACTCTCTCAAAAGTCCTATAAATGTTTTCTATTCTTGAGCTAAGAGTGAAGCTCCCAACTTAACTATTCTAGGCAGCTCCTTTGTGCCAATGTTAACATCTATTATATCTTCCACTAGTAGCTTTGACTCACTTCTCTACCAAAGGTGGTTCAGGGAGATCCTCATCTTTATATGGGTACACTATCTTTTCCATAGGTTGTTCTGTTTGTTTGTCCACAAGTGCCTCAAAGAGTTTTCGCTATAGGACTTCCCCTTTTTCTTTCTGCAAGGATTTTCTATAGAACTCTTGCCCTTGCTCACTTTTTTACTTAAGTGTCCACATAATTCTACCTCCTCTCTAAAGTACGCACACACATTAAGCTGAATGGAGAATCCTTTCTTGTGATCATTTCTTGGAATGTTATCTTTGATGCTAGGAACTCACCAATAGCCTCATCATTCTAAAACACATCAATAGGTACATGTTGTTAATACCAATTCACAAGTGACGGATATATGAGGTTTAATGTTTGAGTTATAGGGTATACGATGGGTGTAATAGGGGTTATGGCAAGATAGCCATGTTAAAGAATAAGTTCTTAGAGGTGAGGTCTTCGTAAAGACTACACCAGAATCTGTTTACTTTCATTTTCAAACAAACTATCCTCACTCTCAGAAGAAGTATGCTCGTTATCTAAGGGGAGATATCATACAAATAAACACCAATACCTGATTTACACATTATATGACAAGGTATTGGAAGATATTTGAATGGAAATTGTTCTTGGCAGCCACAACCACGTCCTTGATATCTCATAGTAAGCATGATTCTATTAGGAATAACATACCTAGATGACTTGTAACACAAATCCATTTCATCATCTTGAGGATGAAATATAATATCGTTGAGGATTATTTCATCTTCTAGCAAGCCACCTGAAGTGAAATTGTCGAAGGGCAATTCTCCCTTGATCTTTGGAATTTATAACATGGTCTACCCCGTGCTTGGGCTGATAGAGGAATGTTTTGAACCATAAGGGCTTACTTGAAGATTATACTCTCCACAATCATTGCCTACGACTTTCATCTCCCACGTAGAAAAAGGAGATTCCGATGTAGATGCACTATTGTCACTAAGAGTCAGGGTGTCCGGATCCACTCATGAAGTGAGGGCTTGGGACTGGATAGGAATAGCAATCTCCATAGAGGGACACTTGTAGATAGTGGGAAAATAACCCAACAATGCTCTGTAATGAGAAAATGGTTGGGGATACCCTTGTATAGTAAGTATTTTTCCTTCATGTTGCAACTTTAGACACTAATGATATGTTGATGGCACGACCTGCATGGCATGAATCCATGAGCGACCGAGCAAGATATTGTAAGGGAGCTCCAGTCCAGACAAGAAACTTCGTATCATGGGTTATGGGACAAACTTCCAATGAGAAAGTGATCATTCCAGCTTATTGTATTTCTTCATTTTCATAAGCCTTTATGCTGATGAATTTTGTCTCCAAATCAGCTTCCATGCAGCCTAATTGTGAACTAGTTTAAGAGTATAAATTTTGAGACCTGATTTTCCATCCACAAGCACTCTCTTGACCTTATTATGCTTGATTATTACCTCAATGTGTAAGGGAAGGTTGTGGGAGGAATTTCTGTTAACGCTTCTGTAAGACTGAAGGTTATGTGTCTTGCAGGAGTGATTTACGCTACCATGGCTTATAAATGCGTTGGGTCAACATCAATAGATGCTCTTGATCCTGTAAGGTTTTGCAAAGTATATCCTTATGGACGTTAGAAATCTTTAGAAGGTCTAAGATTGAAATCTTAGCTGTAGTCTTCTCTAGTTAATCTAACACATCATAATGACTCTCTTGAGGAGGAGGGGAGTAAGTTATGAGATAACAAGGTGAGTCCATCACATTGCCATGATGCACTCTCTTATTTTAATTATAATCGTATTGATTTTCTTAATGAGTGGATCAACACAACCTATCAAAAGAATGAAAATGGTCTTTGTTTGAGACATAGTTAACATTCTTATTTTGAGATGATTGTCCCGATACGATTTTTTCTTTTCTTCGTGATTGGGAAAAGGCTCTTTCAAAATCCTAAAGTTTGCATTTGGAGACTTAGAAGCGGCATGGAGTCTACTTATATATCACCATGGTCGACTAGGTCTTGAATGTAGTTTTTTAATCTTAAACACTTGTCAACTTTATGACCCTTTACGCGATGAAATCCACAAAACTCATTATCCCTAAACCATGATTGTTTAGGTATGTCGTCCCCATAGGGTTGTGTTTCAGGGTACTTAATCATGTTTACAACCTCTAACTGCTTTAGTATGGATGATATGGATTCAGATAGAGGGGTAAAAGTACAATGTTTATACTCAGTAGGTGGATTGCCCTTTGCAAGCTTCAAAGGTGTGTGGTTTTGAATGTCTTGTACTCGTTTAGAGTCTACTATCCCATCAATAAAGATGTTCTTATTCTTATTATGAACAAAATTTGGTTTTTCGTTAGATTTAGAATCATTATGATCACGGGAGAAAGGTTTTAGAGTCCCTTAGCCAACAACTTTTTTCAATTTGACTCCCTTTTTCGATTACCTCTTCAAATGTGTTACCACAATGCATTTGTAAGTGAAACGTAATGTCTGGATGGAGTTTGGGACAAAATATGCTTATCAATAATTTTTCGGGTATGGAGTAAGGAAAATGGCTAGCTAATCCTCTCCATCGTTGTAAAAATACAACGAAGTTTTTGTTGTTTCATTGTTTGGCATTGCAGAGATCTAACATGGTGACGTTGCTCTCAATATTGAATGAGAATTGTTGTACAAAGTGTTTAGCTAATTCCTATCATGTAGATAGAGATCCCTTAGGGATGCACACAAACCACTCTAACTCCTATCCTCCTAAACTTCGTGGGAAGAGGCGTATAAGATAATTATTTTTATATGCAACCTCTTGGCCTGCCATATAAAAATCTTTAATATGGTCACGAGGCTCACCTTTTCCCTTATACTTGTCAAATTTTAGATAATCAAAGTGTTGTGGGAAAGGTACCTATAGCATGGCCCTATAAAACAAATAAGGGCACAACTCATCAAACTGGTATTTCTTATTGTTACTAGTTTTACCTTCTTGTAATGCTAGAAGGGTGTTCTTCATAGTGGACCACTCTTGATTGAAGAGTGGATCTTATGTGGGTGGCATAGGTCTATATGTAGGATTAAATCTAGGTGTATTCCCACCCCTATTCTCTGTAAGAATTTCTTCATAAGGATCTCTTTGTGTCTCCTGTCGAGGAGTGTTTATTGGGAACTCGTGAAATGAAGCTTTAGGTTTTTCCTTCAGTATAGCTTGTTTCACAACTTTTAGTTATTCCTTTTGTATATGCGAAGCCAAACTTGCCAATTGGTGAGTGAGGGCTTGGACCTATTATTCTAACATCACCTCTTGAATAGGTACTTCATTACGATCTTTGTTAGGGGAGGTTATGCATGATGAACATGTTCCTCGTTGTCTTCACAATGTATTCTAACAACAGTACTCGATAATATTTGTCATTTTCAAAAGGTACCTCCTCATCATTCTATAACGCAAAAGTAGAGGTAAGACCTAGGTTTAATATTTCATTAACAATACGATGAGGTCGATCTACTTCTTCTTCTCCTCGAACCATTGTGGCAATGAGAGAAGGGTCCAATGTGGAAGGTAACTTAGCTCTTAGTTCCATAACATGCATAAGAACCTCATGTTTGTTTTGAAAAATGTAATCATAAAAAATGGCGAGGACACTCTATATTCATACAAGGAGAATCTTCCTCTCCACCACTATGGTCAACCATGAGATTATCCTCTAAAATAGGGTTGTTACCTCCAAATATATCGGCTTCTAATCTTTGGGATCCCATTCTTGTAGTAGGCATACCCAAAATAAGAGGTACAATGTGAAATATTTCCACTAAGGTTTACTAAAAAGGGACCTTAGTCAAATTTTTGCAGCGTAACGACGCTAAGTCGTCAAAACAAGGTGACTATAGAATAACCACAAAATCAATAGGTCAATGTGAACGTATGAACCAAAGAATAAAGAATAACCTACCCTAGCAAGGCAATATATACAACACAAGTTATCTAAGACAATGTAACGACGTCTAATACTCAAACTTCAGTCACAACAAACAGTTTACTCCCTAAGATTTTTCTAGATAGGTTTGAAACCAAATAGTGACAACACAATATCACCAGTTAGGTCAAGTTTGAAATAAAAAAGACCTAAATGCTAAGATAATGTTGATGTGATCCTCTAACAAGGTATACTCAAAACTAGTTTCTAAACACTAACAAAGTCTAAGTGTTGTAAAATGGATAATACAAATGTGAGTAGCGTAATAATGCTATTTAGACACATAATCCAACTTTGCAAGAAAGCAAGATTTTAGTATCAAAATGGCATTATAGCGATGCTAACAAAGTAACCTCAACACTTAAAAAACTCAAGACAAGGGTAGGTTGTAAAAACTATGTCTAAGTATAACAAGAAATTGTTATGCGTGCAAAGCATTAACAATACAATATAGAGATTTAGGCCCAGTTTCATAATGGAAACAAAACATAAATATCTCAATTATATGGCTATAATGCGGGCAACGTAACAACTCAAAAGAAGACAATGATGATATCACCTAACTACAAATGATAATGAGTCTCAAATATGGGTTTTTGAGACAATGAGGGCCTACTAGATCGTGAGTACGTACCATGCACACTTTCAACACTTACGATATTGCAACCTAGTCGTGTAAGTATAATACAAAAGTGGTGGACACATAATATGATCAAGCGGTATCCATGTATGTTGTTTCCTTTTGTCCCAAAATAGGCAACAAGGAAACAAAGGTGTAAACCAAGTGGTGTTGAAAAATACTTGGTGTAACTTTGGCAGAGTTTTGCCTTGTCTTAGGACAAGTGAAAAACTAGGTCAAAGTAACACTAAATAGATTTTGTGATGAAATGTCACGCGGTTTCAACTTTAAGAGATTCTTTCCCTTGTTTGAAAAACAAGAGTTTGAATCTAACAAAGTTGTCACTTTGTGAGAGCTCTCAAGTATAACAACTAAGAAAAAAATTGGCTCTAAGCTAACAAGCTTTCCTAGGGGTTCTCTCTCTATGTGTCACAAGTTTACTTTTGCGAGCTCGATTTACTAAGAAAGTCACACTGACTAATCTTGGAGTATCTCGGATTTACTTTACCCCCTTCTAATACAATGAGCAACTAGTGCATTCAGTTGTATTATCACTGGGGTCACAATGGAAATAACTTTGACTCTAATCTCACCAAGGCATACTAGTCAATTCGGTAGTGTGGAGCACTTTCCTGTTTCGTTCACAAGGTTCCCTCTTGCGTGAACTACTTTAGGGTTCCTAGGACCACCCCCATTGTTGTAGCTTAAGGCTTATGCCAAAGGGGTTATGTCATAGTTTAAAGTAAACAAGTCATAGCTCTTAACTGAAACCTGCAATACGGTGTTTTGAATTTGTGTGTTGGTGTGTTTTTATCTTTTGGATTAAGCAATTTGGTTTAGACCACTTGTTGGCTACCTATAACACACGTGAATGTTAGAATTTGGTTTGAAGAGATCCCTTCTTTCTTTGACAAGCATTTTAGGTCCTTCACACAAATGGTTAGTAGTTCAAAAAGATTCACAATATCATAGAAAGATAGCAATGAAAAAGCTTGTAAATCAACTAACTACCATCAAAATTTGCAAAAACAAGGTTTATTCCCAATTAATCCAAGTGTTTCTTAATGAAAGACTAAAATTGCTTTTGATTCCCAAGATCACACTAGGTGCAAGGGAAGAGCATACACAAATTTTAGCCTTGATTATTTATTAAGTGAAAAATCTCTTAAACTAAAAGATCAAGTACATGTCAAAAATGAAAATTTATTCCCTTAAGCACAAAATGAATGATGATTGTTCCTACTTACTCCCAAGAAGCAAAAAGTGGTTTAGAGGTGTTTTTGGTTCTCAAGATCACACTAGGTGCAAGAGAAGAGCATACACAACCCTATTCCAAACTCAAACAAAGTATGAAAACATAATCATTCATCAAACCCTAAGCCAATTTAACCAAAAATACCTTATCAAACCCTAAGGCAATTTTGTTAGGAATATTGCTCTAAAATCAATAAATTGACAAAAACAACAACTAAAAACCTTTAAAAAATGACAAAATCCTAAAAACACGAAATTGAAATTTTGAAGTTTGAGAAAATTTTACCTTAGTGCACATGCACACTTCTTAGTGCATGGGCGCACTTTGTAGAGCATGGGCACACATAGTAGTGCACAAGCACACACAATAGTGCATAAGTGTGCCCTCTATCAATTTTACACAATCAGTTGTGCACATGTGTGTTTAGTGAGGCATAGGTAAACTTTTATGATGCACAGGCACAAGTTACACATAGAGCCAAAAATCCAGTGTTGCACAGTGCACCCAATAGTGCACAGTGCGGTTTTGTTGCACATTGCACACACACCACCAAGACACACAGTGCATGTTTTGTTGCACAGCACACCTAGTATTCCATAGGTGTACCCTTTCCTGTAGATGCTCAAAATCCGAGTTTTGAAGCGAGATTTCTTGAAAAAGATCAAAACTTTGGCCTTTTGAAGAAAATTTTCCAGTACTTCACCTCCTTTTATCCTGTAAAGAGCATGAAAACATAACTTCTACTACTAATCTAGTTGAAACAACTACCTAGATTGAAAATTGATCTACAAAACTTTGAAAATTACTCTAAAACTTTGAAATTAATCTAAAAATCTTGAGAAACTAATCTAAAAATCTTGAAAGTACTCTAAAAAGCTTGAAATTAAACTAGAAAACTTGAAATTAATCTAGGAAACTTGAAACTAAGCTAGAAAACTTGAAATGAAAAATTTGAAACTAAGTTAAAAATCTTAAAAATTGAAGGCAATGGGGTATGGTCCCACTAGGCGTGCCAAATGATAACACTCTAAACTTTAAAAAGAAAATTGCATGAGTAAATAAGGAAGGATAACATCATTTCCACCTATAGTCGAGGCTCTAATTCTAGGAATGTAACATTAAAGATAAGAGCTTAATGGAATGCTTAACTAACATGAATATAATTCAAAATCTAACTAAACATGCCTACTAATATGTTCAATTACCTAACATGGGCCTAAATAGACCTAAGAGGGCAATCAAATTGGGATGGTTGCTACTCCAAACAAGGTGAAATGGCCTCTCCAAATGAATTACAAAGTCACTTTAGATATCCATCTACTAACCTTGTTGAAGGTTTTAGGCAAGGATTGAACTTGGCTATATATCATATTTATTATATGAGATGCAAATCAAAGCATGGTGTAAAGTATTAAGGTATGAGGTGAATCCTTTTTATAGTTTTCCATTTGGGGAAAACTTGTATTTTGGTGCATGTGGGACTAAAAGCCCAAATTAGATTAGAATTGTTAATCATGATTAATCTTTGCTAATCATAATTAGTGAATTAACAAGTGATTAAGATGTGTGGAGCCTTAATCAACCACTTAGGGTCAACTAGGAGGCTAGGATAAGATTTTGAAGCTTGATGAGATGTTGTGGAGGAAAGTGAGGTAATTTTGAGTGGTTGGAAGAGGGGTTTGAGCCAATAATAGGGTATATTGACCAAAACAAGGGCAAAATAGGCTTAATTAGCTAATAATTGCTAATTGTCTATTTTGAAGAGGATTTTGACTTACGATTCGTCAGTAAAGTGGCATCCTGAATGTGAAAGGGGTTAGGCAATCAACAAAGTATTGTTAATTGGCCAAAGTGGTAAGAAATGTTAGTTAATTAGCGGAAATCACTAATTATAATGGATTTGCTAAGAATGAGAGTGATTTGTGTGCGTTTGGCCATTAGATTGTAAAAGTAGAATTTAGGTGTCTACACTTAGTAATGGTTTTCTAACGTGTTGTATTATTTGTTTTTTAGGGGATGCATATTTTTTCCCGATAGTAGACACATCTATCTCGCACATTGACGTAAAATGTGCGAGACCGATATATTTGGTGGAGGTATACCTTTGAGTGATTGGATGACATAACGGAAAACATGCCCATTTATTTGAGCCGATGGCCATAACACCAATGACATATACTATGTTGTTAGGCAAGAGGGATGAGGCACGCGAGGAGACTTGAAAAACTTGAAAGGCATTGGGTGGTGGCTCCTTAGCGCATGATGTGTTTGCACGATACGTGGATTTACAACGTTAGTTCTTAAATCGAGTCCATACGAGAGAACACCTTTTTGTGTAGGAAAGTGGAGAGATATCAAGGCTGCGAAATGAAGTGACGCATAGTGAGTGGCGAGGCATTTAGTTCTAGGGCTCTTACAATACCCAAGAGTGATAGTGATGATGAGGTGTGATTAGTATTATTGTATATGATGTAGGAGTTTGCCCCTAGCGGTGATTGTATTCACTATGTATGGACACATGTGATTGATATATGATGAGATTTTTTTTTTGGTGTATCGATGTTGTAATGTGATTGATGACGTATGTGTTAGTGATGATTATTGTCATAATGTATGTACTATGTTTGTATATTGTTAATGTTTATTGAATGAAATTTTTAATGCGTAGTTAGTATGATGATGATAGTAGAATGAATGTAAAAGAGATTATGTATGATTATCGAACTAATGTGTTGTGATGAATGTGTGTCATGATAATGTAATGTAAGTGTAATATGTTAGTGTGATTAAAAAATGGGGGGAGTAGAAATTCCCCAACATATGGATGATTAGGTTCATTTAATTAAGACCCCTCAGTAGTCAAGAATGAACCGTGGAAAGCAAGAGTGCGTCATCGGGAAATGATCAAGTCGCTAGATGAACAATGGAGCACATGATGAAAGGCTCTTACAAAAAAAACCCTCAATAGTCATGTAAGAACCATAAGAACACAAGTGCATCATTGGGGGGTGAGGTGATAGTAATCACCTACTAAAGACCAATGCATCATGAACCGATGGAAGCACGTGGGATGGCAGCAATATGCAAATATATGTCAAACTAAATGTCATATGGAGTTATGGTGGAAGTCGTGAAGGTGGTGTGTTATGGAAGCCAATGTACGGGAACAATGTGGTGTGGTGGATAACGTGATTGTGATGGATGATATGGGTAAGTGCGGGAAGTTGATGGACAAATATAGGGTCATCCGTGGACATCATATTGCAAATAACAACATAATATCAATTTGTAGGGATTATTAGCAATACATACACTAAAAATTAGACAAAATTATATTAATATGAATTGTAGCATCCGGAATCTAGTTTCTAAAATAATAATTTTTGTAAAAATGGACAAGATTAGCTACATTAAACACTCAAAATTCAATGACTTGGTTTTTTTTTTTTTTAAAACGCCGATAAGATTATAGTCCGTTTGCTCACAATTTGGATGACCAAAAATTGATATATATATTTTTCCTTTGGTGAGAAGTTATATGCCACTATCTATCTTGGGATAGATTTTATTTTGTATTTTTTTGAGCAATATTTTATTTTTATGATTTTTTCCGTGAAAGTGGTCTGAAAACATAAAGAAAACAGAGCACTTTCCGTTTGCCCACCATAACTTCATCAAAAAATATTGAAATCAAATAATTTTTTTTTAACATGTATATAATTTCACCACGGTTGGGATGGTATAAGTTTTATCACATTCTGATAAGTGAAACAAATTTTGCAGTCTTAAACGTAGACATAAACATTCACGGAAAAAGTGTCTTAAAGACCTACTATTAGTAAAAAATTATAAAATGATATTTATCCTCTTCTATTCACTTTAAAATCAATATTTCTACAAAGCTAATAGTCTCCCCTACACAATGGTACCATTTTTATGACATAGTTTTTACTTTTCGGCATGATTCAAGTCCGTGGAAGACTAAATTTGATGTTTTGTTGTTTTTAATGTAAAATTCAAGATTTGATGTCCACTTAATTGTCCCCCAACTTGGTGCACTTACCCATATGGATGTGATGATGTAGTGGTGTATGGATGCGATGGAGAGTGTGCATGAGTAACAAACTGTGGTGGAGGACATACCATGGCTCGAGTACCGGTAGAGGAGATGACTCAATTACAGTAGAATCTCTCTTACGAGATAGCGGAGAGATGGATCGTTCACGTGAGTGAGAGCTAAAGGTGATAATGCCCTTATCTTCTAATTGTTGCAATCTATCATGAAGGGCAAGATAGTCACTATCCCTATGGTCATTTATGTGATTGTAATTATAATAAGGGTGGTCATGCTGATGTTATAGCCTATGTTGTAGATGGTGTTGGATGGATGATAAGTGAATGAGATGATTTTCAAGTAGGGAAAACAACACATCATGAGATCGAGTGTGATGGGATAAATGCACTGGATTACCCGACATAGATGGAGTAGTAGGAGAAGTATCCTCACGAGAGGATGAAAAGAAGTAACTTGTGGCGGTGGAGTGGGTTGAGCTTGTTTTCATTTTTGCGAGGCAAAGGTGGAGACTGTGTAAGATGCTCAACCAATTTCAATGGAAGATGACTAGATGATATAATAGAAGTAGATCTATGTGGAGGATCAATAACATTTGCGGAAAGAAGTTCTTACTCTAGATCAATAACTTTATAGCATAGCGAGAATGAATGAATCACATGTATCATACCGTAACCTTTGTTTGAGAGCAGAAATCAAACCATGACGAAAAATAAATTGCTTTTCTAGATCAACAAAGTTAGAATATCAGTTGATGTATGCAAACTTTAAACCATGCGATATAATCCTTGATAGGTTCATATGAGTCCTCGTGTAAAGTAGGCAAGTGGTCATAAGTAATCTGTAGGGCCATTGTTGATAATAAATCAATGGAGGAAAGTGTCCTCTATATCATAGTAAGTCTTGATAGACCCAAAAGGAAGATGATTGTACCATTACAAAGCCTCATTAGTAAGACTATAGCGAAACTCGTTAAACAATAATCTATCATCGAATAAGAGGTCATAAGCATGTGGTAATGTAGAAGATGAGCATAAGGGTTACGATACCATCAAAACATGTGAATGTAGGCTTGATGAAGTCCTTAGGGAATGCAAAATTATGAATATTCTTAGGGACAAGGTTACCATGTAATGAGTTGTTATTGATAGAAGTATAGTAAACCCTAATTTTTAGAGTAAGAGATTGAACTTGAGATTGTAGATGACCTACAACATGCATGAGAAAGATGATATCCTATGAAGGAATAGTGGAATATGGAAACAATGTGTTAAGAGGTTGTAATTTTCCATCGTGAGTGATCATGGGAATATCTAGAGGTGACAAGGAGAGTTCGATGCTAAAGGCACACTAGTAGTAGGCGTCGAAGAAGCTATAGTAGGTGATGTAAAGGGAATATCCATAACAAGTAGTAGTACTAACATCGAAACATCCCTAATAGGTGAGGTGACCGATGAAGATGCATCCATATGAGAAGATGAACAAATGGGTGTAGAAATAAGAGGATATAAAACAATAGGCAAAGAAGAAGTGATAGATGGAGGTGACTCATGTATAGTGCTAGATGCAATCTCAGGAGAAGGAAATGATGGAATAAGAGATTCACACTCAGCCATATGAAAATAAGGAGAACCATGACCATCAACTACCACATCAGTATCAAATAGAGACTCATAAATAAGAATGTCACTAAGGATACTAGCCATAGGATCATCAACATAATATGGAGGAGTATGCAAGCTAGTATGACATGTATCATGAGAAACAATATCAGAAGTAGGAGAATCATAAGAAGGAACTACAGTAGTGGCCTGATTAGGAGAAGAAGAATTAACATGTACATGTGAATGATGATCAATACCAAGCAAGTAATCAATAAGAGTGATTAACTAAAATGTGAAATTGATATCTATATTTTATAGTTAATCTAAGTAGGTACATAAATGTAATAAATGGTATAAACTGAAATATTGATTCTAAATATTTTATTTTGATATTTAAATGAAATGAAATAATGTAAATAGGAGTGATAGGATACTAACCTGAAATTGAATTACCTCACTGTATGCTAGACTTAGGCAGGCTGATGTGTGGATAGGGTAGAATATGAAGTTGCTACCCAAGAAATTGCGATGAATCAAGATCCGATTGGGTTAGGGCACTTGGGAGAAGACTGGGGCACCTATGGGCACCCCTGAGTGCCGTAGTAGTTTGGGAAGTTTGAGTCTGTGTCGCTAGATCTTTGCAATATCTTAGTCATTTTTGCGTAGTTGTCGCAGTGGCTTCGTTTATGTCATTATAGGCTAGTGATGAAGATCTACTTGTAAAACCCCATACAAAGAATCAAATCCCTAAAAAAGAAAGATGCATATGAAGGGGTAAGACGATATTAGCTTCCATAATGGTGGACTCTAAACTAAGCATTGTACTACATTCCATACCCAATGTAGTTATGTGTTCTTGTGTGTGTGATTGTGTACCTAGGGTGCCCTAACGTCAATGACACAAAAGTAGGGGGCAATAACTAGATGTAAAATGTAAATGGTGGATGAAATAAAATGAATACAACCCTTTCCCCTATGCTTATGTGATGCAGATGTAAATGATGCCCAATTGTAGTCCTTTGCCTTAGTAGATAGATAACTCTTGATAACATATAGTCTGCCCATAAGATAGTGAGTATGCTATATTTATATATGGATCTCTTGTTCTTTGACACTTATGAGCTAACATGCCAACTAGTGCCTAGGGGAATGAGAGGGAAAATGAAAAACACTAACCTTAAATAAGTAAATTAGACCCAAGTGTTTCGGGGACTAGGGTGCCTAAAATTAAGGACCAGGGGCACCTATGGGCGCCCGGTACTATCCTAAGTGCCCTAGTAAAAGACTAGAGATGACAAATGACTAAATAACGCCACCTCGATACTCCCTGAGAAATGATCAAAATTGTGTAAACAACTAACACATGTGTAAGTCAAATGACAATGATGACCGAATAACTCGACGATAAGACTAAGGTATGATCCATTAGTGAATAATTTTCTTATGCAAGATCCATATATAAAATAACATACTTGGTGGTAAAAATGTAATAGTAAGTGCATGATTTTGTGACTACATTTTCCCCCACTTTATGTTGGTGAGTAGAAATCTCGGTAACATAAAGTAGATAGAGATGCATACTTGAGAGAAGTTAGAGAAGCCCATGTTGTAGTAGAATGCACAAATGTGTAGTAGAAGCGTGTTGAAAGAACCATATAGTGTGTCAAACCATGGATCAACGTGTTGATCCATGTAACATAGCGAGAACCATAATGTCATGATGAAGTGCATTAAATGAGAGTGATGATAGAAATGTGAGATGATTGATGATTTCAAACATTGTATGATGACGATGAGATGGGGTAGGGAGTGATCAGTTCCCAACCCAAATGCATGTATACGAATAATTCAACCGGAGGATTTGGGCATCCTACCACCAGAGGAAGAGTGTAGGGAGAAAAGTGTGTTATTCTCCAATCTCTAACTACATCCTCAAGATCTAGCTACTGCAGATGGACTCAGATCAAAGATTTGTGGTTTTCTGGATCCAGATAATTTTGATCAAATAGTTGACCCATATAGGAGTGGTATAGGAAAGGCACTCTTTCCCCCACTCCATGGGTTTCACCGCAATGTGATGGCTCCCAAGTTAGGTCATCTAGAAGTGAACACACAATGTGAGATGGCTTCCAAGTTAGGTCATCTGGAAGAAAACGTGAAATGTATGAATAGCTTCCCAAGTTAGGTCATCTGAGAAAGTAATGAATGTAATATCCTAAGTTAGGTCATCTAGGAGGCTGCACGTAACTCCCAAGTTAGGTCATCTGGGAGGCAAATTGTGTTAAATTTGTAGTGATGATTCGATTGTTAGAAATGTGAATGTATTTATTGATTGATTTGAATGATTGATTCGATTTATTACTACTCGTAGAGAGGTTTTACACTAGTTGCCCCCATATTAGGTCATTACGGGAATGGATAGAAATTAGTGAATGATCGCATGGAAAAAAATTATTTGCTTATTTCCCCCATGTTACGTCATTAGGGGGAAGTGATGAAATGTTGCATATGGGAATTTATAAGTTTGTTTCCCCAGATTAGGTCATTAGGGGGAGTTGATGGTGAAATGTTGTGTGGTGAATTAGTAAATTTTAGAATTTTGAATTGATAGGGTTGATTAATCACATGGTAATGTAAGGGGAATTATAGGATGACCCCAATGATATGGCCCCCTTCGACAAAAGGGGAAGTGATGATAAGAACGAATGCTAAGCCAAAAGTAAGCACGATAGAAATAGAAAGTGGTAAAAATCGTAAAAATGTGGATAAGTCGGTGGAAAAAAATGTTGAAGAGAGAGAATGCGCGTAGAATGTGTCCAATACGGTAGTTTGCAAGATTATAAAAAGAATTCCGTAAATGAGGTGTAAATAAGAGTAGAAATGCTCAAGATATGAAAAAAACGGTGTGGTGTGTATTAGTTGCATGAATAAGCGCGGAATAATGACTATAGTAAAGTAGGTGATGAAAAAGTAACTATAAGTAGTGAAGTGAAAATTTTTAGTCACTTCATTTGTTTTGTACGTGATTGTGAGAGTGAGCACAAAGTGAGTGAAAATGCCACAAGTGAGAGCAACGCGTCCTAGTCGGTTTGAGAGGGTGGCGACCATCATAGTGTCGCGTACTCACCGTGGAACCGGTAAGTGCTTTGTTTTTCGTAAAATGTATGCAAATTTGAGCATTTTAATTTTCTCAACATTTTAGACTTGGATAATAGCGGTGAGGGCACTAGTGACCCCTGGGACGAAACGCCCAAATTTGGGTGCTTGGTGTCCTACTCCTGAGACACCTTGGTCCAGGAAGGTGTGTATATGGCCTAAAATGGTCAAAATGTGATGTTAGATGTATAGTAATGTGATAAACGAGTTTTTTTGGATTTGTGTAGTGTTCTAATGATGTGTTTTGTTGTTGTTTTGTAGGCGTCGAGACGGATATCCACTCAAGGAAATTTTGTGGTGGGCATCATATGAGTACGTTGCTTGGATTGGGGTTGTCTGATGATGATTAGGATGTGATAGACCATGCCGACTTACATCACATAGCACGAGATGGGGTGTGCCTCATAATATGCCCATGTTGGCTCGCACTATGTGAGAGATGGTGCGTCTGATATGTGTACATTTTGGTTACCGACAGGAGAGATGACTATTAATTTGGAGGATGTATATCTTATACTACAATTACTAGTAGATGGGGAGAGAGTATGGGTTATGCCAGTAGAGGATATGGAGCCACATATATGAATCACGAGATGGTATTTTGTGGGGACTTGGGTACCTACCGAGGCCCATATTAGTTTGAATGCTATATTACGGTTTGGGGTTCCATGCTTGCGGAAGTTCACAACGGTTGCGATTGCATCATATGTAGTCATAGAGGGAGGAGGTGTAGGCATCTTGTATAATATGTATGATATATAACAATGGATAGAGGAGGAGGGTACTAGATACACGTGGGCACGATGTGTGTTGGCCCACCTATACGAGACCTATACCGGTTTACACATGAGGAGCATAGTGGAGGGATAAGAGCCACCACACTATCATATATGAGCACATAGTCGTATTGAGACTAGTGGGAGGTCCATGAGGAGAGTGGGTTAGGATAGAGATATATATGTGTAGAGGTGGATTGATATTCGTGGTAGGAAGATGGAAACAGATACCTACATGGCACTAATAGATAGGATGGGGCCCGAGGCAATCACATAGAGGCCATATCATGCCTATGAAGGATGATCGAGGATGCGGTAGAGTTGCATGTGTATTCGGAGAATGATGGGGATTTAGGATCGATTTCCGTGTGGCTGAGATTTTTGGGTAGAGAGAGTATCAAGACAATTTGGCATGGCTCAGGATGTGCCCTTAGAGCCATATATATGGTTGAGAGCTATCAAAGCACCTAGGATGGCCGGAGCTAGACCAGGGCCTTCAATAGATCATTAGTACCATTGGGGCAAATGAGGTAGATGTGCTAATAAAGGTCAGAGACTTAGATGATGTGGGTAACACTGAGCAGTACCATGCATGGTGGAAATTATTATTCCCATTATTTACAGGTCCAGTGGAGTTATCGCATGTAGGAGGAGGAGATGGGGAAACACATGCCCCCAACCTTATAGCAATAACTATAGTGGAGCGTAAGTATTTGTGTAGTTGTGTACTTTGTTGTATGCCTATATTCTTATATATGGTTGTCTAACGCATTGTGTAATTTGTGTTTATAGGCGAGATGCGTATTGGTCATTGATTGTTGATACATTCATATAGATATTGATTGTTATGATGACTATATTCAAGATATATGTATGGATGCATGTTTTTGATATATGATAATTTTTGTTGTTGCAATGTGTTAGATGATGTATGATTCAATGTTTATTGTATGTGTGGTGTATTGTTTGATTAGTGTAGATTTACATTATAATGTTGGTAATGGTAGAAAAAATGTGTATGGTGAATGGTAATAGATAACAAATGTAATATGATTGATGAAAAATGTTTATTTGTAGTGCATAGTTAATGTAATGATGATAGTAGAAAAATGTAAAAATGGATGATGTATAATCGCCAAAGAAAGCAACGTGTTATGTTAAATGATAATAAGATGTGATCGTGGAATGTTAGTATGATGAAACTAAAATGGGGGGAGAGTAGCGATGCCCCTAACATGTATGAATGGGCTCATTTAGTTAAGACCCCTCAACAATCAAGAATGAGCCACGTAAGCAAGAGTGCGTCATTGGGAAATGATTGAGTGTGCTAGATGAAACGACAAAACACATGATAAGAGGTTCTTAGAATAATTCCCTCGGAGTCATGTAAGAACCATAAGAACACAAGTGCATCATTAGGGGTAAGGTGATAGCAATCAAATGCCAAAGACCAAGGTGACGCGAAGCGCTAGAAGCATGTGGGGGAGAATGCGCATTCGGAACAAAAGTTTTACTTTAGTTTTGGGACTTAGCCATTTTCGCTCATGAAGGTCTATTTTTAGAGATGGCATGTAGAGCACACAAACAAGGAGAAGTAGAGAGTGATGTGCATACACACGCATTGGCTATTCTTGGAGGATCGGATACGAAGCACTTTGCATGGACACAGGCCAGAAATAGATCTACTACTATCAGTTAGCTAGTAGTAGTCTATTGTTAGCGCACTTGCATGTGTGGCTAGTTTTGTAAAGGCGTGTGGCTATTAGTGGCATGCGACCTATTTTTGGAATGGATAAGTGGTGAAGGGAAAGTCCCCACCCTTATATATATGTAGTAAACTATGTAATAGAGAGAGAGGAGATATATATAGAGATATGTTGTTAAATATATTACGCACATACTATTGTTATTGTAATGAAGCTTCTATATACTTATTATTTAATATAATGGAGGATATTGGCTTGAATCTAAGTGTTAGTTTTGTGTATCTAAATCTAGTATGTTTTTTATCTCATCATGGTTAGTACTTAATTTTGTTCTCCCTTAGGTATAGATCTGGTATGCTCTGTAGAATGATGTGTTAGTAATGGAACTATATGTATCTCTTAAGTCTTCATCATGCTAACATCCTACAACAACAACCCTAAAGAGGGACCTAGTACCTTTGCACACTTTGGTGAGCACTCAGTTTAGGCTGAGTGATGTGCCAACGCGTCTAGGGTCTTATTGGATTTATATCACTGAATTCTAGGCTGCATCATTGGTTCCATTTTCGGGACCTCTTTTTTTTGTTGTTTTTAGGATGGTTCACGATGAAGACATACCGGTTGACCTTAGCAAGTGTTGAAGAATGGATACACGATCTGAAGAAGAATAATACGCATGGTGATTCAACACTAGATCTGAGTTTAACACACGTGTGTGGGTGGAACAAAATATGTATGATAGTTTATATGAGAGATTTTTTTTATCTTTCCAGTAGAATTGTACGAGTGGTTGATTGCTTATGCATCTAAGTGGAATTGGAGGTATCACACACTTGTTCTGGATGCAGGAAGAATTCTAGGCCCTTTATGATGCTGATCTGATTTGGACTCGAGTTATGGATACATGGTTCCATGGTGTCTTGAACAATTATATTTTGGAATACTCAATTTCCACTTATTCATGTCCAAAAGTAGCTGAATTCTAGTTCTTACGATATCCAAGGGGAGCTTACCTACAAGGCATTCCTCTGGTGATCAAGATCCTGATGGTAACTTTGAATCTGAGAGTAAACCATGGCTAACTAAACCTCACCATGCATGGGGGCAGGAGTAGGTTTGGTGAAAGATGGCAGACCTAGTGGCAGAAAGGCAGAGAGAGGAAAGGTGGCTTAAGTATAATGAGGCATGTGAGAGGGAGATAGAGAAGAAGTGTTCATCATTGTAAAAGTATGGCGTTGAGGAGAGAGATGGCTCATGAAGGATTTGAAGCTCACGTAGAAGACGTGGAGCTAGAGCATCAGGAACTCCCCCATCTTGGAAAGCATAATAGGGATCCCCCTCGGCCTCACACAGAAGCGCCAAACAGAGACTACCTGGGCCATGGGTGTGCATCTGAATCCACTTGGTAACCTTGCCCTTGCATTTGGTTTTTCAACATCTAGTACAACAAGTAGTCAACAAGCTAGTTCAAGTAGTGGGAGAGTAGGAGTGAGTCTTATAAGAGGCACATGATGGCAGCACAAATGGATTCATTGTTATATGGAAGTACCTTTTCAGGCATATCATCAACACAAAATACAAGTGCACCAATTTTTGGATTAACTTCTAGTAGTAACTACTTCACAGACTATTGGGGTTTAGTTTAGTTCTACTATTGGGACACAAGGAAGTACATCTTCTAGTCCGACCCCAGCTACAGGTTCGGGATCAAGAGGCATAGGTAGCTCTGGTTCAGGTGGATCTAGTGGTTCTGGAGGTAGGGGAAACACAAGAGGTTCTAGATCAGGTGGGCAAGGTCCGCACCAACCCCAAAATATTTACATGGAAATGTCTCTTCATCTTCCAGAATATAGGGGCATAGAAGATGTTGTTGAACATGTGCACATGTGTGAAATATTGTGGCACAAAAGGAATCATGGCTTCTGAGTGTAGGGAAAGCCAATTTTCCACTACGTTACAAGGGCACACACACAGCTGGTATAAAAAGTTTGACCCTGATCAGACTTGCATAGATTATATGGCTTTAAAGGATGCATTCCTTAAAGAGTTTCATATCCCTGAGTTTGAGCAAGAAGAGTATAAGTGTGCTCAAGGATATTAAGCAAGGCACTACTAAAAGTGTTAGAGAGTATGATGCATGGTTTAAAACATTGTTATCAAAGCTTTCTTATGACATACATGCAAGCCAACATGCACAATGGTTCATTGGGGGCTTGATTACCCCTTTTAGGAGGGCATTATCACATAAGACATACACTTGATCCATGCGTGAAGCACTTGAAGCAAGCCTTGCCTTGCACTGAGGTAGTTGGAAGCATAGATATGGGGGTGAGCCCATTTTTAGAAGCACAAATAGCAACAATGGAAAAATAGTTGGAGAAACTATCAACAAATTCAGCACATGAGACACACAGGGATTTGGTGCACAAATTGTGAAGTAGAAGGTCACACAAAGGATAGTTTCCCTCATAGAATAGTACACTCATTGCTGATGGATTGTGAAATATGCCACCTAAACCATGATGCTAGCCACCCCATTATTACAACACGTGATAAGGAAGAATGTTTCAAGCTACTATAAAATCTGCAGGTCCACGACTCATGACACGGAGGACTTGCTGACTGATTGGATAGATCCATGATGCTATAGATATTGGTGTATACGAAGACAGAGTTTTAGATAACTCTAAGGGAAAGAATGAGCATCAGGACCGGGAGCACAATCAGGCATGCTATGATCGGAATGAGGGGCATTTTGAAGGTAGTCATGGTAGAGGTCGAGGATACCATGGTGGATTCGGAGGATGAGGCCATGGTGGTGGAAGAAGTGAGTTTCCTCATGGAACATGTTATACATGTGGATCTCCTGACCACTATAGGCGTGAATGTCCTCAGAATATTACATGTTCTTTCTATGGAAAGAACCATAGCTATGAAGAGTGCCCAACTTATATGAGCATCTGAGTAAGCAACATAAACAAGAAAAAAAGGCACAGGGATGGTTAGGATACAACACATGTGGAAAATCAATGGATGCCCAAGATGGAAGTAGAATCTGAGGCACTACAAGTGAAGATCACACCCACGCGCTGAGGCAACACATGTGCCAGGGAGGCATTACAACAAAAACCTACCATCACTAAAGATGAGGTTCTTCATGCATGGTACCCAGATCCTACCTATCAAAAGGAGGTTTATCAAGATACCATGGAAGTTCTAAGGAATCTTTAGGGTGAGATACAATACTTAAAGGAGTAGAAAAATAAAGCATCAGAGATGGTCCAAACTGATATAGATGACTTGAGAGAAGTGTGTAAAATGTTGCACCAAGAGAACATCATTCCACTGTTAGGGAGTTGGTTAAAAGGGAACACTCTGTGCAAGTAATATTGAGACTGGATGATAGATCCTTGCATGCAAATCTCCCTCCTCATAGCCTAGATTATGATAAGGAAATCACTCTAAATGTTGTTGTGGATGGGTGGCTATTGAGTAATATATTGATTGATACAGGCACGAGAGGTCAATGTTCTTACCTTGGATGCATGGGTACAAATGGGAAGACCCCCATTGCAGCCATCCTCTAATGTATTATTCATGGCTAATCGACTAAGGCCACTCCCATAGAGTTTTGAAAGATGCATCCATTACCATACAAGGAGCAAAGTTCACTGGAGACTTTGAAGTTTTAGCACTAGCAGAGATCAGATAGCTTTCCAACTCTATTGGGGCATCCTTGGTGCTATGCAAATAATGTTGATCTTTGGTTCAACAAGGGCTATATCAGTTTTGAAAATAAAGAGGAAAGGGTTATTATCCCTTTAATAGATGGAAATTCCACACCCTATGTTGAGCCCTTAAGTGAAGAAGATCTGAATAGGATTTATGTACATGCCATCCGAGATCCAGAGATGATTGAACCAACCAAAGAAGGACTAATTCAATGGGAGGATGCATAGTCTATTAGCGATACTACAAGTGTTGCTTGTGATAATTGGGCTCACAACACTTATGAGTTGGTAGGGCATGAAGTAAAGAGCATATTCCCTCGAGGCACAAAACCACGTTATGTCAGGAGGATAGGTAACAACTCGGTACCTTGTTACATAGAGAAGGGGATCCCATGGTATTCTTACATGCCATGGAAGAAAAATGGATAGATCCACTGAAAGAAGAAATATGCTAGCATATATACACTACGTGGGACAACAACACATGCTGGGGTGGTCCACAGGGATAATCTTGTCGAATGGAATGAAATTGGGATTGCTCTTACTACTAGGTTCTTTAGGAGTAATGCACCTACACAAATATGTAATTATCATGGTAATCAACCTATTCAACACCACGTTCAAAAGTGTGAGAGACTCTGGACAGAAGGGTAGGAAGCTTTACCACCTTCACTTTGGGTGCACTAGTTTTATTCCACTTTACAAGGTCTACGCGTGCGTGTTGGTATGTATATGCAAAACTCCATAGAGAAACTAGAAATTGGTAGAATTTAATTACAGGAATGGCCCAAATGTTTGACTTCTTCTCTACAAATCCTCTGGTGGAAGAAGCATTAAAAGTTATCAAGCACTTAACTATGGGGGATAGTGCCAAGGCTGAAGAACTCCTTCAGGAATTATTAGATAAAGAGGACTCAGGAGCGTGCATCTTGATAAAGAACCAGAGCCGATGCAACATTACTTCAATGCGCTTTCCTTGAGAGAGAGAAAGGAAAAATGGTCTACTTAGTGGATGATGAAGAAGTAGATAATCTGGATGTAAACCATTCAACAGAAGGCGTGAGGTATTGGATAAAGTGTGGATAAGACCACGCATGCACCTATCATGAACCTATGAAGACAAAGTGGGTGAATATTGGAACAAATACTTGAGCCTAAGGAAGCCATAATTGGAGACTATTGGTCAAATCTAAAGTGGAAAAAATCATAGAGTTACTAAGGGATTACTAGGACCTATTTCCTAGGGGTACCATGAACTTAAAGGCATGCATGAATCATTAGGGGAGATGAAGATAAATCTTAAAGAGGGTGCACACCCTAGTTAGAAAGAGACCTTACAGAATGAACCCCAATTTGTGTGAAAAGGTCAAAGAAGAGATTGATAACATGTTGAAGTCTGGAATTATCAAGCCCCTTGATGAGTCAAAATGGGTTAGTCCAATGGTGATCAGTATCAAGAAGGATGGATGGATTAGAATATGTGTGGACTACAGGGAGCTGAATGTTGCATGTGTAACAGATCCATTCCCTACACCATTTACTAAGGAAATACTAGAAGGAGTTACAGGGCATGAAATCTATTCATTTACAGATGGGTTCTCTGGTATCATCAGGTTAGGATTTCCCAGAGGATCAAGAAAAGACTACATTTACTACTGAATGGGGTAGTTTCACCTATACTATAATGCCCTTCGGTCTAAAAATGTGCCTGTTGTATTTTCACGCATAGTTGTCCAAGCATTCAAAGAATTTATTCACAACTTCTTACAGGTATATTTAGATGATTGGATGGTGTATGGATTAGTTAAGGATCACTGTGACAATCTGCGCTTAATGTTTGAATGGTGTCGATAGTTGAGTATCTCTTTGAACATCAAGAAGTGCATATTTTCTACACCATTTGGGATACTTTTAGGACACATAATCTGCAAGGAGGGTTTTTGGTTGATCCAACAAAGGTTGCAGTCATTATAGGTCTAAGGGAGCCTACCAGTCAAAGTGAGGTGCGTGGATTTTTGGGTCATACAGATATTACAGAAAATTTATCAAAGGCTATGCCAAAGTTTCCACACCATTAGAAGAGTTACTAAAAGGGAAAGGTACGTTCTACTGGGAGAACAACAACAACACACATTCGAGACATTGAAGGAGAAACTTACTACCACACCTATTCTGCATTTTCCTTCATGGGACAAACCATTTCATGTACATGTTGATGCCTCTGGCATGGCCATTGGCATGGTGTTGGCCCAACCTAGAGAAGGTATTGTAGATCATCCTATCTATTTTTCTAGTAGAAAGTTGACTCCTGCAGAACAAAATTACACAACTACAGAGCGTGAAGCTTTTCAATGATCTATGCGTTGCATAAATTCCACCAATACCTACTAGCTACACCATTCATCTTTTATACAGATCACATGGCATTGAAGTATTTGGTAAATAAACCTATTTTACAAGGGCACATATGTCGATGGGTGCTCTTATTTCAAGAATTTGATTTCACAGTTGTGGTAAAACCAGGAAAAAGTAATTCTGGACCAGACCATTTATCAAGAATACAGTCGGAGAAGAAGCACATGCAAATTGAGGATACCATGCCAGATGCACAGTTATATAGGTTACAATGCATGCACCATCAAAACTAGAGGACATTGTTGTCTTTCTACGCACATGGATGGCACCAGAAGGAATGAAATCCTTGGAGAAGAAACAACTTGCTATACGCACCACACCTTATATGTTAATCAGTGGTGACTTGTACAAATTGGGTCACGATGAGGTATTGTGCACTTGTGTATTGGAACATGAGTGCACATGGGATTATGGAAGAAGCTCATGGTGGAATTGCAGGTGGCCACTATGTAGGTGATGCCACAACATGCAAGATTCTACTCATTGGATTATGGTGGGAGACCCTCTATAAAGATTGTAAGGAATTTTGTAAGGCATGTGACCATTGTCAACATCTTGGAAGACCAGGTCAATGAGATGAAATGCCTCTGAGACCTATTACTAGTGCAAAACCATTTGAGAAATGGGCTATAGATTTTGTGGGTCCTATTTCACCAGCTGCATGCGTAGAACTGATCACACTACATTATAACTTGCATAGACTATCTGACAAGATGGGCAGAAGCAACACCTACAAAGGACTATAATGGCTACAATAACCCAATTTTTCTATGGGAAAATATTATTACAAGGTATGGATGTCCTTTAAGTTTGACCAGTGATAGGGGCACACATTTTCTTAATGAGACAATCAAAATTTTATTGGATGAGTTCATGATTGCACACCATAAGACTACACCCTATCATCCTCAGGAAAATGGAACTGCTGAGGCTTTCAACAAAATTTTGGGCCAGACATTGACAAAAATATGTGATGTTGGAAGAAAGGATTGGGATGATAAAGTATCTACAGTACTTTGGGCATATCGAACAACATATAAAAGGTTGAACAAAGCAACACCATTTCAATTAGTGTTTGGTGCGTAGAAGTCATTCTTCCTATGGAATTTATGTTACCTTCTTTGCATATTGTGTGCATGGAGGTCTAGCTGATGAGAAAGCTTTAGAAGAATGGATTGAAAAGATAATTCAGCTAGATGAATGAAGAGCCATAGCACGTTGGAGTCAGAAGAAAGAAAAGGCCAGGTAGAAGGCATGGCATGACATAAAAACATAAGGGACAAGAAGTTTGAGATTGGAAAAATGGTACTTCTCTATGACTCTAAGTTTTTACCATCCAGGAAAACTTAAGGTACATTGGTTGGGGCCATATGTTATCACTTACATCCTTGAAATAGGCTTTTCCAGTTAGAAGCACTTGATGGAACACAACTACCCGGTTACTTCAACGGGAGTAGGTTGAAGCCCTACTATAAATAAGTCTTCTTGGTGTTTGTAATAAGGTAATATTGTCATTTAGATTAGGTTTTCAATTCTTGTATTTCCTTAATGTGTTTCCTTCTTTGTTGCTATGCTTTGTCAATTTAGTTGGTGTGTTGTGTAATAAGCATGCTTGCGCATGAAGCTAATTACTATATGAAGCATGTTTATGCGCAGAGGACTGCACATATTTTTAGTGTGGGGTGGATGGATTGTTGGTATCTAGGTACAAAATCATGGGAATTGAAAGGTGAAAGGAATAAGCTACTATGGGTGCTCTTCAAGTCAAAGGATTGCTTCTAAAAAGTGACCAAAGATGGAGATGAATGAAGGGACAATATAACATGAGGTAAGTAGAGGCCATAACAACTACCAGTAGAAGGTGCAGTGATGAGGTACTCGGGTGCAAGGAAGCATGCACTAAAGAGAAGTCTATGACCAGAGGGTAGGAAGGCACACTAGAAGGTTATAGTTGGGGCACAAAGATGTAACATGTGGAAAGGATGGAATTGATCAATTAATGAGAGGATATTTGGTAGGTGAAGGAGAAATGAATGCATCAAAATTTGAAAATCTATATAAGGATGGGATGTGAATTCATTTTTACCATTGCGATTAAGAGTATTTGAAAAAGAGCTAAGTGCGAAGAGCCGAGTGATCAAATTGAGGTGCGAGAGGTGTGTAACTAGTCATGATGAAGAGATCTATGTGTGTAAAAGAGCTTGCATCCCGGTGGTGAAGGGTTTGAGTGAAGCAAGGTGATAGAGAGGAGTGAGGGCACATGATTTCACCTAGGGCATGCTGAATCGAGCTAGGGTTTGATTCACAATTATAAATTCAAGAGGTGAGTATCTACAAAGGATTGCAAGGTAGAAATGGCACCCAAGAAAGTAGTTGCAAGTAGGGAGTGAAGGGAAAGAAGAAGGTGGTCAAAGAAGAAGAGGAGATGGCTCCCAAAAGTAATTTTTCTGAAATGCAATATCTAGAGGGGGTTATCGTAGGCTAGGAGTGGGATTCTCACATAAGGAAAAAGCAAGGTGAGTGAGTACAATCACCATACCACAGAGAATAAGAAGGAACTTGATGCCTTGCTGAACACAAAGACAAATAAACACACGACGAAAGACATGCCGGTGTATGATGATGCTTGGCAAGAAGCTCTTGAAGAAGATTGGAGTTTACCAGCTATATGAAACCCTTACTTTGGGAAATATGAGCCCTTGTACCAGTGGCTCATGAGTAGAGTGCACATGAAGATTTTTTCTACTTTGTAGGATGCAGAGCTAATTTCAGCCATGCTCATCTCCACGGTAATGGGATTGAAGGGCACAGGAGAAGATTTGTGAGATGATTTAATAGAAAAGGCCACAATATTGGAGACCAGAAAGGAGTTGGGGTACACAAAGGGTCCGCGGGCATGGACATTGATAAACTGAAGAAATATCTAGTTGTGCAAGCAGCCACACATCTCGTTACAAAGCTAAATGACCAGAAAGGTGGTCACAAGTGAATACCATGTGGCTGCACATTGCTAAAAAGATGTCTAAAGGGGTAGTTTACAACATTTCATGTTACATTGTAGAAACAATCATTGAGGAAGCACACATAAGAGGAAGGATCAACTTTGGAGTTGTTATTTTTTGTCATTAGTGGTGTTCATGGAGATCGGAGTACCTGATGGACCAAAAGAGAAGATATGGGAGTATCCCATGGAGCACAAGTCACCTATAGAATGCTTCAAAAAGTACTTGTGTGAAGGATCCATGATAGAATAGGTCAAGAAAAGGGCTGAGAAGTGGTATGATAGGCTCCATGCATGGCCTTTGAAGAAGAATGGCGCATCCCCAAGGACTTTCCTTTGGTGGTTGGAAAGGCAGTTCAGTTCGTTGTATACCAGCATTTTTGCATAGCATGGTTCACCATGAAGGATGGAGCATGGAGCCCTTGGTGTAAGTTACCATATGCCTTCACAAAGGTACTTCCAGTGTCGCACACATAGTTCTCAGATGCGTGATGCCTCACGTTCAATGTGGACAAGGTAGATTGTGACTACCACACGCTAAGGAAGAAATATGTGTATCCAGGGTGGGGTGCATATATTGAAAGGCTCATTTCAGATGTATTGAGCATTAAACCAATAAGTTTGGTTGTGGGAGATATTGGAGCAACATTGGTGTACCTCAACTAAAGCCCAAGTTGGAGAATAACAAGTATGTGGAAGATGAGTTCACACTTCCAAGCACCACCAAAGGGTAAGCACACAATGGAGAACATCCCAATGCCTAAGCCCACAAGAGCCAATTGAAGTGGAGGATGAGGAGGATGAGCACGAGGATAGTGGTGGTTTGGAGCATAGAGGTAGAAGACATCCTACGAACAAGGATGAAGTTGAGCGTGCCACTACACCACCTCAGCCACAAGAGGGGATGATGAGGACTTGGATGTAGTCCAAGGAGAGCACAAATTTAAGAGAGTGTTCAGGAGAACAAGGACCCAGGGTGCTACTCTGAAAATAGTGCACAAATCACCCAGAACTCTCTCCTCGAAGGAGACAACCATGAAAAGGAGAAGGAAACTAAAGTTGAATGAGGAGGTGGAAGAATAAGAGGAAAGCACTAAATTCTCCTACACCTCCAGAGAACGTAGAAGAATAGAAAAGATGAAGAAATGAAGCAAGGAGAAGAGGAGGAAAAGGGAACAGATGAGATAGTTACAGAGACTACTCAGGACATGGAGGCACAAGTCCCAAATCTGGAGGCTCAAGTTCCTAAGAAGCCAGGTCTAGAAGAACAAGTGGAGAGCACATTCCACCAGCCATGGGTTATGTAGAGGACACAGGTAAAATTGTCCACGCCCATTTCCTAGAGCACACTATCACACAAAAGGAATTATATGGCTGGGAATTAATGGATGAAGATATGGCTACAATGCACACAAGGAAGCAATTATCATGGTCCATGCACACACACATGGATGAGCCAAATTTTGATGTGTGTGAGGAGTCATGTGTATCAAGGAGGTTGAAGAAGACACCTCAGGCTAGACACATGATAGTAAAGCCTACTTGTCATGTCAGATGAACATAGTAAGCAATGCATTGGTGAAAGTCTCAACAAAGGTGGTGAGGTGGAATATGGACAAGGCTGCCACAATTAGGGTGCTCAGGGAAGAGATTAAAACTAAGGATGGAGAAATAGCACCTAACATAGAAAGAGACTTAGCACAAAAAAAGAACGTTGTATTTATCAACATCACAGAGGAAATTGGTGATAATGTTATAAGGGCTAGGCCACACTTGGAGCCAAAGGTACCAAAGACATTTCCTTTAGAAATACACTATGTAGGTACATTGGTGGACCTAGTGCTTGAAGATGAACCTCTACGCATGCCAATGCCAAAGGATCCAACACAAGAGGCAGAGCGAGAAAAGGCTTCAGTGATGTGGAAGATTACATCATATGAAGGACTATTTACAAGCACTTGCAAGAAGAACTAAAGAAAGCAAAGAAGACCAAGCCTTGAACATCTGCATAGCTCCAGAGGTGCTCATTAACATAAAAACCTTGGAGGAGAACAATGAGGTCTAGAAAGTGATGAAGGATGAAACATTGGGCCACACAAAAATATTATCAATGGTTAAACAAAAGCGCGAGGCCCTGGCAGCAACACAAGAACCACACAAGAATTGGCTAGAAGAGCTTGGGAAGCTCATTACGAAAGATGGATTTACTAGAGGGAAGGATGACTGCAATGTCCAACATTGTGTTGGTCTTACAAAATGAAAAAGGGGAGATTGCGAAAGATGAACTGGAGTCCATTGTTGTGGACATTCCAAAAAGAGCAGAGGAAGCACTTGCTTGAGTGGTAGAACTTGGAGGTTGAAATAAAATGGGAATATCATGAATTAGTTGTTCGATCATTAGGAAGAAGAAACCGCTGCATGGTAAAAACATTCAATTCTTGTATTCTTTACTTCAGAGATGATCATTGTCGAGGTGATAATGAAATTAGTGTGGGGTAATGTTGATCAACATTCAAAAAGAACATTTTGCATTCATATTCAAAGGCACAAACAGATAGAGAGAGCACGTTGTGGAACAAAAGTTCAATTTTTCTGGGACTTTCAGTTTACTTCTATTTTTGGATGATGAGAGCCATTGTGCACCAAACAACTGCAATTCACTAAGAAAGGAGTTGTAAGATAAGGCAAAGGAAAGAGAAACACTTGAAAAAATTAATAACACAAGAAGTGGCCATCGAAAAATCATATTCAAAGGAAATGCTGCAATTCTTGGATTGCCATGGACCAAAAAGAAGAGGAGTACAAATAGGGGAGTGAATGTGTAACTCCCATGTAAGAGAAGATTCCTCCATAATGGAGAAGAGGAGTTACTTACCCAAATGGGAATGTAACTCCTATGACACACTTACACATATGAAAGATTCTGTAAGAGAATCTGTCATAACTAAAATGACACCTAGATCCATGTCCACCTAAGTGAGATGACTCACATGGTGTAGGTGGAAATAACACTAAATAATTAAATAAAGTGATAAAAAACACCTACACCAACACCCCCCCTTCATTGAAACTAGGATGGGGCAAGGTAAGTCAACAAGACAAACAAGAAATGGGTCCCGCTATAAGCCTGATGAGGTACCCATGCACAAAAGGTCTCAAGTAGTGAGGGGAAAACCCAGTGGGAAAAACCTCAACTTACAAGAGATAGCAAACAAACTCTCCTAAACTACTAAGAAGAAGGAGAGAAGGAGTCTATCCTACCTCCCAAGAAGATGATCCAGTCACGAGCCACCCTGTGCTAAGTGAAGAGGAGGAAGAGGACCCCCGAAGTGCCAAGGTGTTGTTCCAATCAAGGGAACAATGCTCCATATGTGAGGTGGAAAATCTAGCTGCTCCATGAAGAAGTGTAGATCCGGAAGCAGTGGCAATGAAGGAAGGTGGAATGCTCTGAACCTGTGAAGTAGTGTACCCAATGCCTGATGAGTCCTAAATCATAGTGCCTACTCCTTGAAGTGTTTGAAGTGGGCCAGAAGTGGGTAGATCAAGAGACAACTCCTCAAGATGTGGCAAGTGATAAGTGGATGGTGGAGGTGGGTCCCCATCATCATGGCAATCAACTATGCTAGAAGAGATGTCCAAAACATCGAAATGGGCTCAGAAGTATCCTCAAGTCCAACTGAGTCGGATGAAGAATTTGAAGGAGGAGCAAAGTGAGAGAATGAGTACAACCGAGTGCGATGGTCAGCTATACCAACTGCAACAATAACATCACTGTGGAGCTCCCTAACATAAACTGAGTCCGGAGTGAACTCAACCCGCATGCCCTGTCCAAGATGAGTGATCTGATAGACTGAAAGAAGGTTTGTTGAAAGTAAAGGGATACTTAAAACATTATTGAAAGTACCACCACTTACTTCAACTAATCCTCTTCCAAAAACCTGTGTAGTGGTGTTGTCACCAAGCTAAATAGAGGACATGTCACATGGCTCAAGTGAATCAAACTCAATGTCTGATGATGCCATGTGATGAGTTGTACACCTCGAATCAATGATCCATGTAGGGGTAGGTGGCACAACTATCACTAGAGCTCTTCCCTTTGGTTTCTCCTTGTTGGATTCTTTTACTTTTTCTTTCTCTTGTACTTTCTCTTTTTCACTCTCTTTTTCCTTAGAACTGTCGTGGGATGATGAAGGTGTTTTGAGAGAATCTGGGACTCCAATATTGTGCTTCTCAAGCAGATTAGTGAGGAGAGAAATATTTTTCTTCAAGCACTTTTCTTCATCATGCATGCCATGGCAGTATCCACATTTGATCCGTTCTTTGGAATTTCGGGAGGTGGAAGAGGAGGTGGAAGAGTTGTTTTGGGGTTTGTCCTTCTTTTCATGATCCGGTTTCTTCTCCTTAGAAGCTCTTGGCTTTTCCTTTCCAGCAATGAGAGCATGGGATTTTGTGGATTTCAAGCTGCCCATTTGAATCAATTTACTTTGTTCCCTGATCAAATCTATAATAAACTCATCAAGAGAGGGCATAGACCAACTTTTTCCAAGTGCCCTTTTTGTTGCATGGAAGGTGGAGACAAATACAGAGTATTCGGGACCAAGTTTGGTAAGGACGGATAAAATGAGTTGAGATTCCTTTTTCTTTATTCCACAATCTTCTAACTGCAATCTGAGTGATATGAATTTGGAGAAGAAGTCTTGAAGGGTGTCAAAATCATTGGGACTAAGGCTTATTAGGTTATTCTCAAGTTCATGTCCCCGCATTTCATCCTGTTTCCCAAAAAGTTTTGGAGAGTCTCCAGAACTTCTTTGGGTGTGGTGGAAGAGGAAATGTGAAAACGCAGCTCGGGATACACACATGGTCATGAACCCAATGGCTTCATCACACTTATCAAGCCACTTTTCTCTGTCTCTTTCATCATCAGGTTCAGCTTGCAGACCGGTGGCAATGCGAGAACAATTTATTTCCTTTTAAGGTAGTGTTCATAGCATTCATCCATTCTTGATAGTTGAATGGGGTGAGCAAAGGAACACCATGATTATCCATGACAGAAAAGAAATGTGCAAAAAAGGAAAGATACCCCCCAAAAGTGGCACTTTATAACATAATGTGTTTTACAAAACTAATATTCCCATCATGTAGATTACAGAAAAACATCCAATTTTGACTAAAGAAGTGCTAAAAAAGGAGCAACGAGTCAAAAGTTATGGCTTAAAGAAATTCCCGCAACTGATTAAAAAAAGCTAGTTAGCCCTGCAAAACATTAAAAAGTGCCCGAAACACATTCAAAAGGTATTGTGTTTGTGCCCATTAGAAACAGAATCAAAATTTAGAGGTGTTTGTTTTGATCGCAGGGGGATTAGCCTCCTGCCAACCCCGGACTTCACCCTTCGTCTTCGACACTCGAAGGAAGGACCACCAATTACAAGTAAAATGCCCAGATTTTTAAAACAACGAGTAATATGAAATGTTTTAATATCTTAAAACATTTAGAAAAGGTCTGATATGATTTAAATTACCTTCAACCACTTTTAAGAGGGAAAACCAAGTTAGGCGCCCAGTATTGGTAAAGCTGTTGCGCTGGAAGGTGAAGTCTTAGCCACGTGTTCAACAGCCACGTGAGAAGGTGAACAACAGGTCAGTAACCTCCCAGGCTTGGCTATAATGATGCTCTTCCCACATCTTAGGCTTGGTAGCAACAGTTAGAGCTCCCACGTGAGAATCAACAAGTCAGAGGAGTAACGTCTTAGCAGAGCAAACAGAGAGAAACCATCAAATTCAGCGGATTCGTAACAATGGCTGTAAGGTGCTGTTCCCATGTGTCAGACCTCCTGCTAACCCCACTGCACCACCCAGACCCTACTGCACAACTCTGATGAAATGGCAGAATGATGCTGAAGCCAAAAAAATGGGTCTGTTTTGAGCAGAAGCTAAAAAAGGGTTTGTTTTGAGTTGAGCCACGGTAAAAATGCTCAATCCGAGCCTGTGCAAATGGTAACCTACTGCAAGAAGAGGCACATGTTAATGGCAGCCAAGACAGTGAGCAAGGGTGCAAGGGAATGATTCAGAGTCGGAGGTGCTTTGGGTCACTGGAATGGAGCATGCACAGACAACGAGTAAGAAGAGCCAACAAAACACTACAGATCAAAAAAACACGGTGGAATAGGCACTAAAAAGGATAGTTGGAGATCAAGTCTGAGGCACCAAAAAGAGCATGAGCACACACAACCAATAGCCAGACCGATGAACCAATGTTGGCCAGTCCAAAAACATGAGCGGAGGAGTTAATCCTTGCAGCCCTTCACTATTGAATGAAGACTCAAACCGCACCCCCTTCTTTTGAACCTACAAATGTTGAATCCACAACCAACAAGAAGCACACTAACAAACCACTAAAAATAACCACAAGAATCTAAAATATGCAGGTAAAGCACATGCAAGAAGTAAAACTTGCACAAGCAACTACACGGTGGAGCAACAATGGCGAGCAGCGTGATTCCAGTCCCCAAGCTCTGATACCATGAAGGAGTGTAAGACGAGGGTCTGGAAGGAATACACGTGCACCAAATAGCTGTAATTCACCAAGAAAGGAGTTGCAAGATAAGGCAAGCAAACTTTTAAGAAGCAATGTGCATGCATAGAAAGCTCAAGATTCGAAAATGGAGTGGAATGAAATGCTCTTGGATTACCATGGACCAAAAAGAAGAGGAGTACAAATAGGGGAGTGAATGTGTAACTACCATGTAAGAGAAGATTGGGAATGTAACTCCTATGACACACTTTCACATCGACAGATGATTTTGTAAGAGAATCTGTCATAACTAAAATGACACCTAAATCCATGTCCACCTAAGTGAGATGACTCACATGGTGTAGGTGGAAATAACACTAAATAATTAAATAAAGTGATAAAAAAACACCTACACCAACATAGCACACAAACAAGGTAGAGACATGTGCGCCACACATTGGCTATTCTTGGAGGATCATATATGAAGCACTTTACATAGACACATGCCGGAAATAGATCTCACTTGTCGGCTAGCTAGTAGTAGTCTATTGTTAGTGCACTTGCATGTGTGGCTAGTTTTGTAACAACGCGTAGCTATTAGTGACATGCGACCTATTTTTGGAATGGATAAGTGGTGAAGGGAAAGTCCCCACCCGTATATATATGTAGTAAACTATGTGATAGAGAGAGGAGATATATACAGAGGTATGTTGTTAAATTTGTTACGTGCATACTACTAGTTATTGTAATGAAGCTTTTGTATACTTACTACATTTAATATGATGGAGAATATTGGCTGAACCTAAGTATTAGCTTTGTGTGTATCTGAATCTAGTATGTTGTTAATCTCATCATGGTTAGTACTTAATTCTATTCTCCCTTAGGTATAGATCTTGGATGCTCTGTAGAATGATGTGTTAGTAATGGAACTATATGTATCTCTTAAGTCTTCATCATGCTAGCATCCTGCAACAATAACCCTAAAGAGGGACTTGGTACCTTTGTGCGCTTCAGGTGAGCGCTCAGTTTAGGTTGAGTGATGTGCCAGCGCGTCTAGGGTCTTATTGGATTTATATCACTGAATTCTAGGCTACATCAAATAGAAACATAATACGCTCTACTTTCTAAAGTGAGGGACCGAACACAAGATTAGAATCGACCTACGACATGCATGAGAGAGATGATATCCTGTGAAGGAATGGTGGAAGATGGCAACAATGTATTAAGCAGGTTGTAATTTGCCATTATGGGTGATCATAGGAACATCAAGAGGTGATGTGGGAGATTATGAGGTTAAAGGCACACAAGGAGTAGGTGTCGAGGAAGCTATAATAGGATATATATATGGAATATCTATAGAAATGGTAGGAATATCATCGGAAACATCCTGAGTAGATGAGGAAACCGATGGAGACACATCTATAGGAGAAGATGGAGTAGGAGACATAGGTGATGTAACAAGAGGAGATGAAATAGTAGGAGAAGAAGAAGTGATAGATGGTGGTGACTCATGGACAGTGCTAGATGTAATCTTAGGAGAAGGAAACAATGGAGTAGGAGAGTCACACTCAACAATATGGAAATAAGGGGAACTGGGATCACAACCGCCTCATCAATGTTAGATAAGGATTCGAAATAAGAATATCACTAAGGATGCTATCAATAGGATCATCAACATAATGTGAAGGAGTATGCAAAGTAGTATGAGATGTATCATGAGAAGCAATATCAAAATTATAAGAATCATGAGGAGATACTATATTAGTAGTTGGACTAGAAGAAGAATCAATATGCACCGGTGAGCGATTGTCAATACCAAGCAAGTAATCAATAAGAGAATCATCTAAAGTTTCCTTTGAAAATCTAGGAGGATCACAAGTAGCCATATAACATGGTGTAAAATGAGTAAAGGCTATTGGATCCTCAAAAATGCTAATGCCTATAGAGAATCTTCAAAATGAGTAGGCACATGTTGTTGGCCATCTAAAAGTTGTTGTTTGATATGATCAGTGTGTAATAACAAGATTACTATATAGAGCTTTGAGCTCAACTATGGCAACCTCATCATAGATAGGGTTAATGCTAAAATGAGACATGATGGGCGAAGAAGATGAGATATCTTTAGCCATTAGGGTTTGATCGGATCCTAGGGCAAGATATTATAAAAGATGGGTTCACCAAAATGATTAACTAAAATATGAAATTGATATCTATATTCTATAGTTAATCTAAGTAGGTACATAAATGCAATAAATGGTATAAATTGAAATATTGATTCTAAATATTTTATTTCAATATTTAAATGAAATGAAATAATGTAAATAGGAGTGATAAGATACTAACCTAAAATTGAATTACCTTACCGTATGTTGGAATTGTCGCGTAGTTGTCGCGGTGGCTTTGCTTATTTCATCAGAGGCTAGTGATGAAGATCTACCCGCAAAACCCATACAAAAAATAAAATCCATAAAAAGAAAGATGCATATGAAGGGCTCATAAAGTGACCTTAGCTGCCATAATGGTGGACTTAAACTAAGAGTTTCACTACATTCCGCACTCCAATGTAGTTCTCGTGTGTTTGTGTGTGAAATTGTGTGCCTAGGTGCCCTAACGTCGGCGACACGTATAGGGGCAATGACTAGATGTAAAATGTAAATGGTGGATGGAATAGAATGAATACAACCCTTTCCCCCTATGTTTGTGTGATGCAGATGTAAATGATGCCCAAATGTAGTCCTTTTCCTTAGTAGATAGCTAGCTCTTGATAGTAGATAGTTTTCCCATAAGATATTGAGTATGTTATGTTTGTATAGGGATCTCTTATTCAAATTTTGACACTAATGACCCGATGTGGTGACTAGTACCTAGGGGAATGAGAGAGAAAATGAAAATACCGACCTCGAATAAGTAAATTAGACCCAAGTGTTACGGGGATTAGGGCACCTAAAATTAAAGATCAGGGGTGCCCATGGGTGCCCCAAGATTATCTCTAGCACCCTAGTCAAAGACTAGAGATGACAAATGAATAAATAATGAGACTTGATAATCCCTTAAAGATGACTAGAACTATGTAAACAACCGATTCCTATGCAAGAAAAATGACAATGGCGACCAAAAACTAATGACAAGACTAAGGGATGAGACATTAGTGAATAATTTTTATTATGTGAGATCCATATATAAAATAACATACTTAGCGTATAAATGTAATAGTAAGTGCGTGGTTTTGTAACTACAAAGAAAATCATCTAAAATTTGCTTGGAAAGGTTAGGAGGAGGATCACAAGTAGCCGTATAACATAGTGTATAATGAGTAAAGGCTATCGGATCCTCAACAATGTTAATGCCAATGGGAGAATCTTTAAAATGAGTAGGCAAATATTGTTGACCAACTAAGAGCTCTTGTTGAGTATGAGATGACGTAGGGATAGGATTACCATAGAGAGTCATGAGCTCAACAATGGTAACCTCATCATAGATAGGGTTAACTCTAAAATGAGACATGTTGGTCGAAGAAGATGAACTATCCTTAGCTATTAGGGTTTGAAGTGGATCCTAGGGAAAAATATTCTAAAGTCGTTCATCAAAATGATTAACTAAAATATGAAAATGAAGTGTTCTATATTCTAAGTTAATCTAAAATAGTAACAATAATGAAATAACCGATATGAACTAAAATGTAAATGCAAAATAATTTTATTTGAAATTTTAATTATATACCGAGACTTGAATAGGATAATGTGCGGATGGAGTAGAGTGTGATTGCACAACCTATAAAATTGTAGCAGATGAAGAATTACATAGACTAGGATGCCTATAGGTGCCCTAGTTTGCAGATATGTGTGCTCTAGTCTTTAGAAAAGCTCAGATCTAAATCTAACACCGTCGCTAGATCTTCACAATATCTTAATCTTTTTGCGTGGTTGTCGTAGTAGCTTCACTTATGTTGCTGTAAACCTATGATGAAGATCTACCTGCAAAACCCCATACAAAGCATCAAATCCCCAAAAAGAAAGATGCATACGAAGGATCAAACTGACCTTAACTGCCACAATGGTGGACTTACAACTAAGTGTTGCATTACATTCCGCACTCCAATGTAATTATGTGTTTTTGTGTGTGCAATTGTGTGCCTACAGCCTCCTAGCATCAATGACGTAGAAATAGGGGCAATAACTAGATGTAAAAATGCAAATGGTGGATGGAATAAAATGAATACAACCCTCCCCATGCAAAGTGTGTGTGATGCAATGATGCCTAAATGCAGTCCTTTCCTTAGTAGATAACTAGCCGTTGATAGTAGATAGTCTACCCATAAAGTAGTGAGTATGTTATGTTTATATGGGGATCTCTTGCTCAAGTTTTGACACTAATGACTTGACATACCAACTAGTACTCGTGGGATTGAGAGGAAAAATTATAAAGATGACCTCAAATCTCTAAATCGACCCAAGTGTTTCCGGGACCAGGGCACCTAAAATTAAGGACCAGGGCACCCATGGGCACCCCAGTACTACCTTAGGTGCCCTAGTCAAAGACTAGAGATGACCAATGACCAAATAACGACACCTAAGACTCCATGGGAGATGACGAGAACTGCACAAATAATTGACGACTATGCAAGACAAATGATGATGAAGACCAACTAATCGACAACAATACTAGGGGATAGGTCATTAGTTAATACTTTTCTTACGAAAGATCGATATATAAAATAACATGTTTTGGTGGTATAAATGTAATAGTAAGTGCGTGATTTTGTGACTACAAACACCTATGTGAAGGGGTTTCCCGAGTAGGGGACTTAGGCCGACAAGATTGTCTAATGGACTAATGTGGATGACAAGGTTGTGAAGTAGGTTGTGTTCGAATAGGAGAACTAGGTGTGGAATGTGCCTTAGACTTGAGAGATCGAGGGGGCTAGATGATGAATCCAAAGTGGAAGGATGTCATCAAGACAAGGCAGAGGGAAATGGTGTGTAGGGTGGGATGCCTTTGAGAGTGACAACTTTCTTATTGTGAATGAACTTGAGACACAAATGATTCATGGAAGAAATTGATTACGCAACATGAAGCCAAGGAAGACCTAGGAGCATGTCACAACCTTTGATTGAAGATGCCACAATGAATGACATAAACATGTTAGTAGGCCCAATCAGTAATGAGGAGCCCAATGTAGCCAAAATAATTAGGAACTAGATATGTGATATTAGATAATGGAAATTTTATAGCCATAAGAAATACAATAGAGCACACATTGATAGGAATCAATGGATAGATCATGGTGTAATTGATAGTATATGAGTTTATAGAAGTGTTGATGTGTAATGAATTAGAAGTAAAAGTAGCATGATAATCGTGACTGAAAATGAAATGGATGGTGGCGATGCATCAACAAAAGTGATAAAGAAATCAAGATGCCTCAACAATGGAGGAGGCATAACTTGATATGTATGATACACAAAAGAATCAAGAGCTAGCATGTCATGCTTGGGCAAAGGGTCTTTAAAGATTTTGAGATTTTTGTTATCATTGATTGGTGTAGAAGTGGATGGCTCAGGAAGCTTGAGTGCATTGCTATCAATAAGATCTTAAATGATATGCTTTAGTTTGAAGCAATGATCAATAAAATTCCCAATGCATTGGTGATAGTCACATTTTGCATTTTCATCATAATTATGTCCACGGGGGTGAGATGGATCAAGATTGAGCAGTAGTGGAAGGGTGATTAAATTTCTTTCGATAAGTTCAAGCAATAGAAATTGAGGTGCATAGGGTAATTTGGTGAGAGTATGCTTGGGAGGTTTCCATTGAAACCTTTTAGGTAGAGAGATAATATTAATAGTTACTTTTGCTTCAAAGGGGGCTTAGGAGATGGCTTGAATGTTGATTTATCTTGAAACATATTAGAAGAATATGAATGAGTGTCATGATACTTTAGTTTTCCCATAGATAAAAGTTTGACTTTATACATTTTAAGTGTATGGAATAATTGATCAAATGAATGGGAGGTCTTAAATATAACACTCTCCTAAAGTAGTAGTAAGAGACTTTGGAAAAAAATATTTTGTAATTCTGAATTAATAAGCACATTAGTCATCTTAGCTAGATTGTTCTTATAACATAACACATAGTCCGTTAGATGCTCATTAGATTTTTGTTTAATTTGAGATAGTTTTGCATAAGAGATCGTGGTGTTGATATTGATGGAAAAATGAGCAAGAAAAAATGCATAAAAGAAGTTCTTGAATGAACAGGTAGATCATAAAGCTAATGTATGGTGTAATCTTGAAGACTTCTAGGAAATAACTTAGCTAACAATGTATGATCATCCGCATAGTCAAGACATGCCACATGAAAAGATCGAAGATTCTCTTGAGGGTCACCATGGCCATTGAAAGTGGGAAGCTTAGGGGTGACAAAGTTAGGAGGAAGTGAATAAACAAAAATTATGGGTGTGAAAGGGTTAATGAGGAGCAATGGGGAATCAAAAGATGGCAAGGAACATGAAGTGTCTTCCTATAGTCGATGGATTTGAATTACAGATCTTGCTATAGAGAAGCTAGGTCTTGAGTGTTGGAAGAGGAGATTTTTCATGTGTGAGAAATAAGAGGTGGAGTGAAATGGTTGGTAGGAGTGGGAATGGAAGTACAAACAATAGAGGTAGGTGGAGTGGAAGAAGAGATAGGTTGTATTACAATAGGAATGAAAGCAATGTTAGAGGTGGGAGGGTGGTGTATGAAATGAAAAACTACAGTAATGAAAGATACACAAATAATAATGCAAACCTCCCTATAATCCTTTAGTGCAAACCCAGTAAGTTTGTGGTGATTTCTTGTGTGGAACCTTGCAAATGGATGTGGGTGCTCTTGAATGCTCTCTAAATATGAGTTCAAATGCTACAAACACAATGTTTTAACTTAGGAAATTTTAGCAGAGTGATTGTCTTTAAAATTCAATAGGATTTGTAAGGAAGGTAAGCCTGCAATTTATAGAGGAAAAATCAGTTAAAGTTGGTTATACACGGATAAATGAATATGTTAAAATAACATCGTGGGAAGTTACAGAATAGTGCTGGGGATAGTAACTAAATTAATTGCAAAAAGTTGCATCCAGAAAGGTGGTTGTACGTGCATTTTAATTGCCCCCACCTTTCTAGGATTCTAGAAGTGCAGTTAACTAGGATAAGGATAGGGAGTCCAAGTGGAGTCTAGGTGGAGTTTGATCAAGTGGCAGATGACTAGGATGTGCACACACTTAATTAATTAATTAATTAATAAATAATTAATTTAGCTAAAGGGGTACTAAGGATACATGGGATTAATTTAATTAATCCAAAGGGGTACAATGTGTATAAATTAATTAATTTAATCAATTAATTGCAAATGGGTGAATAACAGGGTGTACTAGGATAACACTAGGAACAAGTGGAAATAGAAGTGTAATTTTTGGGTGTCTACATTTTTCCCCTCTTTAAAGTGCTATTGTAGAGTAATAGTGCTTTAAAGATAGTAGACACATGCGGATCGATGAGTGGAAAAATTGAGAAGTATTGGGATGCCCTAAAAACAAAATGAATAGAGGAATGCCCCTTAAGTGGGTGGATGTCGCAATGGAAAGGTGGTGGACAACCACTTGATAGGAAGAAAGCAAGGGATTAAAATAAGGATGGGAAAAGACTGTGTTCATAACATGAAAATTATTTGGAGAGTAATTTTTTTAGAGCAACCTGATTTTTGTTTTGTTGCACAATAGAGTTGTCACCATGATTATGAAAGAATCAAGATGGTTAACCCAGATGCATGTAAAAAAACACACACAACAAAAAAAGATAAAAAAGGAAAACAAACCCAATATACAAAGTAGGTGTTGACATCAGGGTTATAAAGGAACCAAGATGTAATCACACTACTTGTAAGTGGTCCAAAAAAGTAAACATCAACAATGCAACACAAAGTAAAAAAGAAGACAATCAACTATGCCCTAATGCATGCCACAATGATGATTAAGTAGATACAAATGCTCCCAAATGGGAATAGGATTAGACTGGAAGAGCGGAGTTAAAGTGACTCCTTATGACACTCTTGTTGAATCTATTGTGTAAATGATCAAAGTTGAAATTTCCCCAGTGAAGTTATATCACGAAGGAAAAACAATGTGTGACTTGCCCCAAGCAGAGTTAGCATATCATGCAAAGGGAAGAAAGTGATAGTTGTAAGATTGGCACAATCACTAGGGTAATAGATAAAAGTATGATGTTTATCAAGATTGTATTGAAATGTTGAATGATTCACTTTAAGTGTTTTCCAATTGTAGGATTCTTGTGATAAGTGAATGTTTGTCCGAAAGTTTTGTGATGATTTTTTTTTTTTTTTTGATTTTGAAATATTTGATTTTTTGTGGATTTTCACAAGTTTTGAAATACAAATGCAAACAAAAATGAAGACATTCCATGGCTTAAATAAACCAAGAGGAAAACACAACACATGCAAATGACAAAAAGATATAAAAGAAGTAATAAAAAGAAACCCAATATGAACAGGAAAGAACCACACCAAAGTTATATGTGAACTAGGATGTGAATAAATTTCTGCAATTGGTCCATGAGCGCATTCTAGATACACAGAAGTACTGGTTATTCAAACTATCAAACATAAGAAACTAAGCTAAGAATATACAATACAAAATTCCATATGTACAAATGTTAAACAAGCAAACAAGCTAGTGAACAAAAACACACTAATGTAAAAATTCTAATAAAGAAGCGAATATATATAGATGTCAAGTTTCCCCCAAGAGAAAGCCAAAGCCAAGTGATGTCCCTATGCAAAGTTACATTGCAAAGAGTAGCTTGATTGATTGAAAAGATGATTGGAACAATCAGATGAAGAAAATGGTGAACAAAATTACATAGTTGCGAGTTTTTTTTTTTTTGGAAAAGCATTTTCAAACATTTTGTATGTTTTTTTGTATTTTCTGAACAATTTTATATTGTTTTTGGGATTTTGAACAATTTTATATTGTTTTTGTAGTTTTTTTGTGAGATGTTTTTTTAATGTTTTTGTTTTTTTTGGAATTTTGAACCACACGCCAAAGAAGAGGGAAAGGAAATTCCCAAGTCAAAACCGACATGCTAAATGGAAGGTGAACAATGGTGGTAAACAATGGGCATGACAACCTAACAAGGAAAACATGCGACACATGGCAAGGTGAAAAGTTACAAGTGGGAAACAAAGTGAAATGACAAAACAGGTGGATGCATTGATATGCCCCTAGTACAAGGGTTACTCTTCGAGACTTAAGAGTATAACTTCTTTAGATGAATGGCATTCATAGGCTCCTTCAACTCTTTTCCATCCTCGTAGATAGTTTGTATGCACTAGATCCAAATTTAGCAGTTATAACATAAGGACCCAACCAATTAGGCTCAAATTTGCCTTATTTTTCTCATGGTTTAGTTGTGTTCTTTTGATTTTCTTTAGGACCAAATCACCAATTTCAAACTGTCGAGGTTTGATCTTGTGATTATAATTACGATGCAATCTATTCTGATATACTTGCATATGGTCTAAGGCACAAAGCTATCTCTCGTCCAGTAATTCTAGCTCTACAAGGCATGCAACACGGTAATCCTCTTCATGAATGAGATGTTGGAGGGAGACACGAAGTGAAGGCAATTCAACTTCGATAGGTAATATGGCTTCAGAGCCATATACTAGGGAAAAAGGAGTAGCTCATGTAGGTGTACGGAAGGAAGTGCGGTAGGCCCAGAGGGTAGGATATAACTGCGTATGCCAATTACATCCATGTTTATTGACTGTATTTTCCAGAATGGACTTGATAGTCTTGTTTGATGCTTCGGATTGGCCATTGCATTGTGGATAATAGGGTGTAGCCCATTTTAGGTGGATATTATATTTCTTAGCTAGGGCCTTGAGATCCTTATTTTTGAAAGAACCACCATTGTCAGTGACAATAATAGTGGGGATGCCAAAATGACAGATAATATGGTTGAAAATGAATTTAGAAATATTGCACCCAGTAACGTTAGTAAGAGGCATAACCTCAACCCACTTGGTGAAATACTCAGTGGCGGTTATAATAAAAGTGTGGCCATTAGAAGATGTGGGATTTATTTTTCCAATTAAATCGAGTCCCCATTTTGAAAAGGCCAAGGTGAAGTAATAGGCTGTAAGGCTTGGGATGGTGCATGAATGAGATTACCGTGTTTTTGGCAAGCCTGACATTTCTTCACAAAGTTGCATGCATCTTCCTCCATTGTGGGCCAATAGTATCTAATGCATAAAATATTCTTTACAAGGACTATTCCATGCTGGTATGGGCACCACAAATACCTAAATGTACTTCAGCTAGTGTCTGATTAGCTTCATCCTGATTGAGACATCTTAAGAGAGTCCCATCATAGCCTCTTCGATACAAGGTGTCAACAAGAAGGGTGTAGCATGAAAGCACATTGTGCTAAGGCTCTTTTATTAGCTGAATTAAAATTAGGAGGATAGGCTTTAGTTTGAATGAAGGTGTATATATCATGGTACCAGGGATGATCAGGACCAACAATCTCACAAACCATGGTGGACTCTGACAATTTGTATGCGGGCACCAAAAGATGTTCAACAAGGAACTCATTGTGAGTTTGATTAGTGTCAAATGAAAGAAGGGAAGTGATAGTTTCCATGACATCACTGCTTTGTTTTGTATGTGAGGAACTTGTTCAAAATTGATAATCTGGAAATACCCTCTAAGGATATCAACCATTCTTTTATAAGGTAAGAGATTTTCATCTTTTACTTGATATTCTCTGTTAACTTGATTAATGACTAGAAGAGAATCACCAAGAACTATCAATTCTTGCAGCGCCATGAGATAACAAACCCTAAGCCTACTATCAATGCTTCATACTCTACTATGTTATTTGTGCAAGGGAAGTTGATACGATAAGATTTAGGTATGAGGTCTCCATCCGGTGTACACAAGACAATTCCTACTCTAGAACCATGGATATTGCAAGATCCATCAAAGAATAATGTCCATAAGGGTGTTGCTTCTATGTACAACAAGTCTTCATCTGGAAATTCAAAATTTAGTGGTTGTGAACTGGTAGTGGTGTTGCGGCTAGTTGATCTGCCTAGTGCTTGACCTTTGATAGCCTTTTGATTGACAATTTCAATGTCAAATTCACTAGTAGTGCAATCCAGCTAGACATTCGTCCTGTTATGACTAGTCTCAAAGTAGGTACTTAAGAGGATCAACCCTTGAAATTAGCTTGGTGGTATGATTTAGGAGATAATTTTGTATCTTGCCAAAAGTATAAGCAACTAAATAAGCCTTTTCAACCTGTGAGTATACTTGGTCTCATGTTCAAGAAGATTTCTACTCAAGTAATACACAACTTGTTCCTGACCCTTATCATTGTGTTGCGCCAATAATGCCCCAATGGCATGTTGTGTTGTAGATGTATACAACAAACATAGGCTTATCCTATATAGGCGGCATGAGTACCGTGGAGATGCCAGTATTCTTTCAATTTTACAAAGGCATCTTGACAGTCTTGTGTCCATTTGAATTGGACATCCTTTTTAAGCATTGGTTGAAATGATGGCACTTATCTACCAATTGAGATGAAGCGACAAATAGACTATATTTTTCCTTGTAGGCCCCTTAGTTGTTGAAGGTTTTGAGGAGGTGGCATATCTATTATAGCTTTGACCTTGGTAGGGTCCACTTCAATTCCTCTTCGTGAGACAATGAATCCCAGAAGTTTCCCTGAAGTGACACCAAAGACACATTTTTTTGGATTAAGGTGAACCTTGTACTCCCTTAACCGCTCAAATATACACCTAAGAACTATTGGATGATCCACCTAGTCTTTGATTTAGCAAGAATATCATCGACATAATCTTCCATTATGTCATGAAGAAGGTCATGGAAAATAACAATCATGACACGTTGATAAGTTGCACTAATGTTTTTAAGGCCAAAAGGCATGACCTTGTAACAAAATGTCCCCCATGGGGTTGTAAAAGTTGTTTTATGTTGGTCTTCTTCAGCAATTTGAATTTGGTTATACCCAAAAAATCCATCCATAAGGGATAACATCTCATGGCCCATGCAGTAGAATCGACAATCATGTCAATATTAGGCAAAGGGAAATCATCCTTAGGACATGCCTTGTTAATGTCACGAAATCTATACAAATACAAATTCCGGGGTCTTCTTCACAACTAGTACCATATTAGATATCCACTCTGAGTAGTCAATGCACCATATGAAGCCTACATCCAATAATTTTTGTAGTTTAGCCTTAACAAGCAATGCAACCTTGGGATGCATTTTACGTAGTTTTTGCTTGACATGTTTAGCATCTGGGTGCACCACAAGGTGATGAACCACAAGAGAAGGATCAAGACTGGGCATATCTTTGTAAGACCAAGTGAATACATCCTGAAACTCGGTTAGAAGTGTTGTGAAGGCTTTGATTTTGGTTTCTGATAAACTGGCACCTAGTTGTAACAATTTTGGTTGGTCTTCAATTCCAATGTTAATGGTTGTCATCTCTTCTACCAACAACTTAGAAGTGTCATTATCTTGAAATGATGCTGGAGGCTTGTGTAGATTTTTCGGATATTTCTAGATCCAAATCTCCTCTCTCTAGTGCCTCTGAAAGGTTTTCACTAGGAGATGTGTCCTTTTCTTTCTTTTTCTTTTTCATTTTTTGCTTCTCGTATAATGCCTCAGAAAGGTTTTCACTATGTGAGATATAATTTGTCTTTTTCTATGTTTAATTTATTTTTTTAGGACTGAGATTGTAAGTTCTTTTCACAAAAGTAGGCGGTAGCATCAAGGTTTATATCGAAACCCTTCTTGTGATCCGACAAGGGAAAAGGGTCTTGAGCCCCAAGGAACTCCTGGATGGCCTCATCGTTTTGAAAGAGATCCATGGAAATATGACACTATTGGTCTTGATCAATGAGGGAAGGATAAACAACGTCAAGGGTTTGAATGGATAAGTAGTCTAGGAAAAGTGTAGTTTTGGCTAGGTCTTTAAAGAGGCTATGTGTGGAACTGGTCTCAATTTCGAATTTGAGTCCTCATCGCTAGGTAACACATCAAAGACTATAGGCCTCTTCTCATATGTCTCATATCCTAGACCATATGTGTAAAGGTTAGACTTGATATTCATAGGTTCAAGAACACCATGCCCTTGTGGGCCAAGGCCTCTTCCTTTCCAGTTCATGTTTTTCATCATTTTATGGCCCTTGGTGTAATCAATGGATTCATAGTAGCATTCTACCATCCCGTATCATGTATAGCCAAGAGTCATCGAGATTGGAATATTTTCATCTTCTAGATATCCATATCATCTCCAAAGAGTGTTTCTGAGATAGTAAGTTGGAGGTTCTTGTAAATGAGGAGCATTAGGATGCCCATAACTACGAGGTGATAATGGGAGTTTTCCAACAAGAAATGTATTTTCAAGTGTGTACTCACCTAAACCTTTATGAGAGAATGTAACTTCAGGTGACACCTAGATGTAGATTCTTTAGAAGAAGACACGTGAAGCATGAGGGTGCAATATTACATCAAGATCAATACGGTTGGTAATAATAGAAGTTGTGCTAGATCCAGTTGTGTTATCAGCAGATGGACAATAGTTTTCCTTTTTGTACCTTGCTTTGAAAAACTTACAATATTCAAAGGGGTCAGTATCACCATGTAAGGTGAACTCTCTATCATTATGTGGAAAATTTATGCATTGATGGAAAGTGGAAGGTACTACGTGCATCACATGTATCCAAGGTCTACCCAAAAGAAGGTTATATGATGTGTCTATGTCAACTACATGACACATAGTGTCAAGGAGTTGTGGGCCTACTTGTATGGGAAGAGTGATGGTACCACAAGATGGCACTCAGTATTATCATAACCATGAATGGTAATGATATTAACATCTAAGTCATCTATTGTATGACCAAGGCAATGAGCATTTTTATAGAACAAATGTTAAGAGCTGCTCCATTTTCGATAAGAACTCTCTTGACTTTATGATCGTAACATAGGCTTTGATGTATAAGGAGTTTGTTGTTAATCAGATTTGGGTTCAACATATCTTGAGGGCCAAAAAGATAGGATAGGAGTTTCAGGCGTAAGGTTCACGATCATAGCCTAAACTATTGAACATTGAGAGTATGAGGAACACATGATTCATTTAGAGCACAAGTGAGAATATCTTGAAAGCTAGGTGACTCTTTCAATAGTTCCATGAGAGAGATATGTGCTGGCATGGTTGCTAATTGTTTGATGAAGTCATACTAACCTGGAGTGGAAGATTTGGCATTAGAATTTGACTTTTGATTTGAAGGAGTTGTTGGTTTGGATGTTTGAGGTTCTGCAGAAGATGTAGAAGGTTGGTTTTCCAACAACCCATATCTTCCATTGGCATGTGGTCACAACATTACTTGAAGGTGTGAATTTAATGGTCACCATTGTAGATGGTACTTCCTCAATAAATGAGATAATTGAACTAAAATCAACATTATTGGTAGAGGGACCTTTGTCAACATTTTTATCATCACCACCATGTTTGGGAAATGGGTTTGAGAACACCTTAAGATTGTCATTAGGTGTTCTATTTGGTGATGGTTCTTCAACAGTGATATCTCCACTATCAATGAGGTCTTGGAAAAAGTGACGTAAGTGAAAGCATCGATCAGTCGGGTGACCGTCAATGTGATGAAAATCACAATAAGTATCAACCTTATACCAAGTAGGCTTGGGTTCTCCCTCAACCCAAGGTCTAGTGATGGGATAAGTAACCATGTTTGCATTAACGATTTGTTGAAGGAAATTTGATAGAGGTTCTCCCAAAGGAGTGAAACGACGTCATTTAGAATCGGAGAGAGAGGAAACCTCTTTCAATTCATTCAATGAAACAAGAGGTTGTTTACCTTTGTTTGGTCTAGTTTCTATAGTGTTTTGGATGTTGTGGACATCATGTGAGTTGTTTGTAATACCAATCATCATTTACCATATTAGATTGTTATATAACATGTTTAGATTTGTCTTAATTGAGAGCTATTAGGATGATTACTATGTTTCCCATTATCTTTTGAATGAGGTTTAATCAAACCTTTTGTGATAAGGGATTTTTCAATCTGCATCCTTTCTCAATAACTTCTTTGAAAGTATTAAGGCAAATGCATTTGCATGTGAAAGGATAGCTCACTATTGAGATTGGGTACAAATATGCTCACAAGATGCTTCTCAGCATGGAGCATGGGAAACAACTAGAAATCCCATACCATCTTTGTAGGAATTGTGTGAAGGTTTCATTTGTTCATTGTTTGGCATTACACAAGTCCATCATTGTAATTTTAGACTCTAGGTTGAATGAGAAATGTTTGACGAACTTCTCTGAGAGGTCCACAAAATTTTGTATAGAGCCCTTGGGGAGGTGTAGGAACCAGTCCAAGGCTTGTCTTCCTAGACTTCATGGAAAGAGACACATTAAGAAGACATCACTATAGGCCACCTCTTGGAAAGCCATATAAAACTCCCTGATATGCTCTCTAGGATCACTCTTGCCCTTGTATTTGTCAAATTTGGGCATCTCAAAATATTTTGGAAAAGGAACACAAAATGTCCTTATCGAAGGGGTAAGGACACAATTATTCAAAGCTGAATTGTTTGCATTGATGTTGCATACTAGAGATGGTGTCCTTCATCATTTTCCATTCTTGGGAAAATGGTGAGTTGTTCTGTAAGAAAGATAAGGAACCATCACTTGTAGAGTTGTTGTTATCTTTGGTGTGTGCATGACTCTTAAATGAAGCATCACTAGATTTCTTTGGTGCCTCATTGTCATGGGATTCATTGGTGACTTTGGAATTTAAGATAGAAAGTTGTTTAGCCATGTCATTAATTTGATTCATGAGGGCTTGAGTAGGATCAATGGCCAATCAATTGATTTTCCTTTGTTCCTTTTGTCATATTTTTCTTTGTTTGATTCATTTTTTTGGTGTTGTTCGAGGTGGACTTGTTTCGATCATCATTATTCATGTGACTAGGTCTTACCTCATCATCATTGTTTGTTGAAATGAAAGGTTCACCCTTGTTAGGTGGTGGTTTTCCAAGTAATGTTTGTAAACTAGCTTCATCAAAATCAGAGGGTAATTTTTCTCCCATCTCAAGGAGATGAAGAAAAAATTGGTCTTTATTCATACGTAAAATATTTTCAACGCGGGATTGTTCTTTGAGTGAGATGTCATTCTGATCATCCTCAAAGTTTTGGTCATTATCACTATCAAAATTTCCAAAAGGATTTTGTTCACCCCTTCCAAAAGGACTATAATCTCTGTGTCATGTTCCCACCATTTTTAAAAGAGGGAGGGAGAAAAGAGATATGTGAAAGATAACTCAACCCGTAACAAAGTGAATGCGATGATGGAAGAGAGGTGTGTGATTAAGTTTGATAATAACTTGTCCCTTAACAAAGTGAATGCTAAGATGGGCAAGAGGTTTGGAAGATATGAGTGATGCAACCCTTAACAAAGTGAATGTCAAGATGGAAGCATGTGAAAGTGTTTGATAAACTCAACCCTTGACAAAGTGAATGCCAAGATGGAAGAGTGGTGTGATGTGATGAAGGTTCTCATCCTCTAACAAAGTGAATGCTAGAATGGAGGAGGGTTATAGTGACAAAAGTCCAAATGTGTTCAACCTCTAACAATGTGAATGCTAGAGTGAAGAAGCGAGGATAGATTGATTGCAAATGCACTCTACCACCTAGCAAAAGTGAATGCTAAATGGGAAGAGGGTATGAAAAAGGATTCAAATCATATGTGATGTGCTCAACCCTTAACAAGAATTAGTTAAGAAGGAAGAGGCTAATGAAGAGATAAGACTCAAATACTGATAGTGTAAACATTGGAAAGAAGATATGATGAAGTGTCTAGAACACAACAAATATGTTGTCAAGTTAGAGATGTGAAGAAAGAAAACATATATAATTTAACAATGATGTTGTCAAACTAAAGGATGCAAGAGAGGAAATGAAGAGAAAATGTGATGAAATTGAGTTGTGAAAAGTGGAACACAACACTATTGAGATGTGAGTTGTTAAGATGAAAGTGCTTGAGCGAGGACGTGGATATCCACAACTCAAGACTTGATGTCGAAAAGAAGATGAAAACTTAAACTTTAGGAAATGTAATCCAAATGTTTAAGTGTTGAATGAAATGGGAGATGAACTCAAAATGAGGTGAATACGAAAGATAGAAGAATTTGATAATCGAAAAGGGGAAGAAATCAAATAAGTGAATGAAAACTCCAAATGAATGAAAGAAGATCAAATGGAGAAGACAATGAGGATGAAAAGAAGAGAAGATTGAAATAATGAAAAGAGATGAAAGTTCAAAAGGGGAAAATTGAGAGTAAAATGAAGGTTAGTGAATGACTGATGATGAGAAGAAAAGAAGATGAGAACAGATGAAATGAGGATGAAAGTAGAATCCAAACAAGGATAGTTTGGAAAATGACAAAAAAAGATAAGAAAAGTGAAAGATGGATCCCAAACAAGGAGTATTTGGGAAAAAGTGAGTGTGGAACACTACTACAAAAAGAAAGAAAAAAAAAAAAGAAGAAAATCAAAAAAAAGTTTTTGTTTGAATGTTTGTTTGTGGCCTCTACCTTAGATTGGCTTGGACAATGTTTGGCTTCCTGGGTGGCTCTCTCAACTAGGTGTCAAAAAATATCCGAGCAGCGTGACACTATTGCTAGCTGATGACTTTACTTTACCCCTTTGAAACCCTAAGCAAAGATCTTTCTCAGAATGAATCACACTAGGGGTCGCCACTAAGGATATCCATGACTCTAACTCACAAAGGCTTTACTAGTCGGTAGTAGGATAAAAAGGTTCCTGTTTCATCCACCAGTTCCCTCAAGGTGTGGACTACTTTGGGGTTCCTAGAACCACCCCCTTTTTTGTAGCTTAAGGCTTATGCCAAGGGGTTATGTTCTAGTTAAGCGGTCGAGCCGTAGCTCTTAACCAAACTTGCAAATCAAGTGTTTTGAATGTGGTGTTTTTTTAATCTTTTGATTTAAATGTGGTTTGGTTGAACTCCTTTGGCAACCTGTAGTTAGTAGTTTTTGAAATGTTTTATCCACCTTGTGTGAGAGCGGGTCCTGCAAAAATGATTAGAAAGTTTTCCGAATGAGGTAAAAATAAAAAAAATAAAAACAAGATGACATAAGTGAACCCACATTTCTGATTTCCAAGATCACTTAAAAAGAGGAAAGAGCATATGTGTGGGTTGGATTTGGTTAAGTGAAACGTTAATTCCCAAAAAAAAAAAAAAAAAATGAGCACGTTTTATGATTCCCAAGATCGCTTTAAAAAGTGTGAGGGAAGAGCATACGCATGAGCGATTTGTGTTAGCTGCAGAAAAATAAAAGAAAATGACAAGCGAGAAGCACACAAAACACATTAGAAAGAATTATTCTAGTTTGTAAAACAAAAATGATTATGCATAAAATGATGAAAAATGATAAAAAATTGGACGTGAAAACATCCAATAACCTAAATTTCAACTTACAAGTTTGGCAAACTACATGCCCATAGTCTAATAAAAATAAATAAGATTAGAAATTAATTTAATTGTTATTAAACTAAAAAACTAAGAAATTAAAAAGAAAATTAAATAAAATAAAATAAAAAAAAAAAAACTAACCCTAAAAGTATAAATAAAAATGGGACAATATAAACTAAAAAATCTAACTAATGTAGGCTAAGGTAAATTGTGGTGTGTGTGGTGTGTGTAGGGGAGAATATCTGTGTAGGAGGGGCGAGCCAAGGGGATGGCTCGGGTAGGGCTTGGGGTGTGGTGGGAGTTGGGAGAGCTAGGGAGGGGGGATCTAGGGCTGCAAGATGAAGGGAAGGGTGAAGGGAGGGGGTCGGGGGATGTGGGGATCGGAGTTGGGGCAGGGGTCCGTGAGCTCTGGGTTGTGGAGGGTAGGGGTAGGTGAGTTGGGTTGGGTGGAGATGGGTAGGGGTGAGATGGGGAGAAGGGAACAATGGCTCGGGGACGATGGGGAACTGGTCAGGGGGTGGGTAGGGGATGGAACGGGAACGGGGGGGGTAGGGGTAGGGGGGTAGGAGGAGATTAGGATGGGATGGGGGAATGGGGGACGAGAGAGTAGGGCTGGGGAGGGTGGGGTTAGTGGGAGGTGGGGTGGGAATGGGAGGGGTAGATAGGGATGGGGGATGGATGGGTAGGTAGGACGAGGGGTTGGAGTGAGGTGGGGGGGAAGGTGTAGATGGGACGGGTCAGGGATGGGGTGTGGGTGGGGTTATAGAGGTGGCTCGGCCGAGTTGGCCGGCTGGGCCGGGGGGGGGAAGGGTAAGGGGTAGATCTAGGTTTTGTTTTTTGTTTGTTTTCAAATGTATTTTTAAAAAAATTTTAAAACAGTAAAAAAAAAAGACATGTATATATATGCAAAATTTGAATAAAAATATAATCTAAGCATGTGCTTTTTTTTGTGTGCAGATGAGATGGTGTAGAATGTGTAGGTGAGTTGACTTACCTACACGCAAAAAATTACAAATATGAAGAACAAAGAAATTGGTATATTAAAAGAAAATAAAAAAATGGAAAGTAAACAATCTTCCTACAACTTCCTGCAACTGCAAACACTCAACTCAGTTCACTTGTAAAAGCTTCAGACAAAACAAGAAGGTGATTATGAAATGAAGAACACAGAACAAAGAAAGAAACAAAAATGAAAGACAATGGGGTGCGAGTCCCACCAGGCGTGCCAAAATGTATGCAAAGAAAAACTACTGTAATGAAAGATAAAAAAATAATGCAAACCTTCCATAATCCTTCAAATGCAAAAACCTCAAATAAGGGTCTCTGTGAGACTTCATCAAAACCTGGAAATGAATGTTGAAATGATTTGTGGGTGCTCTTGAATGCTCTCCAAATTTGAATTCAAATGCTAAAACACAAATGTTTTAATTAGGAAATTTTAGCAGTTTTGTATGTAAAATTCAAGAGGATTTGTAAGGAAGGTAAGCTTGTAATTTATAGAGGCAAAATTAGTTAAAGTTGGTTATACATGGATAAATGAATATGCTAAAAATAACATTGTGGGAAGTTACAATAGTGTCGGGGGAAGTAAATGAATTAATTGCAAAAAGCTACATCTGGAAAGGTGGTTGTACGTGCATTTTAATTGCCCCCACCTTTCTAGGATTCTAGAAGTGCAATTAACTAGGATAAGGATAGGAGTCCAAGTGGAGTCTAAGTGGAGTCTAGGTGGAGTCTAGGTGGAGTTAGATCAAGTGGCAGATGACTAGGATGTGCACACACTTAATTAATTAATTAATAAATAACAATTAATTTAGCTAAAGGGGTACTAAGGATACATGGGATTAATTTAATTAATCCAAAGGGGTGCAATGTGTATAAAATTAATTAATTTAATCAATTAATCGTAAATGGGTGAATAATAGGGCATACTAGGATAAAGTTTGGGAACAAGTGGAAAAAAAATTGTAATTTTGGGGTACGAAAAGGCGAGTAGGAGAATTGATCTGACAACATCACGGAATTGGTGATAGGGCAAGGGCGCCTTAGCACTGCAGAGATTGCTTCTGGCACTTTGGTGAATGCACAAAAGCTCAAATTTGATTTCTAGTGTGTTGCAAGACCTTCATTGTTGTTCCTTGTTAATCGCATGATGTTCACACTATGATTGCCAAAGGTACCCATAACATGTAAAACCAAAAAATTCACCTACACAAGCCCACAAACCACATCAAATACTAAAAAAAGATGCATAATGGGGAGTCAGATTGACCTTCGATGGTCACCCCGAGAGTGAACTTACAATAGAGTTCTGCACTACATCTCAAACCGCATGTAGTTAGATTGTGAGTGTGTGTAGAAATTGTGCCCTAGGATGCCCTTGTCCAATTTACACTTGATAGCAGGATGTAGCTAAAATGTAGTTGTAGACACAAAATCACACACTTTAAGTAATTATCTAGTCATGAATACATACTACTATTCATATGATTCCTAAGTAAGAAAAGTACTAATCAACCCATATCTTTGGCCACCTTTCTTTTCTTTCTATTTCCACTTTTGGTCTTACACTCTTACTTGCTCAGTCTAACTTTTTATAGCCCATCTTTTATCATCTTGGACACTAGTACCCGACCACACGCTAGCTCCAGGTGCCCTCATCCCCTCTAGGTTCCCCCTGTCCCCTTTGTACTTTACTCACACTTTTTGGGTCCTTTTTAGCCATTTGAGCATCTTATCTTTTTGGTAGTTGGCCTTTTTAGGGTTAATTACAAAATTCAAGCAAAGGAATCATATAAATATAAAGTTATGTGATCATAATAAAGGACCAAACACTAAGCATTAGCTATCACCATCTAAGGTTACATCTATAAAACATATAAGAGCTCCATTACATCCATCTAGCACCATCAAAAGGGACACAAGGGTTGCTTATTCTGCATACACTTCATAAGAGGGAATTTCATTATATTCCATGCACATATTTATTACATTTCTTTACATCTAGCTTACTTGCTCGCTATCAAGTATGACACACACAAGAGCCACCTAGGGCACAATTCTACACACACACACACATATAACTACATTAGGTCTAAGATGTAGTGCAATGGTGATAGTCATTGTAAGTTCCCCATTATTCGATTGAGGACACTCCAACCCCTCATTCTACATATTTCTTTTTTAGGATTTGATGTCTATTTGAGGGTTTTGCAGGTTCATATTTCATTTCAGGTTTCCAACGACCTCGAGAGATCATTGTGTGAATTCATAATGCGACAAAAGGAAACTATTTGTGAATAACTTACGACACCTCGGAGGAGGTTTCCTACAATTTTTACAAACCCATGCGCCCATAAGTAGACCTAGGGTGCCCATGGGTGCTCCTGTCCCTCTCCAGAACCCCCGTCCAACTCATCTCTCTAGATCTACCCTTTTATGGGTCTCTGTGTGACGCTCCTACCATTCTCTTCACTTGGTCATCACCTTGGTACACTCAAAATTTTATTGTGAATCAGCTAAGTACCTCTTTCTCCTCTTTGCAATTAGGGTTTCATATATTATTGCTTGATTGCTTAATTATTGCATTTATTTACTGTCTACAATAACATCATATTAGGCTTGCATTTCCACATTTTAGATTAATAATTTTGGTGAACCTGACTAATCAAACCCTTGCTTCTGAGTATGTCTTCACCTTATTAAGTCATGACTCAATTATCTTATCCCTCTTTCACACCCACTAAATTTTTAGGCATGGTTACTACTGCTATTGACTTCATGCAAGTTTGTACCCAACATCCTCCTCGCTTTATTAAACCTACAACTGATCCTTCTATCAATGTAGTAACTACTTACCACACTTTTCCTCCCAAAGCTCCACCTATTTTTATACCACCATTTATCACTTCTGTGGCTCCTCCTACTACTTCTACTTCTAAGGGCTATGCTATCATCGAACAACTTAAGCATACTGCTGCTAAAATCTCCGTCTATGACTTATTGCATAGTGCACCTAATTATCTTAAAACATTAGAGGCTTCCCTTCATTATATTCATATAGAAAGTGATAATTCTTTGGTGGCCTTCACACACCTCATTCAGTCTCTCAAAAAATTATCTCGTACTATATCATTTACTAATGATGACATATCACCACTTGCTAATGATAATCCATGTGCACCAATTGTATTAAATGTGTATTTTGATAATGAATCATCTGTCAACCTATGTTCTCATTCCCATCTCAAACAATTGGGCATTAAAAATAATCTAATTTATGAGAATTCTACTCTTATTTAGGGATATGATTCAACTACTCGCACATGCCTAGGAACTATTTCATTACATATTCAAGTTGGGCCTAAGACTTTCCTCATATACTTCTTCGTTATAGATGTTTCATTTCAATTTAATATATTACTAGGTAGACCTTAGATTCATGCAATGCAAGAAGTTCCATCTACTATACACTAATGTGTCAAATTATTACATGATGGATACAAACATATTATTACTGTAGATCCTGAACCATTCAAATTCTATCGCATAAACCTTGTTATTGTTATGCCTATTCCTCCTTCACAACCTATTCCATATAGTAGTATTGATACATATGACATTGGCCAAACTAGAGTCCTATATTCTTCTTTCGTTACTCTAAGCATACCGATATTTCTACTCATACTACCGTAATTATCTCACCCACGATGCTGCTCCGCTAAGTACTACTCTGCTCATCAAGATCCTACCACTCCTACATCTAGTGCACCTCCTACCAATATCCTTGAAGCAACTATACAACATGAAAATGCAAACAAAGATGATTCTGACGACAAATTTGATACTATTGAACTTACTGATGAAACATTACGCAAACTCAATTTCACTCCTATTGATATAGATGAATTCTATTTCAATGAAACTTTTGTGGCCGATGGTCCTGGTGAATACAAATTCAAGACCCTCCTACTAATGCTATGGTACTTTATCAGGGGTCTGTCTATACTTAGGATGCTATTTCACCCTCTCCCCAGAGTCTCGCACATGTGCCTACTCCTTTCACATGCACACTCTTCATCAAAAACTCTTACTAGCATCACATTGTGGTGGATCATACTTACTTCAATACTATTTGCACATATGACAACTTAACTAGGCTTGGTTTGAAACTCAATGACATTCTCCCATCGCCTCACTTACCTCATCTTTATCATGGCTATTTTCACATTACAATCACCTATGGTATTTAGGTGTTCCATTCAAGATCCTTCGTTGCACGTACCCCTCGTACTTCTCCACTGACACTCAAGAAATATTGTCTTGACTATATTGGGGGAATGTTAGATCCCACTCACACTTCTATCACTTTCCCTATGTCATTCGACAATGTTATTATTAGTAGTGATTCATATCCCAATCATTCTCAAAATATCACTCATTGGTATGTACACTGATGTTTTCTAAGCACCTTTCACTAATGAAGAATATGCAATGACTATGTATACCTTATGTCGTAACGACTCTTTATATGATCCACCTCATTGTATTGCCTATCAAGTATCCAATACAGCCCTAGCTGGCCTCAATCTGAATAATGACAAAATTTTAGACAATGGCACTTGATTGCTCTCATCCTTCACACACCGGGGCATCGCGCTTATCCCCCCTTATGGCATTGGAAAACATATTACATTCTCATCACCTCACATATCCCCATTTCTCAATGATGCACTCTTGTGATTTAGATCACACTTGACAGTTGAGGGCACCTTATACACAAGAACCTCACACATTGCACACTAAACACTACACACTACTCATTCTCACATACTTGACACATTCACAACACATCCTTCTCATGTCTTGGCCACATTACACATTTTACACTTGGCACATTTACTAACACATCTTTCTAGCATTTCTTAGTTACACTACACATTACACATTACACACCTTGTACAACACATGTTATAAACACACAATATCTTCCTCTCACACTTTGATCACACACTAGGTGCATTACTCACTATACACATTCATGTTACATTTTTTTACATCTACTTTTACATGCTTTGTGCTCATTACCTCGATGACACACTCTAGTCCCATGGTTCATTCTCAATTGTTGAGGGTCTATTTCAGAATTGAACCGCACCTCATCATTATGCTTGCATCATTATTCTCTTCCCGATCTTCAAAAAGTCAATCAATCAATCCTTCTATCACTTCATGCGATACTATTTTCCAAACTTCACAATTGATCCCTACTAGCATCCTATTCATACATTTCATGATATACACTTTATGCTAAATCATCACTATTTCTAACATCCTATTTGTACATTTCATGATATACACTTTATGCTAAATCATCACACTTTCTAACATCTTACTCACACGTCTAGTGATACACTTTCACTAAATCATCACACATTCTAACACCTCATTCTACAACTTTAGGATCAATTCTTCCTATGTCGCATTCAATTCTACACATCACATGAGAACCTATAATCAACACCTTTTGGTATCGTATTCAATATTTTTATCACTCACACAACATCATTCTACAATCAACACTCAGTGCTCTATTTGTCAACTATTTCTAAGCATACGACCACATTGTTCAACCCATTTCCCGATAACACACTCTCATTTATGGTTCATTCTTGTCACTTGATGAGACATAAATAAATGAACCTCATTAGATAAATACACATCCACTCGGGGGAATGATATTCCTATCATTCACAATGCATTCCAATCCATCTCATCCACATCATACCGCATATATTGGTTGTATTTACTCTTGCTTACTTATGCTTTTACATATTCACTGTATTACACATGCTATATAGATATCTTGTATGTCATTATCTTTATCATACACACATGCGCGTTCACTTGTCTTTCTAATTGTGATCATAGATTCTATAGATCTATTACACGCAACATGGATGCTTGGCATAGTACTATATTACCAAATCCCACAGAGGCTCTGGGGCATCCAATTTCGTATACTACAGGTGCTATTATTTCATTCCATTTCATAACAAACTACTTTATTGGATTATACACGCTTTTAAATACTTTTTTATCTTTTCTAACATGCTAATGGGTGCTTCATGTGCAACATTTTTATGCAAGTCTATTTTCCACCATGGTTGTTCTGTTACATTGCTTGTTCTTGCTTTTCATTCTTTTCCATTGTTTGTGGGCTTTGCCTCTATGTTATGTCTTGCGTACACCGTATGCTTTCACCATTATGGCCTTGATTGTCTTGTGACATCATGAATGATGTCCCATGTTTATAGCCCACTTTTTCATGGTCCTCATTGTCTTCTTACTTGTTTATTTACATTGTTTTCTATATGCCTTGATTGTTTTCACTAACACTTGTTTTCATAGCCACTATTTACATGTGCCTTGGTATTTACCAAGAACATCCTCTCCTACATACCCGTATCAAATCAACATGGGGTCCTCTTTTAGGTCTGCATCCTACTAGCGACGTTGCATGTACCCAAAATGAGGGGGTCATCTATTGGGTGAACCAGACATCCTACTAGCTACACCACATGTACCCAAAATGAGGGGGACATCTATTGGGTGAATCACCACCCCACTCGTAGTTCAAAAACAGTCACAATTTAGTACATCATTCTACAAATCACAAGATAATGCATTTTAACATAGAGTCAACATAGTTTATGGACTCAAACAGGGCTCACAATCGACTTGGGTCCTTAGTGCAAACACGATACACTAGCGCTAGAATTAGAATTAGGTGCAAAGGTGATTCTCGACCCTTCATGGGGCGCCTATGACCATAGGTAGATTTTTAGAATTTTTCGCTCAACACAGTTCTTGAAAGATGCCACAAAGGGTTTTGATAGAGAAAAGATGCCTTTAGCACTAGGCATTTACATTGGGGCAAGTAAACACCATATGCGGTGGTGTTTCCATTTACGGGAGTAGTTAAAGGTCGAGGATGACACTAAAATTTCCTCTCTACACTACTTCTACCCCGTGTCGATCTCCTAAAAAACCAAACATTTTCAAAATTCTCTACAACTTTAGGAAGTAGTCAAAGGTTAGATAATGACACTAGACCTTTCTCCCTACACCACTTCTACCATGGCATGAGATCACCCTAAAAATCACCCTTCATTGAAATCTTTAGGATCATTTCTACACTCTTTTCTCATAACGAATTAGGTGCACATGTTCCTTTTTGACATTTTTAGCATTTTTACATACTTTTTACACATATACATGCCTATTTGACTACTTGTTCATTCTTCTCTTTTGCAAGTCCGTCCGTATGGGAAGAAGTAGTAAACATCATCAACTTCATCACAAAACCAACAACATTGACATCAACAACAAGTACATCGTGACATAAACACATGCATTTCCAACTTAGGTTCATTTTCATCACCACGTTTTTTACACTTTCTCCTCCTTAGCATCCATGCTTTGCATTTTTATCACTCCACGCTTTGTCTAATCCCTCGGCATGCTTTCATCATTTATCTATATGGTTATCGGTATGCATCTCTATCTACTTTATGTTACCAAGATTTCTTCTCTCCAACATAAAGTGGGGGTAAATGTAGACACAAAATCATGCACTTTGGGTATTTATCTAGTCCTAATTACATACTACTATTCATATGATTGCTAAGTGAGAAAAGTAATAACTAACCCATGTCTTTGGCCACCTTTCTTTTCTTTCTGTTTCCACTTTTGGTCTTAACCCCTTACTTGATCAATCTTCCTTTTACACCCCAAATTTTATCATCCATGACACCAACACCCAGCAGGGGACGCCAATGCTAGGTGCCCTCATCCTCTCGGGTGCCTCTATCCCATTTGTACTTTACTCACATTTTTTGGGTCCTTTCTAGCCGTTTGAGCATCTTATCTTTTTGATATTTGGCTTTTTCGGGGTTAGTTACAAAATTCAAGCAAAGGAATCATATAAATATAAATTTATATGATCATAATAAAGGATCAAACACTAAACATTAACTATCACCACCTAAGGTTGCATCCATCAAGCATCTACGAGCCCACTTACATCCATCTAGCACCATCACAAGGGACACAAGGGCAAGTTATTCCATACACTTCATAGGAGGGAAGTTTGTTCTATGCCATGCACACATTTATTACATTTCTTTACATCTAGCTTACTTGCTCACTATCAAGTGTGACATGCACAAGAGCCACCTCGGGCAAAATTTTGCATACACACACACACACATAGAACTACATTGGGTCTAAGATGTAGTGCAACACTAAATCGTAAGTTCACCATTGTGATAGCTTAGGACAGTCTTACCCCTTATTCTCCATCTTTATTTTTAGGATTTGATGTCTATTTGATGGTTTTGCGGGCTTATATTTCATTGCAGATTTCAAAGTGGCCTTGACGATCATTGTGCGACCTTATACTTGAAAAAAGACAACCAACCGTGAACAACTTGTGACACATGAGAGGAGGTTTTCTGAGATTTTCCATAGACCTAGGCACCTAGAAGTAGGCCTAGGGTGCCCATGGGTTCCCTTGTCCCTCTTCAGGTGCCCATGTCCATTCTATCTCTCTAGATCTACCCTTTTTTGGGTCTTTGTGTGATGCTCCTACAATTCTATTCACCCGGTCAACACCTCGATACACTCTAACTTGATTGTGAATCAGCTAAGTACCTCTTTCTCCTCTTTGTAATTAGGGTTTCATAATTTATTGCTTATTTGCTTGGGTGTAATTTATGTACTTAATTGCTACATTTATTTACTGCTATAATAACATTATATTAGGGTTGAATTTCCACATTTTATCTTAATCAGTAGCAATGTAGTAGAATATGTAGATGGAATAAAATGAACTTCCCTTCCTATGTTGTGTCTGCAGAATATGTAGTCCCTTATCCCTTGAATGGATGTTATATGGACACCTTTAGAGTACTTTAATGCTTTTGAGATACAATCTTAGGTGATGATAGTAATGCTTAGTGATTGTTCCTTCATTTTGAACATATAACTATGTATTTATATGATTCCCTTGTTTGAATTTTTTTAATTGACAACTGGAAGGCCGACCCATAAGTGAAAAAGATGCCCAAATGATAAAAGACCCAAAAGGAGCGAGTAAGATAAAAAGGGTCGTGGTCACCAAGAGGGTACAAGAGCGCCTTGGTGTTGCCATCCTAGTCCGGGCGCTAGTGTCCAAGCCATGAAAGATAAATAAGTAAAGTTTCAACTGAGTTATAGGGTGTGTAAGACCAAATAGAAAACAAGAGATGAAGAAAAGAGGCCAAAGATAGTTTTCAACCACTATTTTTCTTGCTTAGGAACCATGTAAATGCTAGTATGTTTTTAGGACCTAGAAATGTACCCATGTGTGAGATTTTTTGTCTACTGGGTGCATTACGAGTCTAAAAGGTAACACTTTGTGAATTCATAGTGACCATATCTTGTTCGATTATCTTGTGAATGTCATCATCCTCTTATTCTCAGTTGATGATAACTAGATTGCAAATCGATCTTAGAATAGAAAGATACATCTCACATATAATAAAAAGGCCATCACTCCTTAGTAAAGGATATCTATTCTTGATTGTGGCTTCTTTAAGCATGCAATAATAAATGTGTAACCTTAATGTGCCGTCTTTCTTCTTAATAAAGATGACTGTACTCCCCAAAAAGACCCACTCTTGGCCTAATTAGTCCTTTAAAATATAATTCATGAAGTTATGCTTTTAGTCTCGTACCACAAAATGTAGTCTTTGTTTACCTCTTGCTTCACCAATCAAACCCCAAATGCGTTGGCACATCATCCATACTGGTATGGAAGCTCACCCAAGGCGTGCATAGCGCCGAGCCCCTCTTTTATGTGAGCTTCGTGAGAATGTTCTCCCTTAATAAGGGGATGTTTACACAAATAGAGAATGAACACACCCATTCTTGGAATCAAGATTAAGAACTAAATCCTAGTCTAATGCACTAGAACATGAAATAACATGATCATACTACAATAGAAGTAGAACTAAATCACAATTAACATTAAGAACACCGGTATTACACCCATGAACATAAAAGAAAATGCACAAATCAAGATCCATCACACAAATGTTCAAAACCATTCCATTATATTCATTCATCAAATTACGTGAGCTAAAATCAGCAAGTATAACCACAAAACAAGTGACAATGAGAAGTTGATGTGGGTGCATCTGGTTTTAGACACTCTAGCGGTAGACAAGCTCATAAACCCTAAGGTGGATGACTTGGTACAACAAGAATTACAGAAGGCTGGAGTCTTGAAGCTATGGGAGTTGCCGTTCTTTGTGAAACCCACCCTGCTGTTCAGGTGGTTGATGTCACAGTACATGAGGACTTCTTCTACTTTGCAAGAAGGAGGATGAGGATTACATGCCACTTGATTAGGAAATTTATGGCCTGTGGAACACCGGATAAGACATGACACTTGACTTGTGTGCCACTGCAAAGATTAAGGAGCTAGCGAAGAAATTAAACTATGAGAAAGGAGGAAGGGCTCAGGTGATTACAGATCTCCCAGACCCAACATTGAGAGTCACCTCCCGACTCATTAGTTACAAATTGGGTGCATCAGAGAGGTGGAAAGACATCAATAGGAGATTCTTGTATGTGGCCTACAAAGTGTCAAAAAGGGCACATTATAATTTTGTAGATTTTATCACAAATGACATTATTGAAGAAGCATGAGTGCAGAACGAGGCAGGAGTAAAAATCACATGGGGCTCCATACTTCTATTGATCATATTCTAGGAGATTGGTGTCCCAGATGGGCCAGATGGGAACATATGGGTTCACCCACCGACGCACTTATCCCCTGCAAAGATATTTTGTGAAGTTCACTTGTGATGGGACCATCTCGAGCGCCTACAAGGCTCGGATGAACATGTGGTATGAACGTGCGAGGCATTTGAGAACGAGTGGTGCATCCCCCATGAACTACCACAAGTTGTTGGGGATCAAGTTAAGTTCATAGTTACACAACACTTTTGCTTGGAAAAGTTTATGATGGCCAAGGGAGAGATGGGGCCATGGTGCAAGCTCCCTTTGCATTTACTACTAAATATATGAAGTGTGCCATCAACCGAATAAAATACGTGCAAAATCTGGTTTCAAGCGAGACAAGGTGGACACTCGATGTCCATACCTTACGCGCAACATACAAGTATGGCACTCAACCGGCCTATGTCAAGGTTTTGGAGCCATATTTTCTAGACTTGCACCCACAAGTCAGTGTCACCATCAAGGGTTACGTCCATCGAGTGTTTATATAGTTGTGCCCCAAAACACAAGAGGGGATTGAAGTGGAGGTTACAAACTCCCCTTTCCAAGGCCATGGGAGGCACCAATCCCACCCATTCTTAATATATATTTTTAATTTTTAAGCCATGTAAACACCAACATGAAGAGAAGATTGTGTAAACCTATTGATTGTCCTCCATTGTAACAATATAGTTTAATTAAAAAATAATTAAAAATGTATGTGTTTAATTGTACAAGAATATTGGTGTAAAACAATTTTCTAGATCTAGAAGAGCCTTACACGAAACTTACCTAACCCTCCAATAATCGGAACTCGTTGCATTTGAGAGGTCCATGCTATCATCAAATTCCGTGAACAATCATAGTCTCTTCCAAAAGGCATCTAAAACGTAGGTAGGTCATCGATGTGTTGTTTGATAATGAATGCAAAATAGTGATTTTGGTTTTACATCGATACTTCAAGATATCGTTTATCATGCTCCTTATTAGTTTTCTCTTTCCCAAGTAGAGGTCGCAGACGAAGCAATCCTTCTTCTAATTTTGGTCGAGGTCGTGGATCTGGACCCCGACATTTTCCTTTCTTATTCCCTGAAGAATAAGAAGAACACAGAGAAGAAAGCATGAGCATGACCAGAGCTACCGCTTCATAAAGAACCACCTCGACTGCTCCACTCCAATCCTTGCTCCAGAACACCTGAAAGAAGATTTTGGAGACAAGCACGTTTATCTCTTCTTGAACGAGCTATTCAGAAAGCCACTGAAGAATTTCAGTCTCTGCTCCAAGAAGAAGAATCACTACTAATGCTGATAATACTGAAGAAAGTGTCGATAGGCTAATCATGGAAAAATCCTATGAACAATATGAAGTGGAACATTAAGCGTAAAAGTAAAATCGTAACTTCTTGTAATCCATTTTGCAAAGTTCAAATATGCATTCCAAATATGAAGCCATATTCTCTAGATGCAATGATAGATACTGGTGCAGAAATCAGTTTATTAAAAGAAAAAGCTATTCCTAGAGATTGTTGGGTTTCTGATTTCCTGCAAGTAAGTTTTGATTCCAAAAGAGTAATTTCTAAGTGTTCTGCCCATATTCCAGTACAGTTAGGGAAAGTACAAACTGTGTTTAAAGTTCATCAGTTTGACCTCCTACACTATGATATGTTACTTGGGTCAGATAATTTGAACAATCACATGCCCTATACTATTTGTGAAAATGAGATCCGATTTCCACAAGGATCTATTCCTAGACTCCAGTCATACCAGTCTATTGTGCCCTCAGCACCTAAGCCACATAAAGCTTCTAATCTTGACTGGTTACATAAATCTATCTCTATGAATGCCTCTATTATTGATGCCCTCATCAATAAGATAAAGACTGATTGTTCTTCTGACAATCCCCATGCTTTTGTTCATAGAAAGAAACATTATTGTCAGCTAGAATTTCAGACCACCACTCCTCCGAAATTCAAAGCACACCATATAGGCATGTCTCCCTCTGAAAGAATTGAATGCCAAACAGAAATTGACAATTTGCTTAAAGGAGGATTTATTCAAGCATCCAAGTCCCCCTGGACATGTCCTGCTTTTTATGTCAATAAAAGGAGTGAACAAGTTAGAGGTAAAAAGAGATTAGTTGTGAACTATAAACCTCTCAATAAGTATATCCTGCCTGTACAACACCCAATTCCAAGCCGAGATGATTTGTTGACTCGGATTAATGGCAGCAAGGTTTATAGTAAGTTTGATTTGAAATCAGGTTTCTGGCAGATCTTCTTAAATTCAGAAGATACTTATAAGACTGCATTTAGTATTCCTGGTGGCCAGTATGAATGGACAGTTTTACCATTTGGCTTAAAGACTGCACCATCCATTTTTCAAAAGAAAATGGATCAAATTTTTGGTCACTTGTCCAAATTCTTAATTGTTTATATAGATGATATTCTGATATTTTCTCAGAATACTAAAGATCATTTGGAGCATTTAGAACAGTTTTATAAAACAGTGTATGCCAATGGACTCTGTCTCAGTCCTACCAAAATGGACACGTTCAAAGATACAATTCAATTTCTGGGCATCACCATTAAAGATGGAGCCATACTTCTACAGGAGCAAAAGAAGTCTCTGGAGAGGGTGTCGTGCGAGAAGCAAGTTGAAGATCTTCATGTTTTTCTTGTTGGATTTTTGCATCCAACTGATTCTTCAACTCATAAACTTGAGATTGCAGAGAATAGTAGCGGTTGACCATGTGTGGGGACATGTAGCTAGCTCTTGCTTGAGTGCATCTAGCTTTTGTTTGAGCACAATAGAACTAGGAGCAATGAAAGGGTGTTCATAAGAACTTCTGATCATACTGCAATGAAAACTTGGCAATGAATCATATCCTTGATCAGAGTCAGAATATTCATGTTCTGTGGAAGACTCTGTTAATTGATTAGCAGCAATAGTGAGTTCAGAGAACTCAATGTCTGATTCATAGCTTTTGTATCAGAAATGAACACATAGGTATCTTCATCAAGAAGATGCTCCTGTACAAAATTAACTTTGGCCTTTACAGAGGCCTTTTGACCTTTCTTAGGAAATCCCGACTATAGTGGTTTCCCTTACATATAAAACACTCAATCTTTTTGGACTTAGGGAAATACTTTTTCTTTCGGAAAAATCTTCTTCGGGGCTTGAAAGGCTTTGAGCACAATCTGTGCATTTGGTAGGGTTCCTAGATTTCTTGAAGCATTTATAATGCTTCTTATATTTTTTATGCTGAGAGACACTATGAGCCGATGTACGACAGCCAAACTGATTTTCTATTTGGGTGAACAAAACTTAACTCCTAAAAGTTTCTCAGCTCTAATAGCCTCTTTTCGGGCTTTTTTCTCAAGACATAGACGCTGATTAGTTTCAGTTATAATCTGATTAATTTTTCCAAATGTTAAATCAGCATCAGTGTAACCATGCATGGCTTTCTTATATTCATTAGAAAAATAGGATGGGAAAGACTCAACATATCTAAGTTTCATGGTGGAATTAAAAGGAGTACCTGAATTATAAAGTAGCTTCTGCATATAGCATTGATACTCTTTGACTTTAGACATATCACAGAGTTGAGCTCTTAGGAACTCAAGAGTACTTAGCCGTTTTTCATCTTCAATAGTTCCGATGAATTCTGCGATTATGGCGGCTGTTAAACTAGCCGTTCCACCACCAACGCGTTCAGCTCCTTCTTCACCTTGGCCATTGATGATCTGGTCTTTCATGCGGGCAGGAACAACGTCCCACCATTCTTTGAGAATGCCAACAAAGCCATTAGCAATAATGCCGGCAATATCCTTATCATGTTTGCCAAATTGTAGTACTTGAGTGTTGGCCCACCAATCATACCATGTATCATTTCTCTGATTTCATCAGCAGATTTACATTCAATCTTATAAAAATTCGGCTGAAAATTTAGAGTTCTTATAGTACCTTGTAGAGGAGGTGTAGAACTTTCTCCCGTATCCATGAAGCTTTCAGCAGCTTCTTCTGTTAATCTTGCCATGCCAATTTTCTTATCGCCATCCTTCTGTTGACTGAGAGGTGATTTCATCGCAGCAACCTGAGCCCAAGTAATTGCTTTGGACCAATCAGGACTGGGTCCTTGGGAACTCGAAGATATACTTGCTTTTGTCGGACTGAGAGCTTTCTATTTTATTTACAGCAGTGGTTAGAGCAGGAAAATTCTGTTCAAGCTCGGAAACAGAAAAACATAACTCATTTACTTTATTATTGTGATCCCAATCATCACAATAACTTTCTTTTCAGCCTCCTTCGAAACATCGTGTATTGAATCTTGTATATGCAATCAAGACCATTCTCGACTTTATCAGGAACTTGCTCTAAATTAGAGGACAAAGAATTAACATTAGTAGATAAACTATCTACCTTTTTATTTAATAAAGCAACAACAGAATGGAGGTCTCCCTGTTGTCGAAGCTCAATAGCTTTTAACGTATCTTGCATACGCTTGAGTTTTTCGTTCTGGGAGAGAACTTGATCATGAATGGCTTTGGTAGCTCTGTTGTTCCAGTTGAGCATTCTTGCAGACTCAGACTGTTCAATCTTTGAATCCAGCTGACGCTGATACCAATACTGTCGGCGTTGTTGCCGATCCTCCGTGTAGACTTCAAAGTCTTTGGCAACTGGAAAGTCTGTGTTGTCAGCTTGAGAAGACGTTGCTTCTTTTGAATCCATTGACACTTTGGCTCTGTTAAGCACAGATCTGGCTTGTGCTAAAGTCTGATAGGAGCTCGGGAACAACTATTCATACTTATATGTGGACCATTCTTGGGAATATATTTCTGCTGGACTAAGACCTGGCAGTGTTCACACCATAAACAATCAGTGTTGGGATCGTGTACAAGGGATGGATGGCTACATGGAGGTACTTCATGTTCAGGACTTTTTCCTCTTTCTGATATGAAAGACTGAGAGGAAGAAGATGTAGAGAGTCTGGGCTTATAAGACCCAGATTTTCTAAATGAAATAGTAGCCTTGCCTTTATCTTCTATGACCTTGGAGGCAGATGGACGGATGAAGTGCTGCAGAGACGCACTTTGTGGAAATTGTCCATTCTTTAGGTACTCGGATTTTATCCCAACTGACAACCTCTGGTTCAATCTTCTGGGCTGTCAAACTTGCATGCATAACAACACTGCTCCCTTGTGAGGGACCATGTTTAATGGCAGGATGGGCAGTATTGGTTAATCTAAAGATTATCCTATAAAAAATAGCAAGGGAGAAGACCTTGGCTTCATGTTAAGACCCGTAGTCTGTAAGTGGAGCTTAAGAACTTGATCCAACAAATTGTCGGTTTGTATGGACACAGGATAATTTGGAAAGACATTAAAATGTATCGGTCCATTGCTAAGACTTGTCTCAGAGCAGCTAACAGACAATCTTTGAAGCTCTCATGGCGGGTGTCTAAAAGGCAGCATAAGACTGAAGCATTCAGGCCTTGTCTAAACAACGGGTTATCCCGATCTGCACACAACCTATATGAACAAACTTATATGTAGACTGCTTTTTTAGATATGCTAAATCTTTAGGAGATATTAATGGAATATCATATTCTGATTTAGCAGACGTCTTAACTTGTATACAGGACTCTCTAGACCTAATAGCAGTACTGGCAATCAAATGAAAAGATTTCGATTTCTGATAAACTTCATTGTAAGGGAGTTTCCAACCTGGAAGCGGATTCTCCTCTTCTGTGATGTCCGTTTCTTCATTTACCGGAATTAGATCCGACAGATTGATGAAGGCATCATCACCATCATCGGCTTGTCGTCCAGAAGTCGACGCAACCCATTCCTCAGTGTCCATGTCGTCTGTAGTAATCTTCTGTCCTTCACCGCGTCTTACTGGAAAGTATATGACCACACACACGCCTCACCCGGCTAAAAAAGGTCCGCTTTCCCTCTTGCGTGTCTTACGGGATTCAGAGATTCAAGTAGACGAAACACTGGCAACAAAGAGAAATAATACAAGGTCGAAACTAGAAAACAAGAAAATAACCAGCTGTGATACCAAGTAGACACTCACAAAGGATCTAAACAAAATCTTCAATTTTTATTCCATCAATTAATTACAGTGAATGCGCTCTTACCCTTTTTCATGAAAATTTATCCATTCCGGGATACATTTTTCCCTGCCAAATCTTAAGTTGTTGAGATCCATTCTTACATTCATGGCAGAACAAGGAGTTTTTGGTGAAAGGGCACTTACAACTCCACAATTAGATGATGTTTTCATCAGCCATCGTGGCCCCGACGTCCAAAAACTCTGGCTTCCCAACTTTATCTTTCTCTTCAGAAGAAACGATACCGGGCGTTTCTGGATGTAGAAGAGATAAAAGGCGGAGATTCTATATCTGGTACTATTCAAAATGCCATCTGCTCCTCCTCCGTTCAAATCGCCATATTCTCTAGAGGATATGCAGAGTCTAAATGGTGTCTCGATGAGCTCCTCCTTATGTTAGAACAAACCAAGGCCCTGTTTATTCCCGTCTTCTATGAAGTGGCGCCTTGGGAGCTTTGCGTCATTGACAAGGGAGCGTATGCCAAAGCCTTTTCTGAATACCAAAGAAAAGAAAGGAACCTCACCAAGCTGGACGACTGGAAAAGGGCTCTCCTCTTTGCCTCAGAAAAATCGGGCTACGAACTTTGCCTTTATGGACAGTAAGAATTCTGCAATGTTTTTGGATTGAATTTGATTCATCATATTTTTTTTTCTTTTAGTATCATTCTAGTATAAAAATTGATTACAGTTATGAAATTATCGTTTCCTCCTTTCAGGAATTTGTGAGACAGAATTGTTTCTGCTGTGGTGAAAGAGGTGGAGAAGAGGAGGCTTATACTTGTTGCAAGGCACCCAGTAGGACTAGAAGAACGCATTCAAGATTTTGAAACTCACTGCAAAAATATGGTGCAGGATAACATTAAAAACGTTGGCATCTTTGGATTGCGAGGGTCTGGAAAAACCACCCTAGCAAAATAATTGTTCAATCGCAGACGTTCAGACTATAATGCATCATGTTTTCTTAGTGATGTAAGAGAGACATCTGCCAAAAATAAATTGCATTCTCTACAAACTAAGCTCCTTAAGGATCTCTTCGATGAAGATGGTCATGAATTTGACAATGTAGATGACGAAACAACCTATCTCAGGGATAGACTTGCGGCGGACACACATTTGTGGTTCCTGTTTGTGCTAGATGATATAGATCACCAGCACCAGTTGGCTGCTTTGGCATTTAGAGAGATGCAGAATCCTGGGAATTTTGTAATTGTTACAACCGTGACCAGAGGGTTTTAACACGCGTGAGAATTAGTATTCAATATAATATGAAAGGACTGGATATGCCTTATGCCATGGAGCTGTTCTGTTGGCATGCTTTTCTCCAACCGTGTCCAGATAATGGATATGAGGATTTGGTTAAAAGGTTCGTGAGCCTCTGTGGAGGTTTCTCTGCAAATTTTTGGGTCGCACATTTCTGGCAGAGACAGGAGTTACTGGCAGTTGGAATTGGACAAAATTGGGAACAACCTGCCTGACGATATGATACAAAGGCTTAAAATCAGCTTTGACAGTCTAGACAGTGAGGAAAAACAGATTTTTATGGATATTGCATGTTTTTTCATAGGTAAAAGGAAAGATATGGCTGTAAGAATATGGAAGAGTTTGGGATGGAGCGCTGAGCATGCGCTTCAAACCCTAAGAGATAAAAGAATGGTTGAGTTGGAAGATGGAGGATTTTTATATGCAGGGGAAGCAATTTGTATTTAGGATGCCCGATCACCTCCGCAATATGGGAAGACAAATGGCAGATCAATTCATCCCTCCTGGGCTATGGAAACCCCATCATCTTAAATCCATGGTGAGCTTATCCTTCAGATTTATAAAATTAAAATTCATGAAATTTTTGGGACATTTATTTCAATTTTTTTTTCTGTAACTTTGATCTTTATATGCAGGAGTCCATGGATTTAGGAAAATACTTGCTGAAACAAATGGTAGGTGTTTCCATCAAGGACATGTCCATCTCTTTCAAAATAACATATTTTATAGGAAATACAAATGATTGTGCCACTGCCAACACAATGCCAGTAGGTGGCTAGCACAATGCCTGTCAGGCACAAGAGCAATTAGGGGCGTTGTAACTGAAGGGATGTCCTTGTCCCAATCACTTACAAAACTCAGTAATCTTACAAGTTTAGTTTTGAGTTATGTCTCATTGAGTGGGGAATTGGCTCTCAAATATTACAAGATTCAACTCATTTCGAGTTTGTGTTTACAAAAATTGCATGAATAGCCTTCAAACCATAGACATTAGCCACAAAATTTGCAGAAATAGAACAATACGATGTGCAGGATCCATTCTCAAACCTCATCTAGATGCTTAGGGAGGGTATATTGTGAAAGTGAGGGAGGGTGACGAATGGAGATATTTAAGAGAATTATCAGTGGGAGTTTGGAGATCATTTTCTTATGAAGAACATCAAGATCAAGATCTTGTAAGTTTATCTGTGTATTTCTAGTTAATTTCGCTATTGATGTACAAGAGAATCGGTGCCATTACTGATGGAAATTGCCTAAGATCCCCTATAACCAAGTATATGATAAGTTAACTGCTTTCCATTTAATTGTAGCTGCTACTCTAAAGACCAGAGAATCGTTGTATTCAAGTTTCTCGGACGTCCCTTGTCCCGATCACTATGAATATGATATTCCCTTGATAGATCCTACTGATATTCAATCCCTTAAAAAGCAAAAGACATTTAAGTTTGCTCATATAGGTTGTGTACAGAAGATCACTCCTTTATTTTGTTGTGGTTTGAATGCTTCTGTACTATGTTGTCTTATGGATTTAAGATTTGAAAGTTTTAGAGACTCTTTTTAGCTGCTATACAAATTGGTTTGCATAATGGCCCCATCTCTTTTGAAGTCTATCCTAACTATCCAGTTAGCCTTCAAAAAGAAGATTTGCTCAAGCAAGTTTTACGAATCAGCTCTCATTGATTTATTGTTGCATAAGCTGAGAACAATTCAGTGGTTGTCCCTGATGTGCCATTCACTACAAGATTATCTATCGTCTTGTTAATACAATGCACCCTACAGTTAAGCATGGTATTTCCAAAGGCAGAGCATTACGTCAGTGAGTCATAAACTCTAGAAAGTCAAAAAATAGAGCCCGAAGGATTGATTTCATGGTCCCAGGAGTCAGTAAAGTTCCAAAGGAATGGACCTTATCAAAAAGTTTCTTGAGAAAAATCAGCCTAAACTAGAAAATCTGATGCTCCAGTAAATGAGTCTAAGTCTAATGTTACTTTGTCTTTCAGATCAAAGAACCCCGTATCACTATATGTCCAGATCTAGCTCATTCAAATATGATAGTTATGTTTTCTAACATCTCTTCAGTTGAAAATCTCTAAAAGAACAAACATATATTTTACGTCATAATAGTTTAGTCCATGACCCAAATACAGATTATCTTTGGTGTAAAGATTGTGAGCAGATCATAAAGCAAAAATATGTCCCCTCTAATGGTCCAACCATTAGCATGGCTTCTAGAGAATCCAATATTTCTCCATCTTTTCCATCCCTTGATAGTAGTGAAGTCTTTGCAAAACTTTTGTGGTGCAAGATGCCAACTGGGTCAACGGGGATTGAATGTGAGGACAGCGAATTGAAACCTAAAAGCTATCTTTATGCCTATCAGATTCGCTGCATTGGGAATATTGATCCATCGAGTCCTCAAAATGTTGAATTGGACTAATAAAGCCAATAATTAGAGGAGATAGACTTCAATCTCAAGAATCTATCCTTAGCTGAAATGGAAAAGACATTAAAAGCCATAGAGCTTCACCAGAAAGGAGATGTATCCTCTGCTCTTAAATTATTGAATAGTAAAGCTAATGATGTTAGTTCTCGTGTGAAGAAAGTAGATAAAAATCTTGAGCACACTACTAGATATGTATCCACCAGAATGGACATTCCCAAAGATATCCAGAGAAATCATTGAGGTTGTCAGAACCTCTCATTAGGATTGAAGATACTCAAAAGATGTCACCATTTTTTTCAAGTTAAGGCAGCTGTCTCATGCAGGGGGCTGCTGCTTAGTTTGAACCAATGTGGTTCTACTATGGAGTTGAGCCAAAGGTTGACCAAAACTGTGAATAGTAGTCCTATCCTAGAGTTAGTCCCCAGCAGACTCATTCTAGAAAATACAAAAAATCTTGAAGAAATAGAACCAGACTGGTCACAAAAGGTATCTTGGAAAGAAGTTGAGGCTTTCTCCATAGAATAAATTACTTTCTATTTACAAGCTTTATGGTGTGATTTCAATCAAACTTGTGAGTAGTACTTAACTTGGTCTCATCTTTCTTAGTATCTCGAGCCATAATGAGAGGTTCCTGTCGACAACCTCAATGATTTCTTTAGATACGATTTTGAATGTCTGTATTTGGATAATATCTAGTATAGTTGCTCAAGATTTTTATCTACTTTCTTCACATGAAACTAACATCATTTGTATTGATATTGAACAATTTAAGTACAGAGGATACATCTCCTTTCTAGTGAAGCTTATGGATTTTAATGTCTTTTAAATCATCAAATAGACTCTATGAAGGATAAAGTCTATCACAAAAGGACAAAGTAATGGCTATTAGTCTAATTCAACAATTTGAGGACTTTGAGATCCATATAGAACTAGAAGTCCTATGATATTATACCAAAAATAGCTTTCAGGATTTCATCTAGAATAAGACTTCACTGGTCAGGGTGGAAAAGATGAAGAAATCATTGAGATGCTTTGAAGCCATGCCTCGTAATGGTTGGATCATTAGAGTGGTGACATATTTTTGCTTTCATGGGGGATCCTAAGTAGTGACCATCACTGATCAAGGAATAAAACTAAGATTCACCATTTGTTTCACTTAAGACAAAACTTACTAAATACTAAACCATGAAACAAGTTTATGTGGTTCCATGTAAAAAACATTTATTCAAAACTGTAAATAGTAAATTCTTCTCTTAAATTTGTGCTAGGCAGACTCATTTGATAACATAGTATACATGATATCTGGGAGTCAAAATGTGTCACCATGTTCTTTTACCTCAATCTGGCTTTCTCCATCTAGTATAAATTAATTTATCTATTTAAAACCTTTATGGTGTGACTTCATTCAAAGCTCAACCATCGTCTCACATCTTAGTCTCTTTGTCATCTATAAATAAGAGCCATGAAGTGGCCAATTCCTATCGTACATGTTGCATGATGTTTGACTTATTTTAAATTGATTTTGAATGATTTTATTTAAAAATTGTATACGTTACAAAAAATTGTTTCGAAAACGGCTTTGTGTGATAGGTGTCTACAAAATTTATGTACAAATACATAACCTTTTACCCTATGGAATGGGAAATTTAAACTTATCAAAATTTTTATGAAGGAATAAAGTCATACCCCACAAAAGGAGCAAAGTCATATATAACCACTTCACTAAAAATGGAACATACGACTTCATGATAAAAACTAGGCCTATGATATTAGACTCACTAAATACATTTTAGGATTTCATTTAGAATAATGGTAGTGTACTCAAGAGCCAAGAGTCATCATAGATATTTGATCCGAGTCACCTACATGCTATTTTTATCTATGGCTTGGTATGAGGATTGGTGCCCTTGCACTTGGTACTTGTAGATATCCTAAGTGGCTATCAACACTTAAGGGATCTTAAAATAGTGACCATCACTACATGCACTCGATATAAGGCACTTTGAACAACAATAGTAATACAAGAGACAAAACATTAAATACTAAACCATGAAACAACAAGTATAATGATAAGCACACAAAGATCAAAACAACTAAACACAACAATGTCATCACCTAGGAAACAAGAGCTAGGTGGACTAACTAAGTTGTGAGTGTGTATGTTTCTGCAAAATAGTTTCTTTTTGGAAGCTACCTCAATCTGCCTCCCTTCCCTCTATGATGACCTCCCTCTAAATTTAACCTCTGTAATTAAAAGATCTCCTTGCATCCACCTCAAGTCAAAAAGGGCGAAGTTAGTTTGAATCATGGAATTATAGTGAAACAACATTGAATGTAAGTAAGCTATTGCAAAATACTACTAAACACTAGATAATTTCTACGCTGCAACATAATTACTAGTGTTAGCTGCATAAATAAATGTTAATAGATGATAAATTGAAGTCATCAATATCTAGCTAGCATAAAAAATCTATAATCTCAACTTTTAATTAAATTAATATATTTCTACATTAATTAACTCAATCCATAAATGAGTCCTTTTATTATAATAATAATTTTTTTCTGGGAGAAGCTGAAAATAAATTGTAACATTTTTTTCCAACTTCTACCTAACCATGATAGCCTTGTGGGTATTTGTGTAAAGTTTCCTAATTTATGAAAAGGGTGAAGAATTTGCAATGTGTATTGGAAAATTTTGAGAGAAGGAACAATGAGGGTGAGACAAATACAATGAGAGTGAAGACAAAAAAAGTGTGATTGACAAGGAGGAACTAATGAGAGATAAAAACTTAAATGTAAGGAATCATCTTATGATTGACAAGGACATAATAAACCACACTAGCATCTCAACTGCTAGAGAAACAAGTGAACTTTCTAGAATTATAAAAGGAATGCACCCAATTAAAAATTGTGCCTCGTGTAATATAAAGTATTAAAAAAATATAATAAAGGGGTTTAAACATTCTTTATTCTAGCCTCTTCCCATCTTGACTTATAAGTTAGACTTCTCCATGTTCTAGAGACAACTAATTCCCTTGCATATATGTCAAATTTGGTCTTCAGACATGCATGGAATTCAATCTTCACTAGCATTTGCTAGCTTTACACCTAATTAAAAATATCTCCAATTCATGTCTTGTCACGTGGAATGAAATCTTTACTAGTATTTGTTGAATTCACAATACATGAAGAAAGTATTCAATTTGATCATATGTTATAATATATAGGTGCAATGTTCCACTCTCTCATATGGACACCTTCCATTGTATTCCTCAAAATTTCTTGCGGTTCTTATCCTCCCATGTTTTGCAAGACACGTGAGGAAGTAGCTTTGGGGATGCGCAAGGGTTCGTGTCCAGAGCAAGATGGATTCGAGATTTAGTGAGTTTTGGACAACTGGGTAAAGATGTGTTTAGGGAATGGATGGAAAAGTGACCAGATATAGTTATGGATAAGCTATGAAGACTTGTAGCTCAAGAAAAGGATATTCCAGGGCATCAATACGGTTATCATGAAAGGATAAGGAGCTGAGTTTGTTATGGATTAGTTGGAACTTGCATGCTAAGGGATACTCAATTGAGGAAACACATGATGACATTTGGCATGTTCTTGGGTAGTGGTAGGGAAATCATGAAAGATTCCTTCAGGCCTTCTCTTGTAATGATGAGCGGTTAGAAGAGATTCCTTTGAGTTCCTCTTTATGGATGGTCTTGCATGACATTAGAGGGAGAGTGTGAGTGAGAGAGAGATATACAACTAGTGAAGATGTGTAATATGTGATTGTAATCTCGTAATGAAGTAATAATAGAGAGCATGTTAAAGCTTTGTTGATGTAATATCTCCATCCATGGAACTCTTTTGATGTATTATTGGCTATTGTAATTTGATGAATGAATATAATGGAATGGTTTTGAACATCTGTGTGATGGATCTTGATATGTGCATTTTATTTTATGTTCATGGGCGTAATACCAATGTTCTTAATGCTAATCATGATTTAGTTCTACTTCTATTATAGTATGATCATGTTATTCCGTGTTCTGGTGCATTAGACTAGGATTTAGTTCTTAATCTTGATTCCAAGAATGGGTGTGTTCATTCTCTGTTTGTGCAAACATCCCCTTATTAAGGGAGAACATTCTCATGAAGCTCACATGAAAGAGGGGCTCGACACCTACGCACGCCTTGGGTGAGCTTCCAGACCAGTCTGGATGATGTACCGGTGCGTTTGGGGTTTGATTGGTGAAGCAAGAGGTAAATAAAGACTACATTTAAGGATGAGAGGTGTAGATTTGGTAGATGGCACACTTCATATATTTAGCAGTAAATGCGAAGGGGATCTTCCAACATGGCCCCATCTCTCCCTTGGCCATCATAAAATTTTCCAAGAAAAAGTGTTGTGTAACTAAGAACTTAACTTGATCCCCAACAACTTGCGGCGCTTCATGGGGTGACAGATCATCTTTTGGTGGAAGGGAACTTTAAGTGGATGACTCTCTTGAAGGACCATCCATGATCAACCCATCGGTCTTGAGCTTGTGCATTGATCTTTGCAGAGCCAAAGACATGTTAGGGCCCCTTTGTTGTGACTCATTTATTTATATTAATTGTTGTACACATCTTCATAATTCATCCCTTTAGTTATTTGTAATTGTCCCGACATGAGGTCTTCTTTTAGTTTAGAATGTATATTTGTTATACTTTCATGACTAAATTAATATGTGTAAGCAAGTTAAACATCATTTTAGGGCTCTCTACAATTGTCTACCATATGATCTCACCTCACTCTAAGTAGGACCTTGGTGATCAAAAATTAGTTTAGAAGTAGTGAGACTAATCCTCTTCTCCCAAAGCTAGTTGATTTTTATACGAAGTTATTTTCTATTTTAGGTTAGAAACTACACATTTTGGTATTTTAGAACTCACACAATGTTATCTATTTGGGCTAAGCAACTATCAATTTTATATCTCATGAAGTGAGAGGTTACGCCCCAAATACTCAAGTCATTATACAACATTACGTACAAATTTTAATTTCCATGCACCTTTGGGTATATCAAAAGACCCCCACTAGTTTCTTCAAAGCTTACTCATTAGAAGCCATTGACCATCTATTTATTTAAATGATTTCCTGGTCGGTTGTTATCCCCAAAGTTACTGACAATCAAACTTAGAGACAAGATAAGAGAAATGACACACAAGATAGAAACATGAGGTTCCACATGGGGAAACCTTTTTGTGGAGAAAATCTAACACGATTTAACCTTGTTTTATTGCATTAACTTAAAGGTGAACTTGCAAAGACAACAAACAATATTGAGAGCAATATCACTATACTATAGTTCATGCACTAGATTGTGCATCTACAACACAATATATGCATATTCCATACATCGTGCCATGTAACTATACAACTACATTAAAAAAAAATGGATTGAATAATTAGACTTGATCATCTAACAATAACCAACAATCTCACATATTGTTGTAGTTGTTTCGATCGATATTCATTCCTAAGAGTTTGCTAGAATTTAAGCTAGCTCATGCTTTGTAAACTTCATGCACTTGAGAATCCATAAGTTCCTTCCAACCATTGAGTAAAATCATCATTACATAAAGCTACTTCTCAAACTATGTCGAAAATCATTAACATGTTGCTTACACACCTTCAATCAAAGTCTAGTCAAACAAGTGTGTAAATTTAATGCATTAAACAACTTTATACACTACACTTCAACATTTAAAAACTTTATTACACACAATAATGCAATTATAATGTGCATGATCTTGTGCATAACCAATGATGCATATAATAGTTTCACCCACATTTCTTAATCCATGAACAATGCTCATGTTCCAAAATCTATGTGCACATAACCCCGTGTAGACTTCTATGTGCATGCATGCACAACACAAAAAACCCACACAAAAATCATACTTAGAACTATTTTATTTGTTCTTACTACAAAACGTAGCAATATTAGATTCAAACACTAAACATATTTCAAGATATGGATTTCAAAGAGATTCCTTCACATTCTTTGGTATAACTAAACTATATATACATTTTATATTCTTCTCCTTTCTAGCTTTCAACACTTATCTGATTATATATTTATATAGACATTGATTCACTTGTACATGTTTCTATATGCTTTAAGGAGAGCATGTTGCCATACCCTAAACACATGAGAATATATATTAGTATGACGTTATTTTCAATCCTACATTATTGAGATTAGGTGATCTCTCTTTCATTTTCCATTCAACTTGTTATCATTCTCTTACTAAGTTTGAAAGCTCTCAACGTGGCTCGAGGTGATATCAACAAAATCTTTATGATAAGTGCTTGTGTGTTCTACTTTGATATGCCACATACACATCAAAGTAGGGCATTATTTAGACACCTAAGTTTTCTATGGGATTGGTTAATTTAGTTATGGTTTAGTGTTAGTGTACATTTATTTATTTTATTGATCATTTGTCCAAGTTTGGCCCTATTTGGCTTTCATTCTTTGTGGGGTTTAAACTTCAGCATGTTCTTATTGCATTTGTGTCACTTTTGACACTCTTGACCATATATTGCTCCTTGTGACTATGTTTCTCGCTTTTAGAATAGTATTTCTTTCTATTCGCCATGTGTTTTCACTTTTCTCTCTCTTAAGTGGATTTCTCTCTTTCTCCGTTTTTCCCAAAATTTTACGATTTTACTCCAAAATTATAGTTATATTGCTCCTTGTGACTATGTTTCTCACTTTTAGAATAATATTCCTTTCTATTCTCCCATGTGTTTTCGCTTGTTTCTCTCTTAAGTGGATTTCTCTCTTTCTTTGTTTTTCCCAAAATTTTATGATTTTACTCCAAAATTATAGTTATATGGTTCCAAGTGTGTCGAATAGTACTCATACAATTTCAGCTCCATCCTTTGTGGGATCTTTTGAACCCTTTTTGGATCCCTTGTGATTTTTGATTCCTTGTATCTTCTTTCCTATACATTGGTGCCATCTTTCCATCAATAGAGTCTTTATTTTATCGAAGTCCCTAACTACATGAGTGCATTAGTGTATTTAGGACAATTAAGAGAAACAAATAAGGAATGAATGATTTGCACAAGAGTGATATTAAATTTTTCGTAGAGATAAATTTATTATCTCAAGAACACCCCATTCCAAGGGAAAAATTCAAGCATTTTCTATTTATTGCATCCACTTGAAAGAATAATACTTGGGACATCTATGTGCATTGGATTGCTTGTTAACTTGAACTAAATGTTGATTTCAAGAATTTTCCTTCAAAGGGGTCTGATTGAGATAGGTCCTTGAATCCAAATCTAGATTTTTACTATTTTGAAAGGTGATGATGTCGGATTAGGGTTGCAAAGAAAGGAAAACTATTTTTGGTAATTTTTCATGAATCCTAGTAAACCAATGAGATTTGAAGTTGAAAACTCAAGGATTATATTCATCATATTGTTTTAGCTTGATTTAGAGAGCCATTTTTGTAATCCTATGATTTTGTGAGATCTTGAAATCGTAGTTGTAAGGTTATGATTGAGATGGCCTTTTTTTTATGAATAAGATCTTATATTATATTAATAGAAACATGATACAAGATAATTCAACAAAAAAATTGGGCGGTATGGGATGGCCTAATTTCACTATTTTTCTAGGTCTATTTTGCTTTATGATTAAGACATCCTTGCATTGTTTGTTGCTTATGACTCTCTCATTCGAGGAATAGTAGTCCAAAATACCTGGCATCGGCATCCAACCTCTTGAAGAGATTGGTAAAGCTAGGAAATGAGAGTTGCATTGACATCCAGCCTCTTTGGGCGATGAATGCATCATATAATTTTGGAGATACCACTAATCTCATCTTTAGTTCTACTATAGATTTAATATCAGTTGAACCTTGTTGTACATCATTTTGCTTGTGAGATGGGAAGGACACCATGAAAGAAAGAAGAGACAGAGCAAGTAAGAAGGATATAACTCCAACGAAAGTTAATCATGCGAAGCACATTCTTTGCATTGGAAATACACACAATTTTTTAATGGTGTAGACCTTTCTATTGTCAATATATTATGTATACATGTGATCTTTCAATTTATTAATAATATTGATCTTGATTCTTTGGTAATAATTTTCCAATGAAGAAAGACATTTTTATAGATTTAGATGGCATTTCATTGAACCAAATGCAAACTAAAAATATTTTGTCAACAATGCCATCACTTAATTTATTAATGGTCTTGGTCTTGATCCAGATTCCATGGGATACAAGTTTCCCGCAAAGGTGATATTTATGTTTGTTTAATAGTCTCAATAAGTTTCACTTGGAGTGGATGCCATAACTTAAAGTCTTTCTAGAACGTCAAATTATTTTACTGCTATATATTATGTATTGACGTTTCTTTGTAATATCTTTTATCTATTAAGTTTTTTCAATATTATATTCTTCAAGCATGCCAAGGACTGAATTATTATAAATATGTAGTTATATATAATATAGGTATTGAATATTTTGAGTTTTTTTTGAGCACCTTAGGGTGTCTTAGAATTGGGTACTAGATTACATAGTTTGATGGATGGCATCTCTACCTAAGTTCTAGAGGGAACATATAGACAGGGGCATTTCATGCCTTAGGAAATCTAGGCGATTGCCTAGGAAGGCTGGATCAACAGGGGCGGAAGAGGAGTTGTCTAAGTCGAATACAACAATGCTCAATAAATTTACTTATATAAATTCCTTTCCTCCAAACTCTACAACAATTAACAGTAAGAAAGCTGGTGTGGGTAGTAGAGTTTCATGAGATAGAGTTAATTTACAGTCAAGTTCAGGAGTTAATCAGGCAGCTTTTTCATCTATGGTGGCACAATTTTCATATATACAATTTGAAGGACCAGTTGGAGGTATCTTTTCTTTGGTGCCTCATCAACACAAAACGTGCGCATTTAGAGTGTTGGCACAACGTCTGGAAGTAGTATAATTTTGCAGACTATGGGAGTTCAGTTTAGCACAACTGTAGGAGCACAAGGAACTGCATCCTATAGTTCGTTGCCTACTTCAAGAGGGGGATCAGGAGGATTGGATGGCTTGGGTTCTAGTGGATCTGGTGGTTCCAAGGGTGGAGGTAACAAAGGAGGAAATCTAGGTTTTGGATTTGGTGGACAAGCTCTACACTAGCCCCATCAAATTTATATGGAAATGTTTCTTCATCTCCTAGAATATAGAGAGATAGAAGATGCAATTGAGCACGTGCATATGTGTGAGATAATATGGCACACGAATGGGATTATAGATACAAAGTGTAAGCCAAGCCATTTTATAACTACATTGCAAGGGTGCATGCATAGCTGATACAAGAAATTTGACCTAGACCAGACTTGTGTAGATTATATCATGCTTGTAGGATGATTTCTTGAAAGAATTTTATATTCCTCAGTTTGAGCAAAAAAGCATTAGTGCACTGAAAGACATTAAACAAGGCACTACTGAGAGTGTTTGGGAGTATGATGCTTATTTCAAGACCCTTTTGTCCAAGTTATCTTATGATAAACATGCAAGCCAACATGCACAATGGTTCGTTGGAGGACTGATCACGCCTTTTAGAAGAAAGATTTCACGTAAAACCTATATAATCCGTGCGGGGTGCTTAGAGAAGCTATGTGTACTAAGGCGATTGGGAATGTAGATACATGAGTCAACCCATTTTTGGAGGCTCATATGGCAGCTATGGCCGAACAATTAGAAAAATTATCTGCTAATTCAATACATGAGATGCACAATGGGATTTGGTGTATAGATTATGAAGTAGAAGGGCATACTAAAGATAGTTGTCATCATAACTCAAAGTGTGTGCCATGTTGTTGGACTACGAGATTTGTCACTTGGATCATGATTCAAGTAGGTTCCCTTTGCTACAACACATGATAAGAAGGAACATGTCATGTTACTTTGCAAGATTTGTAGGTCTACTACTCATGATACTAAAAATTATAGGTTGATTGATCAAATTCATGATGCCATTGATATTGATGTCCGTCAGAATAGTGTTGCAAATAATTCAAAGGAGAAAGGAGAGCATCATGATTATGATCACAATGAAGGGTGCTCTGAAGGAGGTCGTGGTAGAGGTAGAGGATATCGTGGAAAATTAAGAGGCTAAGATCGTGGTGGTGGAAGGAGTGATTTTCCACACGGAACATGTTATACATGTGGATCCCTTGATCATTATAGGCACAAGTGCCCACAAAACATTATTTGTTATTTTTGTGGAAAGAACCACAACTATGAAGAATTCCTAGACTTGTATGAACACCTGAGTAAGAAGCACAAGTAGGACAAGGGTGCGGGAATGGTTAGAATATAGTGCATTGTGGAGGATCAGTGGATGCCAAAGTTAGCGCCTGATTCTGAGTTGGTACCTATTTTGGTTACTACACGCGCTGAGGCTACATGTGGAAGGGAAGTTCCAAAGAACAAGCCTATTATTACAAAGGAAGAGGTGTTCCATACAGAGTATCCAAACCCTATGCATCAGAAAGAGGTTTATTAAGAAACAATGGAGGTGATTAGGAATTTGTAGGGTGAGATACAATGTTTGAAATAATAGTCATAGAAGTTAGAGAAAAAGAAATCCGCTGATCTCCATCAGACAAATGTTGATGATTTGAAGGAAGTTTGTAAGATGTTGTGACAAGAGAACATCATTCATTTGTTGGGGGAATGGTTAAAGGAAACACCTTACACACTAGAATTGAGTGAGAGAGATAGATTTTGCATGCTAACCTTCCTCCTCATAGTTTGGATTATGAAAAGGAGATTAATTTGCATGTTTTTGTTGATGGTTGAATTTTGAGTAACATTCTGATTGACACATGTGTGAAAGTGAATGTACTCACTTTGGATGTGTGGATTCAGATGGGCAGACCACCATTGCAGCCATCTTCAAATGTTCTGTTCATGGCAAAAATGACTAAAGCCACACCTATTGGGGTTTTAAAGGATGCATCTATTACTATACAGGGGGCTAATTTTATTGGGGACTTTAAAGTCTTGGCACTTCGTGCATAAGATGACAGCTTTTCCAGCTTTACTTGGGCGCCTTTGTTATTGTGTAAAAAACATTGATATGTGCTTTAACAAGAGCTATATAAGTTTTGAGAACAAGGAAGAGCACATCATTATACCTTTGGCAGATGGAAAAGATGCACCCTATGTAGATCCCTTAAGTGAAGAATATTTAAACAGAATTTATGTGCACACCATTAGAGATCCGGAAGTGCTTGAGCCATCAAAGGAAGGAGTTCTCTAGTGGGATGATGCACAGTCCATGAGTGATACTACAAGTGTTGCATGTGAAAACTAGGCACATGACACTTATGAAATGGTTGGGTGTGATAGAAGTACAATTACACATGTAAAAAGTCCCCACGGTATCAGCGTTTGGGTAGAAACTAGGTACCAAGGTATACTAGTGAAGAAAATCCTGAGATATTCTTGCTTGCTATGGAAGTTTAGTGGGAATGTCAAGTGGAAAGAAGGAATATGCTAGTTTATACTCTGTGTGGGATGGTAATGCGCTAGTGGATGGTTCACAGGGATAATCTTTTGGAGTGGTGAGAAATGAGAATTGCCTTACTGCTGCTATATTTCTCCTGAGCAGTGTGCCTACTCAGATCTATGAATTTCATGGTAAGGATCTTGTTCAACACCACATTCAGTAGTGTGAGAGACTCTAGATAGAGGGGCAGAAGCTTTACTACCTTTGTTGTGGGTGCACAAGCTCTATTTTTCCTTACAAAGTTGTGCACGGGAATGGTATATCTATGTACAGATTGAATAAAAAAGGCTGAAATTGACAAGAATTAAATGTAAGTATGATTAATACCTTTGACTATTTTCCCACTAAACCTCTGGTAAATGAGGTGTTACAGGTTATGAAGCACTTGACTATGGGAGATAGTGCAAAGGTTGAGAAACTTCTTCAGGAGTTACTAGGTGAGTTAGAACTAGAGGCGCACTTCAAATAAGAGGAGACAGAGGTAGAACAACTTTGGCGTGCCTACCTAGAAAGAGAGAGGGGTAAGATGGTCTATATAGTAGATGATGAAGAAGTGGAAAATATAGACATTGAGCATAGAGAGGGTATGCGCAAGGTCTTAGAAAATGTAGATGAGAAGGTGCACGCCTACCATGAGCCTATGAAAACTAATAAGGTCAACTTTGGAATGGAGGCTAAACCTAAGGAGGCCATCATTGGAGATTATTGGTCTGATTGTGAGGTTGCTAAGATAATTGAGCTATTGTATGACTTTTAGGAACTTTTCCTTAGAGGGTATCATGAATTGAAAGGGGTACATGAATAGTTGGGTGAGATGAGAATCAAGCTAAAGGAAGGTGCATGCCCGAGTTAGGAAGAGGCCTTACAAGATGAATCCTAACCTACACATCAAGGTGAAAGAAGAAATTGACAAGATGCTAAATTCCGTAATCATTGAGCCCATTGAGGAGTCATAATGGGTTAGACATATGGTGATCGAGTATACAAAAATATGACATAATAAAATTTGTGTGGACTACGGGGATTAAATACTGCATGTGTAATTGATCCTTTCCCCACACACATTACTTGAGGAAATCTTGGAAGGCATTGCAGGTTGTGAGATCTACTCCTACACCGATGGATTTTCCGGATATCGTCAGTGACGATAGCTAAAAAGAATTAAGAGAAGATAAATTTCACCAATAAGTGGGGAAGTTTTACATACACGGTTATGCCCTTTGGATTAAAGAATGCTCTTGCAGTATTTTCACGCATAGTTGTGCAAGCATTCCAAGATTTTATCCATAAGTTCTTATAGGTTTATCTGGATGATTTGACAATCTATGGGCTCATGAAAGATCACTGTGATAATTTAAGTCTCATGTTTGAGAGATGTTGTCAATTGAGCATCTCTTTGAACATCAAGAAGTGTGTGTTTTCCACACCCTTTGGAACTTTGTTGGGACATATTATTTGTAAGGAAGGCTTGTTAGTGGATCCTACTAAAGTTGCTATCATTTTGGGCTTAGAGGAACCTACTAGCTAGAGTGAGGTGCATGGGTTCTTGGGGCACACAAGATATTATAGGAAGTTAATTAAAATTTATGCCAAGATTGTTGTACCCTTAGAAGAAATATTGAAAGGAAAAGACAAGTTCTATTGTGGTGAGGCACAACAACGCGCATTTGAGACACTGAAGCAAAGGCTTACTACAACGCCTATTCCGTGGTTTCCTTTATGGAAAAAACCTTTTCACATACATGTTGATGCCTCTGGCATGACCATTGGTGCGGTATTATCCGAGCCTAGAGAAGGGATTGTGGATCATCCTATTTACTTTGTAAGTAGGAAGTTAACTCCAAAAGAATAGAATTACACAAATACGAAGCGCGAGGCCTTGTCTATGATCTATGTGCTTCATAATTTTTGACAATAATTGCTGGCCACACCTTTTATTTTCTATATAGACCATATGGCATTGAAGTACTTGGTAAACAAGCCCATTTTGTAGGGGCACATATGCCATTGGGTTACTGTTATTTCAAGAATTTGATTTTACAGTGGTGGTTAATCCAAGCAAGAGCAATTCTGACTATACCATTTGTCAAGGATTAATATAGGTGAGGACGCTTACGAGCATTGAAGATACAATGCCATATGAATAGGTGTTCAGATTGAACCACACACCCTCTAACTTAGAATATATTGTGTTCTTTTTGAGGATTGGTATGGCACCAGAGGGAATGAAGGATTTAGAGAAGAAATAACTTGCTATACGCGCCACTCCATTTATGTTGATCAGTGGAGACTTATACAAACTAGGCCAGGATGAGGATTTCGGCCGGTGTGTACTTGAACATGAGCGTGAAGCCATTATGGAGGAATCTCATGGGGGAACTACAGGTGGACATTATGCAGGAGATGCCACCGTGCGCAAGATTTTATTAATTGGTTTATGGTGGAAAACGTTATATAAGGATTGTAAAGAATATTGCAAGGCATGTGACCATTGTCAGCCTTGGAAAGCTTGGACATAGAGATGAGATGCCTTTAAGGCCTATTGCTAGCGCATAACCTTTTGAAAAGTGGGTAATTGAATTTTTGGGTCCTATTTCCCTATTCGTGCATGGACTAGATCATGTTATATTATAACTTGTATGCATTATCTTACACGACAGTAGAAGTGGTGCCTAAAAGGATTACATGTAAGGTACAATAGCAAGCTTGAAGTTTTGCGCCACCCCGAAATATTAAAGTGCATTGGTTGGGACCATATGTTATAACTTATATACTTGATTTAGAAGTGACTGGATGGAACATGGTTGCCTGGTTACTTTAACGAGAGTAGGATGAAGCCCTACTATAAATAAGTCTTCTTGGTGTTTTTAATAAGGTAGTATTTCCATTAGATTAGGTTTCCTTAAATGTACTTGCTTTATATGTGTTTCCTTTCATCGTTGTTATGCTTTGTCAATTTAGTTTTGTGTTGTGTAATAAGCACGCATGCACGCCAAAATCTGGTTACTATATAAGTGTATTCATACGTTAAGGACTTTGTGTATGCCCTTAGTGTGGGGTAGATAGAGTACAAGAAGAGGCAAGTGTGGAAATTTTGACAATTGACTAGAAGAAATAAGAGAGTGCATTGTAAGTCCTAAGTATTTGAGAGACATGTGCATAGTAGGGGTAGTAATGGTTGTCGGGAAATGACAAGGTGTCAAGGAATATGGTGATAATAGGATGATGCCAAAGGAAAAATCCATGTATAGTGTTGAACGTGCGACAAACATGAGGGAGGAAGCAACAGGGAGAGCTATTTGATCTAGGACGCAGATGGTTTATGTACGTATAATGTTTAATAAAGCCACACCTTTTCAATTCATGTTTGGTGCAAACATTATTATACCAAAGGGAATTCATGTTACCATATCTACATATCATGGAGGAGGTTTGGTTAATGAGAAAAAATTGAAGAGAACATTGAAAAAATGATGTAGTTGGATGAAAGGTGCGCTATAACATGTTGGACATTGGAGTTAGAAGCAAGAAAAGGCCGAGCGAAGAAGGCATGCATGATATGCATATTAAGGATAATAATATGGAAGTTGGACATATGGTTCTTGAAGCTTGAATTTGCGGGTCTTATTTCCCCAACCATGCACATGATTGGATCATGCTATATTATAACTTGTAAAAATTATCTTACATGGTGGGTAGAAGTGGCGCCTACAAAGGATTGCAAAGTAGATACGATAAAAGGTTTATGTAGGAGAGAATATTATTAGCAGGTATGGATGCCCTTTAATTTTGACAAGTGATAGGGGTACTCACTTTCTTAATGAGACCATCAGGATGCTATTAGAAAAATTTATGGTTGAACACCATAAAACAACACCCTATCATCCTCAAGAAAATGGCACTGCTGCTGAGGCCTTCACCAAGATATTGAGCCATACCTTGACTAAAATTTGTGATGTTCGAAGGAAAGAATGGGATGATAACATCTTTATTGTAATTTGGGCGTACATGAAAACCTACAAGAGGTTGAATAAAGCCACACCTTTCAATTAGTGTTTGGCGCGGAGTCCTGCTTCTACTAGTGGAATTCATGTTACCATCTTTGTGTATTGCAGCACGCAGAGGTTTGGCTGATGAACAAGCACTTGAAGAGCACATTGACAAACTAATGTAGTTGGATGAAAGGTGCACTATAACACATTGGAGTTAGAAGCAAGAAAAGGACATGTAAAAGGTATGATATGATAGGCATATTAAGGATAAGAAGCTTGAAGTTGGACACATGTAGTAGGGGGTGGTAATGGTTATCGGGAATTGACAAGGTGTCAAGGAATATGGTGATAATAGGATGATGCCAAAGGAAAAATCCACATATGATGTTGAACGACAGAGAAACATGAGGGAGGTAGTGCAAGAGGGGAGAACTACTTGATATAGGACGTAGTGGTTGATGTACTTCAGAGACCTTTGGAAGTGCGCATAAGGTCTACGGTCAGTGTAGTTTTGTGTGCTAGAAGGTTGTAGAGGTTATGTGTGGTTGGACACGTAGAGGAAACATGATTGGAAATGATGAAGTTATTATGGCAAGACGGTGGTAGGTGACATGGTAATTAATGTAGAAAAAAGTGAAAAACTATAAATAAGGAGTCAGGGTAAGTTATTTTTACCTTGCGATAACTTGTGAAAGAGATCTTGCAAACTAGGGCATCCTTGCAAAGAAATTACCAAAAATCATGTACAAAGTGGAGGATTTGTGAACTAGATTGGAACGAAGAACATGGGTGTGCACGAAGTGGGATTTTGGAAGAATTTATACTCTTGAATGTTGTCTTGTGAAAGAAAAGGTTTCCAGGTTAGGGTTCGAGGAACTAGGGCACGATTTGAAGAATTTGTATAGAAGGATTGTGGCTGAGGGTTTGAGCACTAAGGACACAAGATATAGAGAATAATTGGCAAATACACAAGATAAATGGCACCGAGAAGAGGAACAACCTAGTCACCCAAGAAAAAGGGCAAGGGTAAGGGAAAAGAAAAACTAGTTGCTGATGACAATTTTTAATGAAGAATGGTATTCAGAAATGCAATACCCAAATGACATATTAATGGGGATGGAGTGGGTATCTCATGTGCAAAAAATGATCATAAGTGATTATAACCATTAAAACAGATACAACTAAGAAGGAAATGGCATTGAGCCGGTTTTCCCCATAAGTGAAAGAACAAAAGATGACAAACCAAAGTGTATGATAATTGAGTGAAGAAGACATTGGAGAAGGCTAGAATTCTTCAAATTTATGAACTTCCCTTTTTGGAAAGCTTGAGAGATTGTATCACATTGATATGTCATGTTTACAAGAGGATTATTTCTACTTTTCCGGGTAAGAGAATGTGCATAACCCCACAATTAATCTCATAGTTCATTGGACTCATTTTGCACTAGAGAGTCAATTGATGATGACTTGGGCAACAAAGAGGCTGTCAAAGAAACAACTAAGGAGTATGAGTGCAAGAATGGTTGTCACGCCTTCTTAAAAAGTTGAGCGGATAAGAACACCGCACCCAAGTCAACAAAAGGTGGTTGAATGTGTGTAAGATTATTTCAAAGGGGACCGTTTACAACATCTTGGCCTTCATTACAGAGAGGACATAATTGATGCCACATGGGATGGGGATAAGATAATGTATGGTAATATTTTGCTTACTATTGTTTTCTCTGAGATTGGAGTGCCCGATGGGACAAACAACAACATTTGGGAGTATCCCGAGGAAGATGCCTCCCTAAAAAAGATATTTGCAACATATACTTGTGATACTATGACAATTGCGTACAAGCATGCTTGGATAAATGGTACAAGAAGATGTGCGATTCCTTTGGCGCAGTGGAGAATCTTGGTGTAACTACCATATTTAGTAAAGGATGAAGCATAGTTTGACAGCCTACCAACAATTTTGTATTGGTAGGTTTATATTGACTGATGAAACCAAGATTCCATGGTGCAAGTTTCCATTTGCATTCACTGCACAATACTTTCAAAGCATAGTGAACAAATTTAAAGAAGAAAAGAAGTTTAGGTTTGATTTAAGTGAAGTGGACTAGAAGCACTGTGCACTATGCATAACACTTGTCTACCCAAAGAAGTGCATGTACATGGAAAGGTATGTCTCCCATGACATAAACTTGCTCAAGCCCATTACAATACCGATTGCAGGGGAAACTACAACAAGGGTGTATATTCACCTAAGGCCAAAATTTGAGAATGGCACATATGTAGAGGATGATGTTTCTATCCCCGCACCATGCAGGGTAAAGAAGAGAGACAGGAGGAAACTCCTACAACAAACAGGACACCGAGTGCATGTGTGGGTTAGACCATAGGGGCATAAGAAATAGTAGGCACAAGTACTTATACTCGTAGGAAAAATTCCCTAGTAAGAAGTAGTGTCCAAAGTGAGGAATAAGCAAAGGGTAGTGTTGAGTTCTGACTTTGAGAAAATAGAGAGCTTACAAAATGAGGAAATAGAAGGGGAGGAAGAAGAGCGAGAACCCGAAAAGGGACCTCCTGTTTTTGATGTGCATGAATCGGATGAGGAGAAGATAACACATTCATAGGATGATCAATAGGGATAAGGAGATGCAAAATAAGTGGGAACAATGTCTAGGATATGACACACATTCTGGACCGTAGGTAGAGGTAGAGCACAACATGGAGCACCTAGAAGATGAAGGAGAGGACAAAGTTGGGAGTATGGGTGCAAAGAAAATTTTGATAGTTAGGTTTCCCAAGGGTACACACACAAGTGACAGTGCACGTCCACCCAAAGAAAGGCGTCCTTTGTCATATGCCCCGAACCCTAAAAAGTCTTGCACGCTTGCTACTGAGCACGGTGGCAAAGTGGAAGAACTCTTATGTTGGTTGTCATTTGATAAGGAAAGTGTGTACCCACATACAAGAAAGATGTTGTCCTGTACTTTTGAGTCCCACATTGATGAGTTGGAATTTGAGGTCAATGCGGGCACGTTGCTTTGAGATATGCGCACTTCACCAAGATCCAAAGAGGTAAATCCAATTGTGGATTCACAATAACTAACTGATGAACATGTGTGTAATGCACTAAATAAAGTATCGATGGAGATAAAGGTGAGATTATTTGGAAGGAATAACAGAATAAAGGCTTTGGAAAAAGAGTTGGAGAAAAAGAATAAAGAAATTATTGAGAGAGACAAGGAAATAAAGGGAAAGGAAAATACTATCGCATAGAGATAAAATATGAATTAAGGGAAGAGAAGGGGAAGCTTGCGAGGTTTACAAAAAAGATAGAGATGATATTAGACTCAATTATCATAGTGCACCTAGATTGTGCCCCCTTCACGAAGTATGAGTCAGCCCTCCACTATCTAGAAGATTTGATGTGCAATATCACGATGCAAAAGCAAACCCTAGCATTGGAGTCGATGGATGAAGTTATGGCACGAAAAAAAGTGCAAGAAAAAGCACAAATTGAGGCCACCATAACTCATTATACTGAGCTTCTTGCTTCAGTAAAAACCGTTGCTCATATGGTTGAAGTTGTCTATGACAATTACTAAAATAGAGATAGGGTGACAAGTGTGTTGGTTGCCACACATGAGGTAGATTCAAAAGAGTTCCATGCCAAGAATAGAGGGAATTAGGTGGAATGCAACAAAATCCTGGTAGAAGTAGAAAATAATACTGAGGCAATTAAAGTCTTGAGGGATTCTATAAAGAATTAAAAAGTAATTATATCGCACGTGATTTACAGGACGGACGCATTGACAAACCTTAGCAAACAACTGGAAGATATTGTTGACACATTTAAGGCTAAGGGTGAAGAGATGATATTTTAGGAGGTCAATATGATGATGGGGGATTTGTTGAAATAGACACAATGTGAGGTGGAAGCTTGGAATGAGATTGAGGCCTCATTGAATAAGGATTTCCCAATCATTGTACTACAGTAATAAAATTCTTTTATTCTTTGGTGCAAGCAAAGTACAAATGCACTATTCTTTCATTCTTTATTCTTTCTTGAGTAGTAGGATGTTTCTGAGGATGGATAACCCTTTTAATGTGGGGTAATGTTGTGTAGACACCAAAAATTGCATCCCTCGACTCAAACACATTCGTGAAAAAAATGACACATTTATGACACTTCACCCTTTCGATCATCTTTAATTAATTTACTTCACATACCCCTCACATATCCATAAATTCTAAAATATTTATTTAATTAATTAAATAAATTAGTTATCCCCCTTACATCTCACCCTCACACCTCGCTACGTCAACTAAGACACCTCGCTAACCACCTAACCTCCTCTAAAACCACCTTCTAAAAATCACTAACTTATCCCTAACTAACTAACCTTCTAAAAATTGCTAACTAATTAAACCTTCTAAAAACGCTAACCCCCATCATCCAAACCTAGTTTGTTTGTGCTTTTTACCCTCCCCCATCCTAACTCGCTTCAAAATTTTCATATCTAGTTCAAAATGGAAGAAAATCACCCCTTTAACTAACTTAGTTACGATTTATAAATATGTGCCATCGCCTCCTTTGACAAGAATTCTCATGTTTTTTACAGGTTACATTTTGCTTCACTACTGACATATCAAAGATCAAGGGATCCTTCATCAACTTTCACCAACATCACGCTGCTCTAGAGTTGATAAATTGATCATCAAATCACTTTTTTTCATCGCCAAGTCATATCCATTCATTTTTGAGCCAAACCATTTCGTTATATAAGGTAATCATCATTGTTCGTTTTAGCCACTGATTGTAGGTAATGCTTACTTATTTATAAATAACATGTCATTTATAGCTCTAAATCCATCTTAAATTATAGCTTAATCTAGTATTTCAACTCTATTTTTTTATAAACTGTTAAGATTATAAACAATCGCTAGAATTGACTTGATCGCCAATGATTTACCTCAATCGCCAAAGTGATTCTGTGTTATTTAGATTTTTACATTTTTGCATAATCTATTTAACATGCCTTGCTTTTTCTTGTTTTTGCTAATATTTTGTGCATTATGATGATTTCAGATGGAATTAGGAGGTACTAACTTCCCCACTACTGGTTCTTTCCCCATTGTTTGACATTCATTCTACTGGGAACAATACGAGATCCTTCATGACCTCAAGCTCTGTCTAATTCAAGCTACCCCATTTTACCACCTTGAGGCTATCTTTACATCAAATCATTGTATCCGGGAGGCTACCGAGGAATTTTGGGATGCATACGACAAAGCTCTAAGACTCTAGGAGGACTTAGCTCAATACGAGCATAACTACGAGATCTCCGACCCATACTTCCTAGATGAAGACTACCGTACTGCTTCAGAATTTGACACCCACAACCACATCAACATATCTATCACTAACACTACACTTGCTCACCTTTTCAACACCCCAGAGGAGTCCTCCGATTTCTTTACAAAGGACTACATTTCTATTCTTGATTTTGGCACCACTGAGGAAGAGGAAGAAGTGATTAACTCTGTAGCATCTAACGTGTTTGAAAATCTATATACAGACCATGAATCTAATCCCTAGCGCTAGACTAATCATTATTCTTTTATATGTATTTACATCTAAATAAGTGACACAGATAGTCATATTTTCATTTTACCGCTCTCTAACGCAATCTTAAATATTAATAAAAGCTTAAGTTTTTCTGAGCAGGTTAATATCCTTTAAAGGAAGTCATTGGGATTTCTGGGGACTGGCCTTTTCCAGATAACTTGCCCATTTATCATTCTAACATTTTCTTGTTTAATGTAATTTATAGGCTTGTTTATAGGGAAAGAAGATTCAATTCATTGTTTTCACAGTGTGCAATAAAACATAATATACATTACGGGTATCTTAGAAAACCCGCCATACTTCGAGGTCAAATTTGGTTGTTACCCCTTGAGACAAATCGAGAAACCAAAGGTAAAAACCATACGTGATATGATGAGCATAGAAAATGAGTAAGTCCTAGAGAACAAGGTTGGCGTGTGGGAGAAAGATGTTTGGGGACGCGTATGGGAGAACAAGGTTTGCACACAAAGACAGGACAAGGTTGCACACAAGAAGATGACACTTAGCCAATTTTGGACTGAAGAGCTAAAGATAGACATAGAATTTGGAGAACAAATTTTATAATTCTTGGAGAACACACGAAGGTTATTTTGGGAAAACATATGATTAATCAACATGCATGGATCTAAGCTAATAATAGGATCTAAACTGAGAGATAACTGAAGTAGATCTATTATTAGAGAGCTTGCATGCTCTTTGTACTTAACTTGTAGTGGCGCATGGCTATTATTAGCATTTAACCTATTTTTGAAGGTGCATAGGTGGTGAAGGGCAAGTCCCCACCCCTATAAATATGTATTAATTTACACGGTTTGGTATCGCCACTTTTGTAATAGAGTTATGCTTTGCTGGATTGTATACGTGCATGACTCATGGTGACACTTGAATGTATGTGAACAACTTCTATGTTTTGCAGTATTTAATATAATGGATCTTTGCGGTTGGATATTGATTTTAGACACATCTATTATTGATTCATGTATGGTAAATTTAATCTTGGTTCTTGTTTAATCATTCATGCTACTAGTCAAGATCTAGATCTAGTTTGAGTACTGCATCATAAGTGTTTATCTGTTAATGGATCTGAAATATATGTATAATCATGCTAACTCCTTGAACAAGCTGACATAAAAGAGGGACCTGGTACCCTTGCACATTTTGGGTGAGCGCTCAACTCAGTGGGTGATGTGCCAACCTGCCTTGGGATTTTGTGGGTAAAATCTAGGCTACATCCTTCTTCCAATGGCTTACTACCAACTCATCCCTCCCCTTCATCTCAAAACATGCTATCCTTAAGTGTATCCAAGATGGACAAGGTTGAACTATTCTACCTTTCTCTTTTTGTTGGAGAGGCTACCAATTAAACAACTATATCATAGACTCAGGTGCTTTTGATAATGTGATGCCAATAAAAGTAGCTAATGCCCTTGGTCTGACTCTAACATGGGCTAAAGGTCGGTGTTATTCTATGGAAACTAAAGAAGTCCCACTTGTGGGGAGAATAAAGGATGCCCAAGTTTCTTTAGTTGATTTCCTTGAGAAGAAAGTGTTATTGACTATCCTGGTAGCAGACATTTCAGCCTCATATGGGATGTTGTTGAGTAGAAGCTTTTGCAGAGATTTAAGAGGAGAAATTCAGATGGACTAGTATTCAACAAATATTCCAGTCAAGGGCTAGATGAAAAAGTTTCTACTAATGAGAAAATGAAATATACAGTGCAAAAATCAGAAGATCCTAGGGTAGATATTCTTTATCAAGACAACGGACATGGGAATTACTTCATGACTTCTAGAGGAAATGATGATGTACCTCTTATATCAGAAGAAGATGAAGATAGACTATGGACTATGGAGTTTGATGGAAGTCATTGTAGTTCAAGTTCCGAAGTTGGTGTGGTTTTGATTTCCCCATCAGGTGAGTTGTTTCCTTTTTCTTTCAAGCTCCAATTTGAAAATAAAAACAATACTTGTGGAATATGAAGCCCTTCTCTTAGGCATGGATATAGCTGAGTCCATGGGAATCAAAAATTGAGATGCCTAGGAGATGCAGAGGTAATTATGAAACAAGTTCGAATCAATACCAAGTGAAGAATTCATGACTAAAAATTATAGGAATAGAGTATGGGATTGCATTGAATCCTTTGATGCTTTCTCTATACAAGTTGTTCCTTGTGAACAAAATGAAAAGGCTGATTCTCTTGCTATGTCAAGTTCTTTGATGATACCACATCCATCTTTTGATAAAGATAAATATTCCATAGAGATGGTTTTCAGACCTAGTGTGCCCAATAATGTGAATCACTAACAAGTTTTCAATGATGAAAATCAGCTCTTGGCCTTCTTAGAACAAAGAGATAATTTCAACAACCTCTTCTTCAAAGGAAGCGAAAACCCACATAGGGAGTCAGTGGCTAAAGAAGATAAAGAAGGAATCAAAGGGATTGATGCAAAGGGAGTACTCAAGATGAAAGGTAATAATATTCCTAAAGGCCTGGGAGGGAACAAAGATTAATCCAAAAATAGTACAAGCCATTTAAAACCTCTCTTTACCCATAAGCAAGAAAAGATTCCATTCATTCTTTGGTAAGGTCAACTTCCTTTGCCACTTTGTTCTAGATTTTGCTGAGTTGACCAAACATATTAAAAAAATGATGAAGCCCTAAGATATTTTCAAGTGGAGTAAGGAGGAAAAGAAGCTTTCAAGAATATCAAGAAGGCCATAGCTAAAGCTCCAACCCTAGTATGTCATAATTTCAATAAAGATTTCATTGTGTATTTTTATGCATCTGAGCACACTATTTCAACTATTTTAGTTCAGAAGAATGAGGAAGGGCTCGAGTATCCTATCACCTTCATGAGTTTCTGTTGAATAATCATGAGCTCAAATACTCCTCCATAGAAAAACACACTTATGCGGTGGTCAAAGCAATCAATAATTTCATATTCTACATCCTACACTCTCACACCATTGTAATGGTTCCTAGATCATCTATAAAGTCTATCTTGACTCAACAAGATCTTGGAGCAAAAAGAGGAAACTGGGTGTCAAATATTCAAGAGTATGACCTAGAGATAAGGCCATCTAATCTAGTTAGAGGAAATGGGTTATGTAGGTTGATAGCTGAAGATGAGTCTCTCATGAATAAGTATGAAGACAAATAATTCCATTGTTATGGATGCGTAAGTAAGGACCTGCCCCAAGTACTCTTTGTAAATACTACCAATGAGTGGTATAATGATATTGCTTACTTCCTCACTTATGGTGATTTTCTGAAACATATGGATTACAGATAAAAGGACCCTCAAGCTCAAAGCTGCAAGGTATGTGATTTGGAACCATGTATTATATAAGAGATCCCTTGATGGATGTTTCTTAAGGTGTGTTGATAAGGAGCAACAAGAGCAGTTGTTAAAAGCATATCATGACCAAGCCTGTGGTGGACATTTCTCTGCCATGGTCACTACACACAAGATACTTTGAGGGAGGTACTACTAGCCTACTCTCTTTCAAGATGCTCAAAAATGGGTATCTAAGTGTGAGCCTTGCCAAAAATTTGTGGGAAGACCACAACTCGTTGCACTTCCACTCAGACCGGTGGTGATTGAAGAGCCTTTCCAACAATGGGGTCTGGACTTCATCAGTGCTCTTAATCCTCATTCTAGTGTAGGTCATATCTTTGTGCTCACAACAACAAATTACTTCACTAAGTGGGTGGAGGCCATACTAGTCAAGCAAGCCAATTCAGAAATGGTATGTAACTTCATCAAGGAAAATATTATTGTTCGTTTTGGCATTCCACAGAAGATAGTTGTTGATAATGCCACTTATTTCTCTTCTATGGAATTAACTGAGTTCTTCTATGGATACGAAATATCCTTAGCCCATGCATCTAACTATTATCCTCAGGGGAATGGTCAAGCAAAATCTAGTAATAAGAATCTTGTGATAATTATGAGGAAGCTTGTAGATAAAAATCAGAGAAATTGGCACAAGAAGCTATATGATGCACTATGGGCTGATCGATTACTCCAAAAATATCTATTGGTATGTCTCCATTCCAAATCCTATATGGGATAAATGTAAAGGTTCCAATAACTATAGAGTTTCCAACATTGCAATTGATCAAAGCAGTAGAAGATGGCGAGTTCCAAGACTCACTGGATAAAAGGATTTTGTACTTAGAGAAGCTATGTGAAGATAGGGTATTGGTCATTGATCGAATAAAGTACCATCAATTGAAAGTAAATAATTTTTTTGATAAGAAGGCAAAGAAAAGATATTTTCAGATTGGTGATCTGGTCCTACTATGGGATAAAAGGAGAGAACCAAAAGGAAGCCATGGAAAGTTTGATTCATTATGGCTTGGCCCATTTTAGATATGGGACACATGTGGAGAGAATACTTTCCAACTATCTTATCTGGATGAAACTCACTTGGAATTGCCTCGTAGTGGGAAATACCTGAAATTATACAAATAGTGAAAGCATGTTGTCCCCTCGTATGTACCATAGGTGAATATAGGTTTGTGTGTTTCCCTTTCTATCATTTTTTCTTGTTTGTCTCGTGTTGTGTTCAATAAATAAATTTTGTTGTATCCACCCTTGTTTTGCAATGACTATATAACCCAATGGATAAGGAACTGGTCCTCTTAGTGTCTTGAGATTTTGGGATTCCTACTTTCCCGTATTCACTTTGTTCAATCTGAGACAAGTCCCCAAGCTAGATCCAACTATTTTCATGCTAAATGTCTAGCATAAAAAATTGAAATTTTGGCCATGAAAATCAAGCCCACACTTAGAGAATCCTCGAACCAAGTAATGTGAACCTTCCCTCCGGCCAATCTATGACTATGTAAACCCCATCATGGATGAGAGGGATATGTTAACTAGTTTTTTTAATTTTATTTCATGTGCAGGTAAGTTGGTGAGAAACAATTCATGAGTTCATTATGATTCACTGGAAGGAATTGCTTTCGAGAGGCCTAAAAGGGATTAATTCAAGACATTTTACACCTAAAAAGCACCCCGAGGATTTCCCAAGAAGATATAATGCCTTCAAGAAGTGTGTGATAGAGTTGTGAAATCATCTAAGGTAGTTTAGGAAGGTTTTGGAAGAAAATAAATGTTTAGGAACAAGTTATGTGAAACTGGGTTGTTAGGAGAAAGGTATTGGGAAATGCACATCTTGAAAAATATAGGAACCTTGTTTGAAGAGTTTTGGGAGCCTTGTGAAAATTCGAAGCTCATACCCTAGGAATTGGAGAGATAAAATATCCTACTTCATGTTGAAATCATCAAGGAAAGGTTTTGGGAATATTTAGAGGTGAAACATTTTTGACAATGCAACACAAAGGTCCTTGTACAAGCTGTTACTTGCTTGAAATATTTTAAGAGCATCATGAAGGTTTGAGAGCCTAACAAAATATAAAATGAAATTATATTTAATTCTCTTCATGGCCCATATGACGCTTTTAGTTTTTGGTGATTGTAAACTCTTCCTATCACTTGGTTTATCGACAAGTACCTTGAGGAAAAGTGAAAGTATGGGTATAAAACAATGAATACTTCATTTTAAAGGATTATAAATATTCTCTTTGGATTATTTGTTCCTTTTCAATAAATATTAATATATTGGATGACCCATTTTCGTTGAAAATTTCTCTTTAAATCACGAAAACAAGTTCACAAAGGAAAGCGCCAACTCATTGACGGCAACAACAACCCATTGTAAATGCACATCAACAAAACGTTGTTGATGCATGACAAAAATCATTGTTGATGCACATCAACAAACTTTTGATGTTCGACAACAACTTTTTGATGCCGATAACAACGTTTTGTCTCTCGAAAACAATTTTCGGTGTCGAAAAGTTTTTGATGCACGACGACAAGGTTTTGGCGTGCGATATGGAAACATAGGGGGCGAAAACAATATTGACATGCGATAGAAAGGTTTTGATGTGTAACACATAAAACTAGGAGACAACAAAAAGGTTGAAGCACGACAAGAAAGTCATGTGATGACGTGCGGCAGGGGGGTCAAGATCTTTGTCATCATGCAATAGAAAAATGAGGTCATTTTTTCAAGTAGATTCTCTGTGACCCACCAAATTTCACACGTCGGAAGATGATGTCATTCACGAAAGGAATTTTTGTGGCATGGGAAATGATGTCATGCATCAAGGAGATTTTGAGCAACCTGAAGATGATGTGATCGGGAGATTTAGGTAGATGATAGGTAACAGGTGGCGAAGGAACACCGAAGATCATGACAGAAACCGAATGGTCAACAATCATGATGGAAGGTGAAAGGTGAAGCGGGGGAGATGAAAGGAAAATCATGACATTATAAATACAAATGGAACCCTCATTTCAAAGGATGGTTGATGCTTGTTTGTCGGCTCTCACTTTGTATTTCTAGAAGCAAGTGCCTCCATTTCTTCTGTTCCCTATTTACTAATGTTCTATCTCCATCTCAACTTGTACTCCATGAGCATTGTAAATTGTGCAAGATGATGTAATAAGAATTTTTGTTTCTTATTGATTGTTCCTCTTTCTTTGAAAATGGTTTCTTCTGATTGATTTCAAGTGAAATTTTCTGATTTTGAAGTAACAAACTCTACTATGTTATGTGTTGGTTGAAATCTTTTCTCAATTTTATTTCCTATCTCCCTCATCAAGTAATTTTCTTCTCTTATATCAAATATAAGATATTTCCATAGGTTTAGGGAAGTATTCCTATGTGATCCCGGTCTTCGGGCCACCCCAAAAATTAGTTTAGATTGTATTCATTTCCTTATTTTCAATAAATGGAGTTGCCCCATTCAAGCAGAGGGACTTAGAATGAGTGCACTATTGGTGAGAACTCACTAATTTTCCAACTCGATGAATTATTTTTCTAACATGCACTTAAAATTTCATATTTCTTTAGCTTATTGCTTGTCTCAATTTTATATGTTAACAGATTATTTTTCATACATGAGTTTGTAATACTAGGGTTTTAAAAATTCCATATTTGTTAAATCACATTGTAAAATGCATGTCATCATAACTAACAGATTATTCCTTCGAGCACAAAACAAGTTTGAAGGGAGATGAAATGTGATTTTTATAAGAGCATGACAATTATGCAACAATAACACTCCGTGTGACCAAATTTTTTTCATCCATTCTCCCTTCTATGTCATGTAATCTTACAGCTATAGGAGACCACATTTCATTCGGGAATTTTGTTGAGTAGTTTCCAAACATTTATTAGATTATGTTTCTTAACATACATAATGTCAAGTCATGTTGAGAGATATTCATGTTTCTCAAAGCCATGCTTTATCACTTCCATCTAAAACATGAAACAACCAACATGAAATATTTTCAAAAACAAAACCTTTCTAGAATGAGAAAACATCAATTGTGGGCTTGAAAAGAAACCCGCAAATGCCAAAATAAAACCTCAACACTAAGAATTGAAATATGAAACCCTTTAATACTTAAGAAAATATTTATTACATTCCATAAATATTTGAAAGCAAATTTTCTTCCAAAGATGTGAGTGTGGATAAACCCAAGCTTGTAGATCATACCCGTGAAGAAACCACCGTAAAAGATCAAGTTGAATATAAGTCCACCACAGATTTAGTTGTATGATTGAAGAAAATTCGAGATGTTCTTGCACGTAAAAAGACAACACCATCCAACTATCAATACTAATTATGTCCCCATGTCGTAAACCCCAAATCGTCATAGATGAATAAAGTGGCGTAAACATAGATATTTTATATTTAATTCATTTTTTTACATATTCAATTTAATTAATGAATGTTTTAATTAAATCCCTATATTTAAAATGAATTTTAATAATTATTCATCCCCCGAAGGAGTAAAAACTACGCGGTGGTCATTAGCTGCAATTGCACATGATTTACAAAGTACGCTCGAAAGGATGCCAATGTTTAATTATCTCTTAATGAAACATGTCAATGTTTAAATTTTCTTTTCTTTTGGGGAATAAAGTTTGAAAGGCTCAAGTTTTATTGTGAAATGAGTTGCCTTAGTTATAAATTTGGTATGTGGTAAAACACCAATTCATAATTTAAAGTGCATCTTTCATGTTTTAATCTCCTCTATATTTATGGGTATGTTGTCTATTTTTTTCGCAAGGAACAATTCAATTTAAAATAGAACAAATTTAGCCTAGTGTTAAATTTGTTTTATACACCTTTCTAGACACCCCTCTAGGTCAGCCTATTCCCCACATCATTCCTATCATATACCTCTATTGGTTTATATATATGTTTCACCCTTCCCCATAGGTGATTTAGGGAGAACAAGATCATCTAAGCATTTCCAAGGCAATATCTCTTGAGGCGATTTTCAAGCAAGCTTAGGAAGGGCTATAATCAACCTTTCTTAGACAAGTACACAACCTCCAAAGTTGTGTTGAAGGATTGAATCCATTAAGGAGGTGTATACAAGATCCAGGATCATTGTGCAAATGATTGTGGAATATTTTGGAAAGATTTGAAGACCCAGGAGCAAATTCGTCAAAAGTGGGTTTTTGAGGTCGAAGGAACTTGCACCACGAAGAGCACTTGAGATTTAATAGATGATTCTAGTATCTCTGGAATGAGTTATGAGCCAAAAAAACCTATATATATATATATATAAATCTAGTTTAGTCCTCTACATGGTGGTAAGCTTAGGAAGGGCTATCATCAACCTTTCTAAGACAAGTACATAACCTCCGAGTTGTGTTGAAGGATTGAATCCATTAAGGAGGTGTATACAAGATCTAGGATCATTATGCAAATGATTGTGGAATATTTTGGAAAGATTTGAAGACCCAGGAGCAAATTCATCAAAAGCGGGTTTTTGAGGTGAAGGAACTTGCACCACGGAAGAGCACACGAGATTTAAGAGATAATTCTAGTCTCTCTCTGAATGAGTTATGAGCTAAACAAACATATAAATATAAATCTAGTTTAGTCCTCTACATGGTGGTAATCTTAGATTCTTCTCAAGCCCCATGCATTTTTCTATGTAACTCATTATTTGAATGCGGCGTAATCTGATACCGAGAAAAAATGAAATTTTTGAGAGGGTCAAAATCAGAATAAAGGAATGATAACCATATCATCCTTCTCAAAATGATTTTTATATTCAAGTTTATATAAATAAGTGTTGAAAAATTCATCGGGAGCTCAAGATATGTTGTTTCCAAGTCAACTGCTCAAGGTACATGTTCGATACTAAGAAATTTTCTTTGGTGCCACATGGTAGCGTGAAGATGAGGCACACTTTTTATCCCCCATTTTCCCTTTCCAATGGGGCAAGTGGGACAAAAAAATTCCACCCCCACCTTAAGCATCATAAACACCTCATGTGACCTTGATGACTCCATTTAGCTCTTTTTAACATTTTATTAGCCCCCCCTAGTTCTCGCAAGTGTGATAAGTGTCACCATGTCTTCCCTTTCTAAGGAGATAAGGGGAAAAAAAAATTCGCACCTCCTTGCTTCCATCAGGGTTCCCCATATGACCGAAAAGTGGCTCCTAAGTGCTAAATATCAGCCCCTCCTCCATCCTCTCTGCATGTGCATGAGTGGCAAGTGGAAATATAGGAACACTTTTATGACCCCATTATTCCTTCCAAGGAGGTGAGGGGGAAAAAATGTGCCCACCTTCCCAAAGACATGATTTGATGTGACATTTTTTTCTTCCATTCAAATTTTCGGAGGTCAATTTGTAAAAACACAAGTGATGTATTTTCATGCACATGAAGTATTTTTTTCAATGAACAAGCCCTCTTTTCCTTGCATAAAATTTTAAAATTTTATTTCCTGCCACTCTAAAGATCGTGTTGAGATGAAATTTCACATGTGAGATAAAGAATAAAACCCATATCAAAAAAGTTTATTTCATCAAAATCCGAGGTCGGGAAATCCACTTTCCAAAAATAGTAAGTCTCTACATGAGAACTTACTATTTTTAGTAAACTTCCACAGTTAGTAAAACTTTTAGAAGCAATGTGCACAGGAGCATCCAGAAAAACAAGCAAAGTGATCCAAGTTAGAAAGGTGAAAAATCTCATTTATTATTTTTAGTAAACTCCTATTTTAGATAAAGAGAAGTGTGTGTGGTAGCCATGGAGTTCAAGTTCATAGGTTTCAAACCAGATTATCTTTATCATTTGAGTATTCAGATGTGGGTGACAACGATGTCACTCACATGAACCTCGATGATCTCAAGGTACGCATGCTCAGTAGCCCAAGAGAGCCAGTAGAAGAAAGTTTTCTTGAGTGGATTGTACATGACAGTGGTCACCCAATGTCAGAGGTCAGAGTATTAAATTGGTATCGGCATGATCTCACCTATAAGAACCTAAAACAAGATCCATTTGAGTTGATGATGGCTTAGCTATATAACAGTTATTGCTCCTAAGGCCATTTCTTATTCAATGCAAATCCCTACTTAGAGCAATATATTTGTCATCTTGAAGGAGGTGGCAATGAATGAATGGTCGAAAACAAATTCTTACCCGTAGGGTCTCACATTGGGATATTGGTTAAAGAAGGCTAGAAAACCCTCTCGTGTGCCAAAGTCTCTTTCATGGAGTGAGTTCCATGAAGGATATTCAGATGCAATCACCCTTCTTAGTCAAGTGATGGGAGAAGAGAACATGAGGGACTTCCAAGGATTGGATGGCACTTTTCATACTCACAATCATTGAAGGGAAGTAGAAGATTGATTAGGGATAGGTCATCAATGAAAACTTGCATCATCAATTTCTCTAGGTACAAGTCTTCAAGAATTTCTTCATGACTTCTTATTTGGTATATGCTCTCGCAAGCTCAAGACCTTTCAAGGGGTTAACACTTGCACAAAACATCTCTCCTAAGGCCCCAACATTCGAGAGATATCCACAGTTGGTTTTGAAGGAGATAAATTGACACTTCACAAGGGTAAATGATGCCTTCACTATGTTCATCATCAAGACACTGGAGGGAGACCTTCACTCAAGGATGTCACCACAAACGACCTCTTTGATCAAGAGATACGACTCATATTTCATACAATTCACAACTTTTTCATACATATGAGTCTCTGGATTTGATCATGCCCCACTAAGACTACCTCGGTATCTTATTGATGAGATTACATTGTACTCATATTCACAATAAGCTTAGCAACCAAAAAAACAAGACTTTCTCTTCCCCATTTCACTTGGAATCTTAACTGCAATAGTGTCAATGATGCATCACACTTGGAAACAACCTTTGTACCCCAGCTAGAAATCATATACTCTAAGGGTATATTTGACATTTGAAGTGATCTAGACATTTTCCATCTTTCGAGTATATCATGTCCCACATGTCAAATATTATTGGGAAAATTACATAAATGAATTCAATGTCAGGGAAAGAGACTACACGAGGATGACCATCAAAGAAATGAGAAAGTATAAGTTTGATTGGTATGAAGAAGGAATTTAGGATAACGGCATGGAGTAGTATTATCCAAAATATAAATTAGCGAAGCTTATCCTTCGCCATAAGTAAATTGGAGTGTCCACGAGTCGGGAGAAATAACTAAGTGAATAGAGGTTGTAATTTGGAGGACAAAAGAATGGTTCAATAAGAACAAGGTTGCTTGCCCTCACATAAGGAATTTTACCTACCCTTCAAATATAGACATCACATTGGGTCATATTCGTATGGTTTCTACCGTTAGTTATATAATGTTGACCCAATATTGGAAAAAATGAATGATATTAATGAGTAGTTGTAAATTTGGATAATTAGCATGTTGTTTTCAGTAGTGTAGAGTTTTCTTGACGATAGAATATATAATACATGTTTTAATTAGTATGTGATTGTAGAGAGATGTGTACCCGAGAGAGTTTTGTGGTGGCCATCATATGGAGAACCTTCTTTTCCTAGTCCCGAATTATGATGTTTGGGATGTGTTGGAAATATCCAATTTATGACATGTTGTAGTATCAATTGAAGTGCCCATAAATATGCATTTGATCACTTTCATTGTATGAGTGGTGTAACTTAGATAGTTGTAATTTTTGGTTCTTCATAGGGATATGAATGTGAGATTTTATTCTAAGGATTTCTATGGTAGGAGAGAGGGTAAAAATATTTCTAAAATATGTTCCATTTCATACGTGCATGGTGTGTAGATTTTGGTTGGGTATAGGTGGCCTTATAAAGCCAATCGCTTATTTGATGATTGTGATATTAGGGGTTCTATGATTGCGTAAAATTATTGTAATGTTATTAACACCTTTTGTGGTATTAGATGGTAGTGGAGTTTCAATATCACACAAGATGTGACATATATACCGATAAATAGAGGATGATAGTGTTAGATATGTTTGGGGCGAGGATTATGCTAGCCCACTTGTACAAGGATTTATACATGTTTAATTTGGAGCACCACAAAGGTGATATGGAGGATGCTATATTATTCCATATATGGGACTATGCGCATATATTTATAGTGTGGCCGGTTATAGGTCCTGGGGACAAGTGATCCCACCTAAATATATTTATAGCATGGTAGGTGATACCTAGGAGCAAGGCCTATCCATTACATCTTATTGAATCATATTAGAAAGGTTGATCCCTGATAGGATCATATGAATATCATTTATAGATTTTAGGGTATGGGAAAAGGATGAAATATAGTGTTATAGGTAATGTGGTTTGAGTATTAACAACATGGGATAGGGGATTTGTATCAATGTGAGTATGTGATGCAACAATTTATTTTCATACGGGATGTTCCCCCAACTTCATACATGTGGAGTATATTGACACATACATTGTTGAGAGATGGGATTTAGTTGGGACTAACACTAGCACAAATATTACCCTCACCAACCAATAAGGTGAACCCAATAGTAGTCATAGGTGCCATGGATTATGTAGGATATATTAACTTATAATTTGTGGTTTTCATACTCTTGATGGGTATTATTGTTTCTTGTCATCATAGGTGGTCAAGGAGGTGGAGTGTCACCAGGAGGAGGAGATGAAGTAGATATGCCCCCATCCACTAAAGGGGATGGTACAAGCAAGGAGATGCCTTAATATATGATGTCATACCCATAATTTTTGCTTAATGTAAGTATCTTGTGATTACTGTATAATAATATGCAATAAATTGATTTTGATATATCTACAAAGTTTGCGCGTGAGTAATAGTTAATATGTTGATGTGTTATCATGTGTGTATAGGATATTCATATCGGATGATGATCAAAGATGCATCTATGAGGGCATTGACTAGAAACATGACCAACAATGTTTGCAGGTTTGTGGTATGTTGGAGTGAGTTGATGATGTTTTTAGGGAGTTTACATACTTGTTTGACCTTATATCCATGACAACTACCACATGTATTATATTACAAAGTGAGTGGGATTAGATACAAGAAAAGGTAAAATGTAGGCCTCAAATTCCACATGGGGCAGAGCTTATGCTAGAGGCCTCAACAAAGACAATTTTGAAATAATGAATTTACTGAGATATTCATTATCCTCTAAATCCTAAAAATACATAAGAAATACTTGTTGTGATTATTAATTACCAATATTAGTCTTGAATTAGTTATTTAAGTTAATGAAACTCTCTTTCTTGTTCAAACCCTAAGAGGGCTTCAAGACTTCCCGGGTAAGGAATATTTGCAAAAAATGATAAACACTTGCTTTTATGACCAAAAATAATCTCTAAGGTCTATTTCAATAGTCCTAAGCTTATTATGTTGATATCATGGTTGTTCAAACCTTTCAACAACAAATATAACTTTATACCTCCTTTCTTTGCCCTCAAACAAGGGTTTCTAGTTTGTGGGAGTGTTTCTCACAAAAGGATGTTTAATTCTTCACTTGTAAAGACCCCTAAAGGTTTACTAAGGCTTATCTACCCTCTAAAACCTCTCATAGTTCATAAATTTTTGTTTATACTCCAAACTCATCCCAAATTACTTAGATATCCCGACCGTGCTCAAGGAGTACTCTGTTAAAGTTCATCAGATTGCCTAAGAAAATAACCATAGACACACATTTTCAAATCTTGTAATTTCACTCACAAGTACAAATTCTTACTAACATCATGTTATTCTTATCAACTAAGCTTAATCAATCCAATTTTTATAAATAAAATTAATGTACTATTCATTGTATAGTACCTTAGAGTAGGGTGTTAAACAACTCATGTTCTTCTCGCCACAATTGAGTTCATTTCACCTTTTCCTAGACATTAATACTCATGTAACAATGAATTCATTGTCTCGTAATGAAAATAACATAAAAAAATCTCAACCTTATTTATACTTTCCGGGAATTAATGGAAATCTTGAGTAAAACACAATCTTATGTCAGGGAAAATGAGTCTCTTTTCATTAATCTTGCAAAATATTTACATTCCAAGACTTATTTCCTCTTTTTTCACACAAAATACTCACTCCCTCCACCTCTAACTAAATTCCTTTGACCCAAAACCTCTTTTTCATATCACTTTTGAACCCTAACTAACTTATTGCTTATACGTCAGTGACTCAAAACCATAAATTAAGACATTTTAATCTTTGGATACATCATTTTTGACTTTTTACACACATTAGGAGTCTTCATAACAAGACCCTCTAGTTATTCTAATACCACTAACATATTCACCATAAGCCAAGGATGACTTAGACTAATTCAAAATTTCAAAATACCACTTTTGGAGGGAAATGCATTATTTGAATTTTTGAAAACTTGACTCACTACACAACATGGTATGAACTCTAATGACCCTTAAATGACCTTTATACCTCCTAAATCACCTTGCAAACCAAATTTGTCTTGATAACTCAAAATATTTCCCCAAAGAGAGTGATGCGGCCTAGAATTTACCAGATAACACCCTAGTCACATCGGCACATCACTCAACCTAGACTAAGCACTCACCCGAAGTGCAAAAAGGTACCAGGTCCCTCTTTAGGGTTGTTGTAGCAGGATGTTAGCATGATGAAGGAAGAAACATATATATCCATAACTAATCCACCATTCTACAATGCATGCTACATTTAGATCTATGAAAGAACAAGCTTAAATAGTAATCATGATTGAATCAATAACATGCACTACTCAATTACACACAATAATGACACTTAGATTTAGCCAATATCTTCCATCTATTAATAAACACATAAGCTTCTTACAATAATGGAAATCTATACCAATGCATGCATGGATCTGATATAGTAATCCAATCATGTGCGCATACCTTTATACCTTTATACATCCATCTCTCTGTGTGTATATATCTCCTTTACATACATTCTTTAGGTTGTGGAGCTTGTTTTCATGTGAGAAAGTGTTGAAGACTGTACACTAAGAGTATTATCTGAGCTTTCCACAGGTTGTCTCATTTTTGACCTTAAAATGTGCCCGATATATCGAGAGACGTACTTTTCTCATTTGGGCGGGATTTTTGATCTATAGGTTTATGGGACAGCTTTTGGTCCATGGTTTTAATACCCACGGTTTTGTAAAAGCTGCTTAAGTAGTTGTCTACTTATATGGTTTTATGCATATGGTAGGTATAATGCAACATTGCGGATGTGTTTTGAATTTGGATGTGAATTCTCAGAGTTTGTTGAGCATAGCTCCGAACAGATCTGGTATTGTATTAAGAGAGCGGTGGCTTGTAATAAAATTTTAGCAAGTGATTCTTGGTGGACGTAGCCCAAATTGGGTGAACCATGTTAAATCTTGTCTCTTTGTGTTGTGTTATTTTATTCTCTAATTTTATTTGAGATTTGTAATATTTTCTCGCATATTAGTTTCTACTTTATTACGATTACGTGAGGGATTATTACGCATATTTTATCCCTTATTTCTTAACACATTCTACTATATGATTCATATCATATATATATAGGGTGGGGACTTTCCCTTCACCACTTATCTATTCCAGAAATAGGCCGCATGCTATTAATAGCCATGTGTCATTTAAGCATAGCCACACATGCAAGTGTGCTATCTATAGACCTCTTACAGTTAACTGAAGTGACAATCCTATTCTTAGCTCGTCTCCATGCAAAATGCTTCAATCCGATCCTCTAAAGATAGACAATGTGTGGCGTGCATGTCTCTGCATCGTTGGTGTGTTCCACATGCCATCTTCTAAAAATAGGTCGTCATGCTCAAAATCAGCTAAGTCCCAAAATTTGAACTTGCCCTCTATGTGTGGGTTCTTCCTTTTCCTCTGCGCCCTTGATCTTGGCCTTCTCTCCTGCAAGGACTTCTGGTGTGTTCTCGATCAACATTACCCCACACTAATCTCATTGTCATCTTGACAATGGGTATCTCCAAAAATTGAAGTAAAGAATAGAAGAATGAAAGAATGTAGATAAATAAATAAGTTTTATGAGGATATGATGCAGCCTCTTATGTATCGGGAAGTATCAACTCTAGATACTCCTCCTTTATTTCAGCCTCCAAGGCCTACCATTCATCAAGTGCTTGTTCTACTTTTTCTAGAATGTCCAACGCAATGGATTCCAACTCATCCTCGGGTAAGTGCAACAAGTTGGGGGACAAAAAAGGGGTCATAAGTGGATGTCATATTGCAAATAACAACATAATATCAACTTATAGGGATTATTAGCAACGCATACACTCAAAATTAGAAAAAATTATATCAATATGAATCATAGCATCCGGAATCTGGTTTCTAAACTACAATTTTTTTAAAAAAATGGACAAATTAAGCTATATTAAACACTCAAAATTCAATGACTTGGTATTTTTTTAAAATGCCTATAAGATCAGATCTGCTTTTCCTGCGATTTGGATGACCAAAAATTGATATGTATATTTTCCTCCGGTGAGAAGTTAGATGCTACTATCTATCTTGGGATAGATTTTATTTTGTATTTTTTGAGCAATATTTTATTTTTATGATTTTTTCCGTGAAAGTGGTCTAAAAACCTAAAGAAAACAGAGCACTTTCCGTTTGCCCGCCATAACTTCATCAAAAATATTGAAATCAAATAATTTTTTTGAACATGTATATAATTTTACCACGGTTGGGATGGTATAAGTTTTATCACATTCTGACAAGTGAAACAAAATTTGCAGCCTTAAACGTAGACATAAACATTCACGGGAAAAAGTGTCTTAAAAACGTACTATTAGAAAAAAATTATAAAATGATATTTATCCTATTCTATTCACTTTAAAATCAATATTTCTACAAAGTTAATAGTCTCCCTACTACGACCGGTACCAGCTTTATGACATATTTTTTGACTTTTTGGTATGGTTCAAGTCTCATGCAGGAAGACTAAATTTGATGTTTTGTTGTTATTGATGTAAAATTTAGGATTTGATGTCCACTTAATTATCCCCCAACTTTTTACACTTAACCCCCCTCGCAATCTCCCCTTTTTCATTCTGCAAAACCAACACAACGTTGGACATTGATGTCATTCTTCCTTCTAGAAGATTCATATTCTGCACAATGAGCTTCCCAAGCTCTTCTAACCGAGTCTTATGTGGTTTTTGTGTTGCTGTCAAGGCCTCATGCTTCTGCTTAACTATTGACAATATTTTTGCATGGCCCAATGTCTTTTCCTTCATTTATTTTTGGACCTCATTGTTTTCTTCTAGGGTCTTTATACTGATAAGCACCTCTGGAGCTTTCCAGGATGTTTAAAACCTAGCCTACTTTCTTTAATACTTCTTATATCGCTTGCAACACCCTTCATAGGATGTAATCTTTCGCATCACTGAGGATTTCTCTCGTTCTACATTTTTCTCTCGACTTCCTTGCACTTTGTCATGTGCGGAGGTTCATCTTCAAGTACCAGCTCCACCAACTTTCCTATATAATGTATCACTAAGGGAAACATATGTGGTGCCTTAGTCTCTAAGTGTGGCCTTACTCGATGACATTGTCCCCAATCTCCTCTACGATGCTGATAAATACTTCATTTTTCTTCTGCGCGAAGTCCCTCTCTTGTGTTATGCATGCTATCTCTACATCCTTTGTCTTTATCTCCTCACGCAACACTTTGATTGTTGTATCTTTATCAATGTTTCTTCTAGCAAATTCAGCATAAACCTTCACCAATGCGTTGTTGATCTGCTCATCCAACATGATAGTAGGCTTTACTGTCATGTGTCTAGCTTGGGGTGCCTTCTTCAACCGTCTCAAAATGCATGACTCTTCACATACATCAAATTCAGGCTCATCCATGTGGGTGTGCATTGACCATGATAGTTGCTTCCGAGTGCACACAATCACCATATCCTCATCCATTAGCTCCCATATGAATAAATCCTTCTATGCTATGTGCTTTGGAAGTGGTGTAGACAATTTTACCTACGTCCTTTGCATACCCCATGGCTGGTGGAATGTGCTCTCCACTCATCCTCTTCAATCTAGGACCCTTGGGAATTATAGCTTCAAGGTTAGGAGCTTGTCCCGTTACATCCTGAGTAGTCACATGCATGGATCCGAAGATTTCCTTTTCTTTTTCTTCTCCGTCCTTCATCTCTTCATATTTCTACTCTTCCTCATTCTATGTATCGTCTTCTAGCTTGAGTGGGCAGGAGATTCATGCTCACTCTCTTCTAATTCCTCTGCTTCTTTATCCAACTTCAAATTTCTTCTCTTCTTTGGTTTAGCGGTCTCCTTGTGTGGAGAGAGATGAGGTGATTTCCATACCATTTGTGGGGTTCCACTTTGAGTCCTTATGTGTCTAAATACTTTCTTAAATCTATGCCCGCTGCTCAACCTCTGTATCTTCCTCTTCGTCAAGTCCTTGAGGTGGAGTGGCCGCGCTGTGACTCTTCTTTGTCATAAGGTTGCTTTCGTCTGCACTCCAAGCCTCCACTATCTTCACACTCCTCTTCTTCAACAACTTATGTGGGCCTTTACGCCGATATGTTTTCTATTGTGTGTTTACCCTTCAAATGGCCCTAGGAGCATGAATTCATTCTCTACATACTTATTATTCTCCATCTTGGGCTTCAACTGAAGATACACCAATGCTGCCCCTACATCTGCTACAACTAGACTTATTGGCTTAATATTCAACACCTCTGAAATGATCCTCTTGGTGTAGGCACTTCTTCCAGGATACACATGCTTCTTCCTCAATGTATGGTAGTCACAGTCTACCTTATCTGCATTGAATACCAGTCGGCGTGTGTCTGAAAATCTATTAACAGATGCTTGCAAATACCGTGTAGTGAATGCGTAAGGCAATTTATACCAAGGGCTCCAGAATCCATCTCTCATTAGGAAGCACGTGATCCAGAAATGCTGATATACAACAAGATGAACTTGTTTCCCTACTACTAATGGTAGGTCCTTTGGGATGTGCCACTCTTCTCCAAATGCCGCGTGGAGCCTATCGTACCATTTCTCTACCCTTTGCTTGATGTCATCTATCATGGCCCCTTTACATAGGTACTTGTTGAACCTTTCAGCTAGTGACTTATTCTCCATGGGGTATTCCCATACCTTTTCCTTCGGCCGTCTTGGTACTCCAATTTCCATGAATACTAGTGATAGTAGAATAGCCCCAAAGCTGATCTTCCCTCTTGTGTGCACTTCCTCGACTATTTGTTCTACAATGTAGCCTGTAATATTGTAGATTTCTCCTTCTGACATCTTACGCGCAACATGTAACCACATAGTATTTACCTGTGACCACCGCTCTTAATCATTCAACTTTGTAACAAGGTGTGTTGCTGCTTGCATAACTGACAGTTCTTCAATTTGTCTATATCCATACTGTGTGGACCCTTCAGGTACCCCAAATCCTGTCTGGTCTTTAAGATCACAGCTTTATCTATGAGATCATTCTTTATGTCCTCTCTTGTGGCCTTCAAACCTGTAACTGATGAGATAAGCGCAGATGAGATTCTAACTCTGCGTCCTACAAAGTAGAAGAAGTCCTCGTGCACTCTGCTCATGAGCCACTGATACAAGGGCTCATACTTCCCAAAATATGGAATCTCATATAATTGGTAGACCCCAATTCTCTTCAGAAGCTTCTCACCTACATCATCATAAACCAACATGTCATCCGCCATACGCTTGTTCATCCTAGCAGTGAGCAAGGAATCGAGCTCCTTCTTATTCTTTGTGGTCCTGTGATTGTATTCACTCACTTTTCTCTTTTTGATAGGTGAATCCCATTCTTGGCCGACGATGACTCCTTCTGGATATTGCATTTCTGAAAAATCACTTTCGGTGCCATCTCTTCTTCCTCGACGACCACCTTCTTCTTTCCTTTTGCTCCTACTGTAACTACCTTCTTGGGTGCCATTTTTACCTTGCAATCGTCTCCTCTTTAACTCTGCAACTTGTGAATCAAACCTAGCTCAATTCAATTGCGCCTAGGTGGAAACTTCGTGCCCTAAATCCTCTCTGTCTCCTTGCTTCGCTCAAACCCTTCACCACCGGAGACACAAGCTTCTTTTCACTAAATTTGTTCATTGACTAAATTCATTGCTTCATGTGGTGCATCTTCACGCCCTAGCTATAACCTTCTAGCACACCTTCCTAGGTCACAAACTTCTCTTCAACACGCACCCTTTTGCTTGAGTAACTCGTCACCGTACCTTCTTCCGGTAGCTATTATGGCCTATGCTTACCTCGTGTTATACTCTGTCCTTTCATTCATCTCCATCCTTGGTAAGTTTTGAGAAGCAATCTTCTTTTGACTTAAAGCACACTTGTAGTAGCTTATTCCTTTCACCTTTCAATTCCCACAGTATTTTACTTGGATAAATACAACCACCCCACACTAAAGGTATGTGCATTCCTCTGTGCATAAACATTCTTCATATATTAATTAGCTTCATGCACGCAAGTGTGCTTATTACACAAAAACAACAACTAAATTGACAAAGCATAGTGACAATGAAGGAAATACATTAAGGAAATACATAATGGAAACCTAATATAAATGGAAATATTGCCTTATTACAAACACCAAGAAGACTTATTTATAGTAGGGCTTCAGCCTACTCCCGTTAAAGTAACCTGGGTAGCCGTGTTCCATCAAGTGCTTCTAACTGGCAAGAACCTGATTCAAGTATGTAAGTGATGACATATGGCCCCAACCAATGTACTTTGAGCTTGCTTGGATGGCGCAAGAACTTTGAGTCATAAAGAAGTACCATTTGTCCAATCTCAAACTTCTTATCCCTTATGTGTCTGTCATGCCATGCCTTCTGCCTGGCCTTTTCCTGCTTCTAACTCCATCGTGCTATGGCTCGTCGCTCATCCAATTGAATCATCTTCTCAATACACTCTTCTAAATCATGTTCATCAACTAGACCTCTAGCGCGCAATGCGTAAAGAAGGTAACATAAATTCTATAGGGAGAACGACTTTTGCGCCAAACACCAATTGAAATGGTGTGGCTTTGTTCAATCTCTTGCAATTTGTTCTATATACCCAGAGAACAGCTAATACTTTTCATCCCAATCCTTTACGCCAACATCACAAATTTTTGTCAAAGTCTTACTCAAAATCTTGTTGAAATCCTCGGCGAGCTTCCATTTGCCTAAGGATGGTAGGGTGTACTTTTATGGTGTGCAACCATAAACTCATCTAATAGGATCCTGATTGTCTCATTAAAAACATGTGTACCCCTATCACTTGTCAAGCTTAAAGGTCATCCACATCTTGTAAGAACATTCTCCAATAGAAACCTAGCTACCATAGCTGTTGTATAGTCCTTTATAGGTGTTGATTTTGCCCATCGTGTAAGATAATCTGTGAAAGTAATGATATAAGCGCGACCAGTCATGTGCGCGAATGAAAAAAATAGGTCCTACAAAGTCAATGGCCCATTTCTCAAATGGTTCAAGACTAGTAATTGGTCTCATAGGAATCCCATCTCTTTTCCCTGGTTTTCCTCGGCACTAAAAATGATCACACGCCTCATAATATTCTTTACAAATCCTTATACAATGTCTCCCACCATAATCCAATACGTAGGATCTTCCGAGCAGTCACATCACCTACATAATGGCCTCTTGCAATACCACCATGGGCTTCATCCATAATAACCTTATGTTCATGCTCTAATACACAAGGACACAATACTTCATCTATGCCTAACTTGTAGATGTCACCACCGATTAACATAAACAAAGTCACGTGTATAGAAGCTATTTATTTTCTAATGCCTTCATTCCTTTGGTGCCATACCAGCCATATGAAAGACTAAAATGTTGTCTAATTCAGTGGGCACACGTTGTAACCTATATAACTGTGCATCTGGCATGGTTTCTTAAATTGTCTTTGCTTCCTCTCCTAAGTGAATTCTAGACAAGTGGTCTAGTCCAAAGTTACTTTTCCTTGGCTTCACCACAACTGTGAAATCAAACTCTTGAAATAGGAGTACCCATATGCATATGTGCCCCTGTAAGATGGGATTGTTTCCCAAGTACTTCAATGCCATGTGATCTTGTATAAAACACGAATGGTGTTGATAAAATTACTGTCGAAACTTGTGCAATGCATAGATCATTGACAAAGCTTCGTGCTCTATAGTTGTATAATTTTGTTCAGTAGGAGTCAACTTCCTAATAGAAAAAAATTAGATGATCGACAATACCTTCTCCAGGTTGAGCTAACACTATGCCGATGGCCATGCTAGAGGCATCCACATACACATGAAATAGTCTATCCCACGAGGAAAACACATAATTGGCGGGGTAGTAAGTTTCTCCTTTGATATCTCAAATGTGCGCTCTTTGTGGTTCTCCCTAATAAAATGTACATTTCCCTTTCAAGAAATCTTACAAGGGTGCAACAACTTTGGCATACCCTTTGATGATTTTTCTATAATATCCTATATGACCTAAAAATCCGCGCACCTCACTTTGACTGGTAGGCACTTCTAGGCCTAGAATGACTACAACCTTAGCTGGATCAACCAAAAAACCTTCCTTGTTGATTATATGTCCTAGTAGTATTCCAAATGGTGTAGCAAATATGCACTTCTTAATGTTCAAAGAGATACTCAATTGTCTGCACCGTTCAAACATTAAGTGAAAATTATCACAATGATCTTTCACAAGCCCATATACTATCCAATCATCTAGGTGGACCTGTAAGAATTTGTGAATAAAATATTTGAATGCCTAAAAACTATAAACGAGAATACAACAGTGCATTTTTCAATCCAAAAGGCATCACAAAGATAGGAAAAACTGCCCTATTTATTAGTAAATGTTGTCTTTTCTTGATCCTCCCGAGAAATCTTAACTCGATGATACCTGAAAACCATCTCGTGAAAGAATATATTTTGCGCCTGCAAATCCCTTTAGTATTTCCTCTCCGTAAATGGCGTAGGGAATGGGTTTGTTACACAAGCAACATTCAGCTCCCTGTAGTCCAAACATATTCTAATTCGTCCATCATTCTTGATATTGATCACCATTGGGCTAACCCATTCTAACTCATCAAGGGGCTTGATAATTCCATATTTCAACATTTTATCAATTTCCTCTTTTACATTTTCATGCAAATTAGGGTTCATTATGTAAGGTCACTTCCTAACTGGTTGTGCTCCTTCCTTAAGTTTTATCTTCATTTCCCCAAGTGATTCATGCATGCCTTTAAGTTCATGATACCCTCGAGGGAATAAGTCCTTATAATCCCTGAGTAACTCAATGATCTTTGCTACCTCCAAGTCTAACCAATAGTCTCCAATGATGGCCTCCTTAGGCTCATCCTCCAAACCTATATTCACCTTATTTGTCTTCATGGGTTTGTGATAGGCGTGTGTATCCTTGTCTGCATTGTCCAAGACCTCACGCACCCCTTGTGAATGTTTAATATCTAGGTTCTCAACTTCCTCATCATCCATGATGTAAACCATCTTTCCTTTTTCTTTCTCAAGGCAAATGTGTTCAAGTAGTATGGAGTCCATTTCTTCATCCTCTTCAAAACACGCTCTGGACTCTGCCTCACCAAATAATTCTTAATTATGCTCTTCGGATTTTGGATTATCTCCCATAGTTAAGTGCTTGAAAATTTTTAATGCCTCTCCTATTGGAGGTTAGGAATAAAAGTAGTCAAAGTTATGGATCATTTCTATAGTCAAATCTTTCTAGTTTCCAGCCTCTCTTGATGTAGTTACGTGTATACATACCAGGCATGTGCGCATCCTTGTAGCGTAGAGTACAATTTATGCACCCAGAGTGAAGGTGGTAATGCTTCTGTCCCCTTTACTGTCTAGAGTCTCTCACACTTTCGCTAAATATAATGTTGAATAAGTTGATCACCATGATAAGTGTAGATATGTGTAGGTGCATTGTTCCTTACAAACCTAATAAATAAGGTGACTCCAATCTCTTCCCATTTTATAAGATTATATTTGTGGACTACCCACCAACGCGCTACTGTCCCACGCAAGGTATATACTAACATATCTCTTCTCTTAATTTGATCTATCCACCGGGCTTCTATGGCTTTCAAAAATACAAGAAAATCTTCGCCCCGTATACCAAGGTATTGTGCTACCTATCCGTCAAATAGAGTGAAGTCCATTCTTGGGCGCAACCGCACTTTTAACCTCTCGCCCTACTAGTTCATATGTTCCATGAGCCCAATTGTCACAAGCAATACTCATAGTATCACTAATAGAATGAGAATCCTCCCACTGTAGGATGCCTTATTTTGATGGCTCATTGACCTCTCTCGGGTCCCGAATAACACATACATAAATTCTTTTCAATTCCTCTTCACTTAGAGGCTCAACATATGGTGTAGAATTCCCATCTGTCAAAGGTATCACAAACCTTTCCTCCTTGTTCTCAAAGCTGATATGCCCCTTATTGAATCTCAAGTTAGCATTATTCGCATAACACCAAGGGTGTCCAAGCAAGGCTAGAAAATTGTTTTCTTCTGCAAGTGTTAATACCTATAAATTCCCGGTGAACTTGGCCCCTTGTATGGTTATAGATGCATCCTTTAAAACTCCTATGGGGGTGGCCTTAGTCCGGTTTTCCATAAACAACACATTAGATGATGGCTACAATGGAGGCCTCCCCATTTGTACCCATGCATCTAATGTAAGCACATTTACTTCCGCACTTGTATCAATCAATATGTTTCTCAATAGCCATCCATCCACAACAACATTCAAAGTAATTTCCTTGTCATAGTCAATGTTATCAGGGGGAATATTTGCATGTAGAATCTGTCGTCCGGTCTCAATACTTGTGCGTGGAGTGTTCCCTTTTAACCAACTTCCTAATAGTGGAATGATGTTCTCTTGGTGCAAAATTTTACACACTTCTCTCAGATCATCGATATCAATTTGGACTGTCTCTGATGCTTTTTTATACTCCTTTAATTATTGTATCTCACCTTGAAGATTCCTTAGCACTTCCATGGTATCCTGGCAATCTTCCTTCTGATGAGCAGGATCTGGGTACCTTGCATGAAAAACCTCCTCCTTAGTGATCATAGGCTTCTGGTACAATGCCTCTCTTGTGCGTGCCACTTTAGTCCGTGTAGTAATATTCACTGTTAATGCCTCTGGTCCTTCTACTATCTTGGGCATCCAATGATCTTCTATCACACGTTGTATTCTAACCATCCCGTGCCTTTGTTCTCTTGCTTATCTTACTCGGATGCTCATATAAGTTTGGGCACTCTTCATAGCTATAGTTCTTTCCGTGAAAAGAACATGCAATATTCTCGAGGGAATTCACTCCTATAGTGGTCGGAGATCTCGCATGTATAACATGTTCCACAAGGGAACTCACCTCTTCCTCCAAAGATGGCCTCATCCTCCATATCCACCACGATATCCACGTCCCCTTCCATGACCTCCTTCAAAACATCCCTCATTCCCGTCATAGTGTAGTTGATTATGATCCCGATCTTGGTGTTCATTGTTACTCTTAAAATTATTTGTTACACTTGTCTTTGTACCCCTAATGTCTATAACATCCTAGATCCGACCAATCAACCGAAAATCCTCGATATCATGGGTCGTGGACTAATTTTTTTTGCAAAATCAGGATACATTCTTCCTTATCACATTCTCGTAACAAAAGACAAAGTGACTAGCATCATGATTCAAATGATACATCTCACAATCTAGCAAAGAATGAGCATATAAATCTGCGAGGGTAACTATCTTGGTGTGACCTTCCACTTCACAATCAGCACACCAAATTCCTGAGCGTGTTTCATGGGCTGAATTTGCTGATAGATTCTCTAACTACTTTTCCATAGCTGCAATTTGTGCCTCTAAAAATGGACTAACGCCAATGTCAATACTCCCAACTACCTCAGCATAAAAAAGTTGCTTCCAGTGCTTCACGCAGATCAGTGTATGTCTTATGTGACAGTACCCTTCTAAATGGTGTAATCAATCCCCAAACAAACCCTTACACATGTTGGATTGTGTGAATATCATAAGATAGCTTAGATATAAGTGTCTTAAAATGGGCATCATACTCACGTACACTCTCAGTAGTGCCTTGCTTGATATCTTTGAGCGCACTTATACTCTTTTTCTCAAACTCAGGGATATGGAACTCTTTCAAGAAAGCATCCTTCAATGCTACATAATCCACGCAAGTTTGATCAGGGTCAAACTTCCTGTACTAGTTGTGTGCATGTCCCTATAATGTAGTAGCAAATTGACTTGCCTTATGCTCAACATTTGTGATCCCTTTAGCACACCACAAGATTTCACACATATGCACATGTTCGGCAACATCCTCTATGCCTCTATACTCCGGAAGATGAAGAGACATCTCCATATAAATATTATGTGGTTGTTGCGGGCCTTGACCACTTGATCCGAACCTCATGTGTTTCCTCTACCTCCAACCACCTATACCTCCCGATCCTCCACCTAGTTGGAATAGGACTGTAGATGTACTCCCTGTGCTCTAACAAAGTAGTACTATACTAAACCCCTATATTATGTGAAGTAGTTCCACTTCCGCAGAGGTGATTCCAACATTCCGAGAACTCACGTTACGTGTGGATGATACACCTAAAAATGTTCCTCCAAATATTATTGAATCCGTTTGTCCTACCATTGATGTACTTGCTCCCTGATTTACTCCTACTCTCCTACTTCCCAAGTTAGCTTGTTGGTTACTTTTCGTACTAGATATTGGAAAACCAAGTGCAAGGGCTAGGTCACCAGGTGGATTAAGATGTGCACCCATGGTCCAAGTAGTCTCTATTGGCACACTTCCGTGTGAGGCCGAGGGGATCTCTATCATGCTTTCCAAGATGGGGGAGTTCTGATGCTCTAGCTCCATGTCTTCTACATGAGCTATAAATCCTTCACGAGCCATCTCTCTCCTCAATGCCATACTTTCTACAATGTAACACTACTTCTCTATCTCCCTCTCGTGCGCCTCATTATACTTAAGTCACCTCTCCTCTCTCTGCCTCTCTACCACTAGGTATGCCATCTTTCACCAAACCTGTTCCTACCCTTGTGTATGGTAAAGTTTAGTTAGCCATCGGTTTACTCTCCAAGTTCAAAGTTACCATCAAGATCTTGATCACCAATGGAATACCTTGTAGATATAATCCTCTTGGATATCACAAAAACTGGAATTCAACTACCTCTGCGGGAAAGAATACGTCAAAATTGAATATTCCATAATATAACTATTTATAACACCATGAAACCACATATCCACAACGTGAGTCTAGATCAAATCAGAATCATAAAGGGCCTGAAATTCTTCTTGTGTCTAAACAAGTGCATGATACCTCCAATTCCACTAAGATGCATAAGTAGTAAGCCACTCGTATAGTTCTACTGGAATGATATCGAAAAATATCTCATATAGGTGTCATCATGATTCTGTTTCTACCCAAGTTCGTGTGTTAAACTCAAATCCACTACTAAACCATTGTGCATATTCTTCCTCCAGATTGTGTATCCATTCCTCAATACTTGCTAGAGTTAACCAATACGTCTTCATCATGAACCATCCTGAAAACAATCAAAAGAGGTCCCAACAATGAGACCGATGATGTAGCCTAGAATTTATTAGATAACACCCAAGTCGCACCGGCACATCACTCAACCTAGACATAGAGCTCACTGAAAGTGCGCAAAGGTACCAAGTCCCTCTTTAGGGTTCTTTGTAGCAAGATTTTAGCATGATTAAGGAAGAAACATATATATCCATAACTAATCCACCATTCTACAATTCATGTTACATTCGGATCTATGAAAGAACAAGCTTAAACAATAATCATGATTGAATCGATAACCCGCACTACTCAATTACACATAGGAACGACACTTAGATTCAACGAATATCTTCCATCTATTAATAAACACAAAATATTCTTACAATAATGACAATCTATACCAATGCGCGCATGGATCTAATACTGATAATCCAATAATGTGTGCATACCTCTATACCTTCATACATCTATCTCTCTCTGTGTATATATCTCCTTTACACATACATTCTATTATGTGATTCATATCATATATATATATATATAGGGTGGGGACTTTCCCTTCACCGCTTATCTATTCCAAAAATAGGCCACATGCTATTAATAGCCATGTGTTGTTTATAGGCATATCCACACATGCAAGTGTGTTATCTATAGACCTCTTATAGTTAACTGAAGTGACAATCCTATTCTTAGCTCATCTCCATGTAAAATGCTTTGATATGATCCTCTAAAGATAGACAATGCGTGGCACGCACATCTCTACATTGTTGGTGTGTTCCGCACGCCATCTTCTAAAAATAGTTTGTCATGCTCAAAATCGGATGAGTCCCAAAAGCTGAACTTGCCCTTTGCGTGCGGGTTCTTCCTGTTCCTCTGTGCCCCCGATCCCGCCTTCTCTCTTGCGCACTGAGACTGTGTGTTCTCTAACAAGTATTCTCTCGATCAACGAGAGAGATGTTCTTACATCAATAAGTCCCAACATCAAAGCATGTGGGAAAAATATAAATGGTGAGGAAATCTATTCTTAAGAAATAAGGAAGGGTAATCCTCATATGCCCTCAAGTAGTAAAGAAGGGACATCATGTTTAAGAATTAGTACTAATAATCATGGTGAAAATTGAGTTGAAAAATTATAGTATTCTAGCCAAATAAAGGACACCATGTTACTCTAGATCGCCAAGATGCGGGTTTAAGGATGATGCTCAATGTACGAGTTTGTTGTATTGTCATTGCCTCATAAGATATATGATTAACTTGAGTATCTTATACTATAAATATTTTTATCTTTATAACCCATTTGAGTTTAACTTTCGGTATTGGTTGATTAGTAACAACCTTATTTTAAGGGAGAGCTTTTATAAGAGTTTTTAGTTGTCACTTGAGATTGTACCCTTTATTTAGGTCAAGCTCAAGAACTCAATGAAACACGAAATACCTTCAAAGTGTGGGAAAATATTTCCTTTAAGGTCAATCTCTTGAGAAGGTTGGTTTCCTTTATTCTATATCATTGTAACTAATCTAATTAGCACTATAATCTACTACCAGAGTTAGTTATAACTTTGAGCTTTCAAAAGGACCAGGGTTTAGAAGGATGAAATACTAAAATAAAGAAAATGTGATACACCAAAATAAAATAGGGTTTAGTTTTTACTCTATGAAACACAAATATGACTTAGATTGTGAAGTTCCAAAAATGTGCATAGAAATTCTAAATGGAATGATCACGATAAGATTGAAATATTACAAGAGGACTAAGATATTCACATTAAACATGTATACATTCAAAGGAAAGATATCACAATTGCACCAACTATCAAGAAATTATCCATTCACAATCACACATAGCCAAAGCATGTGAAAACTTCACAAAAACGTCATAGAGGTCTCAAGCGAGTATTATCTTAGTGCTCAAAAGGGTGAATCTCTAAAAATATAAAAAAAACCCTTAACTCACGCCCATACATTCAATTTTATAGGAGATAGAGAAAAAAAAGAGAAGATATTAGATAGTTCCCAAAAATGAAGAAAACTAACCACTTTTCCAACCGCTAAAGGCCAATCAACATTCAATTTTGTAGACCAAGTATGCGTGCCACAACTTTCTCAAATCACACTTTATCGGACCTTACAAGAATGAGGGTTGCATAAGTACAAGGTTCAATGTTGGTTGTTGAGGGTGGTTACATGTTTAAACTATTTTGGGTGTGATTTTGCTTTATTCAAAGGTGGATTTTTCGATGATCTAAGTCTTGCATTTGTGTTATGTGGCTTTTAGAACTTTTTGGTTTTTGGTTTTTTTATGATCTGTGGCTTTGTTTTTGGCCTCTTGATCTTGATCTGTGATATCCTTCTTATTCTGCAACTCATTCTGCTTTTGTGGAATCCTTTTTTTTCATGACTTTCATCTTTTACCATGGATCTCCTCTCATGGATTTTCTTCTTTGCTTCATTTTGTAACCCATTAACCTTACAAAGGTTTAAATTTCCCCACATAATTTTGTTTTTCCGATGGCTCACACATTTACTTCTCCCGACCATTCTTTTGCTTCATTCTATAGCCTATGATTTTCTACAATGTTTGGCAAATTTTGGATGATGTGCGGTATTTTATTTTATTTTGCAGATTTTCTAATTTCTACGGTATACTATTTCTTTGATCCATGGATTTTTATGCTTCTTCCTTTCTTTGCTCTTTCAACTTTCTTTTCGGAATCTTTGTACCTAAAGCCACATACGCCTAGAATTTGAAGTAAGTAGTCTATATAAGCATGAGTAATTATTTGACAAAATTTTGGACACTTCTAATGGACATATTCCTACTAGATGAAAGAAACTAGTATCTTTTGCATCAATTTGGTATGGAGTCAACATATATCTCGACAAATAATCCTAAAAACCTTGAGATATTCATCCCGATTATGTATGGGATGTTTTATAAAAACATTATGCTCTGTAATTTATCTTCAATAGCCACATAATATTCCCCCTTGATACACAATCTTCCACGACACACCATTTTATTTTATCCACAAGTTCATTTCCTTGCCATGGATTTTCAATCTTTACTCTACAACCTCTCTAACCTATGGGAATTGTAAATGGGATAAACAACTTGTGCAACACAACACTTATTCAAGCAAGATCAACACAAAAGGATTAAGGGAGGGCATCTCAATAAGTGATCAAAAAATAAGGAAAAAATGAAGGGACCATCCAATAAGAAAGGAACAACAAAAAATGAAAACACAAGAACAACTAAACTACTAAGATGCAAACAAAATTTGTCAATAGGATGGTTTAAGGTAAATCCAATTGACCGGGATTTTGAGTGCCTCCCCATTGATTTTTGACAGCTCAAATGAATCGTCTTGCTTACTAGCTATAATGGTGTATAGTACACTTCATAGTGCATCAAATTTGGAGTGACACCCAGGTTTGGGTATGTTTGTGTCCCACTTCAAAACAAGATCTTGTTTTCTAAAAGTATGTGTTATGGCTTTATTATCAAGTCGTTTCTTGGTTAGATTTTAATTTTCATCCACCCCGATCACGACATATTACCTTAATTATTCTAGATTAACTAACTCTTTCATTCTAAAATCCTTTCATCTTCACCTTCCAAATCCAATGTATGGCCTAAATCTAACAAAGGCAACTTAAGAGATAATGGGAGCCTAGCCTCTTTGCCATAGATAAGAACAAAGGGAGAGTTACCTATTTCTCTCTTGGGTGTAAAACTCTCATCCCATAGAGAATTCTTGACCTTTGTATGCCACTACCTCTAGTTCATCTTCATTGTACAATTCATTATCTTGATCAAGCTCTTGTTAGTTGACTCAACAATGCCATTACCTTGAGGGCAATAGTTAGAGAAATTATTTAGATAGATATCATGTTTTATATCCAAATCATAAATCTTGATTCCCATAAAATCCTTAACATTATCATAAATTATAGTTTTGGGGACTCCACACCTTTTCAAAATATCCTCCAAGAAGCCTAAGATGGATAATACAGTTGCCTCTTTGATAGCTATAAGTTGTGTCTACTAGGTAAAGTAATCGATTGATGTTAGGACCCACTTGTGACCAATTCTAGATGTGAGATTCACCATACCAATGAATTCAAGACCCTATTGAGAGAATGGTTGATCTACTTGAATTAGGTGGAGTGAAATGGTTGTTATGGTCTTCTTTCCAATGAAAATGGCACATTATTTGCATTTTCTAACCCATTTATGTGAATTCATAAACAATGGGGGCCAAAAGTATCCCGATCTTATTATTTCATAGTTTTATATCTTGGATAGAAATGAACACTAGAGAAACCACTATATAATTCAACGAAAATTTTTTCACTTGTCCTTCAACACATCTCAAAATAACACTCCATCGAAGTTATTTTTAAAAAACTCCATCCACCAATGTATAAGGAATAGATTGTAGCCTAAAGTTTCTTCTCTTAGTTTTTTCTAATAAAAATCATACTCGTCGATGGATAAGAATATTTTCATATTGGTTGTCCAACTTCTTATATAATGTCTACCAATTTATTCTTGTTCTCTCAAAACATAGGAAGCTCCTTGATCATCACTAGTGTGCATAGAAAGATACTCACATATCCCTCTATCTCTCTCCGACCATTTTTTTATCCTTGATTGTTACATCATACTCCATAATTTTTACTACTCATCCATCTCTCTTCTCATTGATCTCAACTCCCATTATGAAATATCTCACACTAGAATGGGATACCAAAAATTTAATATGATTGTTTGCAAGCATATACTTTATTATTTTAGAGATCTCATGATAGAAAACACATGTTTCTCCATGTGGTTGTACCATACCTCATAGTTATTCAATTTTTGGCTAAATAAATCCACTGATTTATCCAAAACATTATCATTTTATTGAGTTAACCAATTGCAACACTAGTTTTGGTTCCATAAGCAAAGAGAATGAAGTTGTTCTCAAAATTTGGGTTGATGAGAGTGGGTGCTTGAGAAATTTCCTCCTTGATCTTATAAAATCTATCCTTACCTTCCTTGGTCCACTTGAAAACAACATCTTTCTTAAGCATCAAGGTAATATGCTTGACTAGTCTTGTAAAGTTAGGAATGAACTTCCTAACAAAATTAATCTTGCCAAGAAAATATTGCAGTGCCTTCTTATGAGATGGTAATGAAAGAGAGAGAATGGATGAGATCCTTTATGGATCTATAACAATACCTCATTTTTCAACTATATGATCCAAAATATTACCTTGAGGAACAATAAAAATGCATTTTTTTAGATTGAGTGACACCCCAAACTCTCTACACCTTTCAAACAATTTCTCAAGATGCTCCATGTGATCTTCACCCACCTTTGAGAAAACTATGATATCATCCAAGTAAATTAGAATAAATTTGTTTATGAAGCCCTTTAAAGTAATATCGATGGCCCTCTAGAAATCATCATCGGTATTAGATAAACCAAATGGCATTTTCTCATAGGCACATGTTCCCCATTTAGTGTTAAAATTTGTTTGTACTGATCTTCTTCCTTGTCCCTAATTTGATTTTATTTAGAGTATTCATAAAAATAGAGAACCTATCAAAGTATAATACTTTTTGTAATATTTGGTCCATGGGGAGGAAAGAATAATGATCTTTGAGGAGGCTCTATTCAAGTCCTTAAAGTCTACGTAAATCCCGTTTTCCCCATTTTTCTTCCTATCGGGGACTAAGTTTTCCGCAAAAGAAGAGTACTTAATAGGAAAGATGATTTTGGCGTATATGAGCTTGGATAGCTTCTATTCTCATAAGGGTTTTAATTTTAGGATTTACGGGTCTTTGATTTTGGCTAATGGGCTTAGCATTGGGGTCTAAGTCGATGGGATGTTAGACAACATCAATATTAAAGCCTTTTAAGTCCTCATAACTCAATGAAAAGGCATCACTATAATTCTAACATAAGGAGATAAATGTGTGTTGTTATTTTATACTTCATACTTTGCCTAACATCAACTATTTGTTTTGTGTAATGAGACCTTATGATAATATTTTTCCTTTCCTTTTATGTTTTTTCTTCTCCCCCTTAAAATCATCATACAAGCTGAATATGTCTTCAAGTGTGACCAATCCTCTAGGAAATGTTTTTCTTCAATTGAATAATTTAATCATCATAACCTTCTTGTAATCTTGACTACAATTCTGATGAGAATTCTACCTCATTTTGGATGAATTGAGATATTTTAATCATTACTATCAAAGACCCGCCAACTCACTTCAATATTAGAAATGGATGGTCTAACCACCATCTTAACAGTTGTCCATTTCCTAAATGAGGTCCTTAGGTGGAGAAAATTATGATCTTATAACTTCTATCTAGTCAACTTCACAAAATTTTCTAATTGGTACCACTTATAGGTTGATAACATCAAAAATTTCCATTAGATCCCAAACTCTATGCATATAATCCTTTATGATCTTATTCTTGGTAGCACACTCCCCTCTTACTTGATGGAAAACTAACTTAGTGTCCCCAAACACTTGCAACACTTTTATTTGTCTCTTCTCAGCTAATAATAGTCCATGAATCAATGCCTCATACTCTACAACATTGTTGGAGCATGTACATTATAATCTATGGGAAAAAAATATTTCTCACCCGCTATAGAAACTAAAGCCGCACCGTACCAACCCAGTTCTAATCTTTGATCCATCAAAAAACATTTTCCATGAACCTCCTACATCGTCGTCCTCCTTGAGTGACATGGTAACAACAAGATCCTCCTATTAGATACACTAAGTGCCTAGACCAGTCTCTTCATCTTGTGTCATAAGGATTTTAATCATAATGCTCTTTGGCCCATTCATCTAACAAGAGGTCAGACACTGAAAGAGGCAGGGAAACTTCTTGTATTGGGACTGAACCACTTTATTCTTTCTATTGAACTATGGAATTAGAGATAATAGGGGCGAGATCATAGGAATCAACATGATAGGATGAAATGGGATCAAATTTGATGGTAAACCTTATATCGTATGTGGTCCTTAAAATCATGTGAGACCAATAAAAGGAAACATGTCCACCCACCTTGGTTGTGAAGTACCTTGATAAACAGATGGAAAATAAAGGAGGTAAAACAATAACTGATATGTCTTGGGTAATGGTCAAACTAGGACAAGGATGAAGGTTCATGTCAAGGTATTTTATGACTCATAATGTTTTGACTATAGATTCATCCATCTATAGACCGCCTTTAGAAACTAGACTATATTTACTTGCCTAAAGTGTCTATTATTTTTACTTAGGCATTACAAATGAGTATATCATGCGATTATGTACTAAATGTTGGATAATAATTAAAAACACATAAAAAGGTGGTGGTTTATTGAATGTACTTACTTGTTCATTCTTGTTATGGCATAAGCTAACCTAATACTTTGGATTTTGCATAATTGGTTCAAATAACATAGTCAACTTCTTCAAAGCTTCCTACAAGAGTATCCTTTAAGAGGAGATAGACAATACATCCCATGTGGTACCATTCAAGTTTGTCTTATTCATTTTTTCTACAATGTTTAAAGCGATACATGCGTGTTGTGCACAATTTATTATAGGTGTTGAGGATTCATTTCTTGCTTGCTCCATCATTGGAAAAGATGTCCGGGTTAAGAATTAACTTATTTTGTAGAGGGGCATACCCTATAAGGAAATATGATTTCTCATATTTTTCTAACTCCACCACATATTATTTTTCCTTAGGAAGAGGTATATATTGCCTTGAAAGGGATGGAGGAACAATACCTAGCTACCTCTTCTTTGACCTTATGTTTTTCAACAACATGGTGTTACAGTCTACTTGAGCTATCAATAGTTTTGTTGATTGCAAAAATCTCATCAAGTTTGTAAAACATGATATTAACCTGAGGGGAAGCTTCTTGTACTATTTCTTCATTAGTATTTAGGACCTCCATTAATGACTCTTATTGTTTGAATGAATTTTTCACCACGAGGATATGAACTTACATGCCTTTTGTATAACTACTTTGATTATGGGGTTTATTACATGGGAAACACCACTTGGCTTCTTGGACTACATTATTTTATATCGGAACAAGTGCCTTGTTTGTGCCGCAAATATGAAGTTATGTAGGAGAAATTGTTTGAAGGGAAAAATCAATATTGTGCCCTCAAAACCTATTTGACTGCTAATTTTGGCCATATTTATTGTTAAGATATTGATTTCTTTGGTGCTAATACCTTGATTAAAAATTTTATTTGAAGTTTTTCCTTGATTGAAGCGTGGGTAATTTTTAGGTGTTTGAGATTGTTGTCTCTTAAGGGATACATCTCATTTGATAATATTTTAACCAAAATGTTAAGGTTATCATTTCATCCAACTGTTAGTAGAATATGACACAAAGGTAGATGAGGAAGCATTTGGTTTTGGAATAGAAACAAGAGAAGGATGAATTCCTCGGGAAAATATAGAATAGGAGGTGCAACAAATCTAAAAGCCATTTTTCCAACTTGTATTAGATAATTTTCAGCCCTAAAGGAGTAAACTATCATTGTGTGGGATGAAGTTGGAGCTTAGTTGGTTGAGAAGCTGGAATTGAAAATGTCTTTGGAAACAACCTTAGTATCGTTAGTCTTTCCTTTTAATGTGGATTTTCTAAAAAAATGGCATTATATGGATTATGAGTGCTACTGACATACTTTATTTTGTGCATTTGTAATAAGTTATCTTCATGCTCTTTGAGTGTATGACACGAGATGGTCAAAATATCTAAACTTGTCAAATATAATTGATTCTTACAAAGGATAAAGAAATATTTGTGTAAAGTGATCTTGTATTTCACTTGTGGAGGATGATCTAGATGGAGTTGCAAAATAATCACAAGAAGAAGAAATAAATTAACACACAACAATAATCCATATGCATTCATACAATCATTGTTACATACACCCATATATATAAGTAATACCCCCTATAAATAAGGAGGTAGCTATAACCTCTCAAACCATCTCAAAACTATCTACATGAGTATTCCAAACTCACATAACAATATATTTGTTATAGTTATTTAATATAACAACACATAACAAATATTTACTAACTCATAATACTAACTTACTCTTCCAAGATAATAATTACTCTTGTAATTATTATTCACCCATATGGAGCACTAACCATAGATTTCCTAACATTCCCCCCAGTGCAAACATGGGGCAAACCTATCTTTGCTTGCACCTTCTTTCTTGAATAGGTGATTTCACAGGATGATCACAAACTCGGTGGATGGTTTTACATACAGTTGACTATGAACTGAGAATGGTAGTTTTAAAAAGTGGAGTACAACAAACCAAAAAGTGATGGTTTTGCATATGGTTTACAAACAACCAAAAGTGGTAGTTTTATAAAGTGGTTTACCACAAAATAAAAAGTGAAGGTTTTTAAGTGGTTTACCTACAACCACATCATGATGTGCCAAGTACTATTATTTTCCCTCATCAATATATCATTGCGGGGAACAACAGAGGAAAAATGCTCACATATAACAAACTGAAAATAGGAAATGGAACATTGGATCATGTTCCACCCTCAATATGAAATTTCCACTTATTCACACCACATAGCAAGAACACAATCATTGAAATATGAAGCACGCTGAAAACGGAACTCAAAAACAAAATGGAAAGCACACTACAAAAACTAAAAACAAATACTCGCACCACAAAATGACACCCTAACTACTATGAGGCCTCATCGTTGGCGGCCGATGAGAGATTGTTTGACCTCCTACCTCTGATGCCTCTAGCCTCTGGTTTCATGTTGCTAAATCAACTCTTTGTATCTTTGATGCTCATGATGCAAATATATATGATTATGAGTTTTGAATCGACAAAACCAACCTTTGATGTTTTAACAATAACTTGTTAACCGATATCCATTTTAAAAACCATAAAATACGTTAGAAATATTATTTCAATATATTTCGATGGTGTAGATAATTTCTAGAAATTTATCCGGAATCATTAGCAATTCAAAATTTTTTTAACAATTTTCCTAATTGATGGTGATTGTGTTTGTCCGAAATTGTTGATGATTATCAAAATTGTTGGCAATCACTATAAAAATCAACGATCTTTCTAGATCCACATTTTTATATGTGTTTCAATCTGCTCAACTTTGGATTACTTCATAGGTGGGGCAACCATAACTTCGCGACAAATATGACCCTTCATTGATCTCTTTACTGAGAGACATACCTGCTTCCGATACGGATGTGGAGAATGATCCAAATGGAGTTGCAGAAGAATCACAGGAAGAAGAAATAATTTAACACACAACAATAATTTGTATTCATTCATACAATCATTTTTATATAGACCCATATATATAGGTAATATCTCCCCTATAAATAAGGAGGTAGTTATAACCTCTCAAACCATCTCAAAGCTATCTATGTGAGTATTCCAAACTCACATAACAATATATTTGTTATAGTTGTTTAATATAACAACATATAACAAATATTTACTAACTCATAATAATAATTACTAATGTAATTATTATTTACTAACTTACTCTTCCAAGATAATAATTACTCTTGTAATTATTATTCACCCATATGGAGCACTAACCATAGATTTCCTAACATCACTTTCATCTAATATATTTCTCATGCTAATAAACATGGTCTTGTATTATAATACATAATTATTAATAGGTTCATTAGATCCTTGTTCCATTTTACACGGTTGTGCATGAGAAACTTTGTCCCCATTTTTTTATAGAGAATTGTGCCAAAAAGTGATTTTCCAAGGCAATAAAAGAGAACACCGAGTGTGAGGGGAGATCATATAACCATTGCATTGAAAAGTATTTAAGACTCCTAGGAAGATATTTCTAAGTAATATGCCATGAGAAGAGTAATCAAAGTAATCCATATGAAATGATCACATATGTTCAATGCGATCCCTTTTTCCATCATGCAAGGAGTTTAGGAGTAACCAAACTAATATAAAAGGGTAAGAGACCACTTCAATTTAAAGTGGGGTATGAAGTAAGTGGGTAGAATCCATAACATAAGAGAAAACATATACAACTTTTTGTAAGTGTAATATTTGAGCTTTTAATGCATGAAAAAGGGTTTCAAGAGATTGTGTATTATATGAAGAAGTGTGAGGACCATTATGAGTGGATGTAGGATGTGTAGTAATAATGATTGATCGAAGAATATGTATAGGTCAGATTGGTTGACTAAGTTCTTAAACTACTTGTTTATGGAAGATATCATCGAGAGCTTTCCAATACACTTTAAAAGGGACAAAACCAACTTTGTATGGAGAAGTTACAACCCGCAAAATATTGACATCAACGGAGAAAGGGGGACAGATACACAATAGGGACCGGATTTCCAACTAATGGTGTAATAACATATGGCAAAGAGAGATTGGTAAAAAATGGGTTTGGATTTCAACCTCCAATCTTTGATGGTTGAGATAGTCGGATGTGGGGACCACAACATGTGTCATATGGGGTCCAAAAACGGTGGGGTCCACTTTTTGTCAAGAGGGGGACCCAATCTCCTTGTCACCACAATGACATGACACATATTTTCAACCAACTCGTAAAGATGGAGACCGATCTAGTGAGAGATATGGGTGGATCGATCTATTTGAGTTATAATCGAGCTACATAATGAGTTGCATGGGTAAGTCAACATTGTTGGAACAAGTTTCAAAGTGAGCTCAAGATCTAATGTCACCTTATCACCTCGACCAAGGACTGAAAATCGCTTTCAAATCAATGGTGGGTGAGCTAAGTGTCAATCCCATGAGACATGCAAAACAAATAACAACGAATGACCCAAGCCACATAATCCACCAAATACCGCGAGCTATTAAAATCCCATCCTCGTCTTTAAACTACATAATGTGGGATGTTATTCCTACCATAATGGAGGCAATAAGAGGACTAGGTAAGACATGGTGGTGAGGGATTCAAACCCCTTACCCCATATTTTAATTTTTGTGCCAAACCACCATGTCACGCATCGGTGGTTATTTTAAGAATAAAGGATATACGTTATATCCACTAATTTTTGAGCCAAACCAAATATAAAGGGGGCTTGCATAGGCCACGAAACAAACTCAAGGTTCAAGCCATTCAAAGGCTTAAAGCTTGGAATGGGAACTTTATAAGCCTTTATGGAGGATTTTGGAGAGAAGTGCAACCACTTTTAAGGGAGGGGATGATTTTTTTAGCCTCTCTTCTAGAGAGAGTCTCAATATTTTTCCCGTAGAGGAGATTATACTTGCCCAGAGAGCCTGTTAATATGATGAACACATATACATTTAGATCTATTTTTCTATAAAAGGAGAGAGAGAGACCTTTTGTTCGAAAGGAGAATGTAATTTCACAATTATTGTGGAGAACCTAGTTTGAAGAGAAACATTGTACCATAGCCCGTATTATTGCGAAGAACTTGTGTAGCCTGAAGTCTCGTGAAGAGATATTTCCCATCACTCAAGAATTTTGTATTGCCTTCAATTAGGAAATATTTTATACCTTCCCATTTGTAACGAAGTAATTGTATGTGCCCACCAATACGAAGATTATGCCCATCATCAGTACAGAGATTGTACCTGTCATTGATATGGAGATTGTTCTCGATGGTTATGGAGATACATTTATTTCCCTTCATTAAAAAGATATTATAATTACACGTGGATATTGTGGATATTGTTGTTTGTTTTCATTACGGAGAGTTTACTGCTTGTTTTCATTACGGTGTCAGATTATGGGAAGGTTTTTGTCAACAGGGCCATGAATTTCCACGAAGGCAGGATAAAGGTATTTTGTTTTACAAGACACACGTGTCTCGGTGTAAAAATTATAATAAAATCACATTTACGTCAGTATTAGATTAAGTTCAAGAGAGTTTTTTCAAACCCAAATGCGTAGCCCATTGAGGTCAAATCCTTTAGCAATTTGGTGTTGTAGTGTTTTGTTATTCTTGTTAGTTTCCCATTATTATAAATTGAGTTTTTATGTTGATTTTAATATCTTCCAATTTTACAAGAAATTGAGAAATGGGTAATTAAGCCAATTTGAACATGAAATGGTAGGAAAATTGAGAATCAAATAAGTAGTTGAAATTTAGAGAAAAATAATTTAGTTTATTTGAGCTCATTTTCGGATCAAGTTTGGTATCAAAGAAGGTTTGGATAGTGGGTTCTCGCTAATGCATGTTTAGCCAAGTGTGTGATTCTTCCAATAGAGATATTTCCCCCCCCAATCCCCCTACCCCCAAACCTTGGCAAAGGAAGAGAACTTGGAGGATATAGATTGGTGGTTATTTCCCTTTAACCAAGAACCTTTTGGAGAATTCATAGTCATATTTCCCGGATCAGTGCACCGTATTGGTTTTATAGAGAGTGTGAGATAGCACACGGTCATAACCCTTATATTGGGAGATTTTTTTCCCTTGTAAAAGGAGAACAAGGAAAGTTTTCGATCATATCAAGGAGTAGCTTGAGGTATGAGAGCCATTACATATATTTCCTACTAGACAAAGACTTACAACCTATCCAGAGGGACCTACCCAAAGAAAAGTACCTAATATCTTGGGTAGATAAGAAAGTATTTACTTACATGGATAGTATATATATATATATATGTTTTGATTAGCATGTTTATTACACCTCCAATTCAATTTTGGGGATTCCATTATTGAATAAGCTTGAGGAGACTAACCCTATATATTTGAGAAAGTGGGAGGTAGAGAAATTGTTGAGAGTGAAATGTGGAGTAACCATCCGTGTCTTAGCTTATCACTTTTGTAGAAGTTAAAAGAAGAGTAAAGAGACACTCCATCAAGAGGCAATTCAAGAAGATTCTCCAAATTTATGATATCATTAAAAACATGTCGATCATGAGTCAAATTGATCTTCTAATAAAATTTGAAGTGGTCATAAATTGACATGGGAAGTTATTCTTTCATGGTGAGTATTATTCTATTTGAGATTTGTTGTGTTTGTGTGTTTATGTTGTAAAAACCCAATTTGGAAAATGTTTGTAAAGGAGTTGTTTTTATAATCCTTATATATTTCCTTATATTGTAAGAACACGAGTAGGGAAAATATAAAAGTGGTGACATGTTATAACACTGCATAAAATGCAATATTCTTTTCCCTTTCTGGAAAATTGAACACCAAGGAGGGTACGACATCATCTCAAATAGAACAGAATCACCCTAGCCTATGAGCGGTGCAACATATAAGAGAATTCACCAAGTTTAAGACCAAGTTACCAAGCATGCGAGGTCAATTATCAAAGATAGGAGGAGTCGTTAATTCTCTTTGTCACCTATGTCCGTAGGATCTAGTTTGCGTATTTAGCCTCTGAAGGAGAAAAATGAAGTATTTCCATACATGTTGGTGTAGTTTTAGATATAGCCTCGACTTATGGGATAATAACATATGATTCCCGTATTGGGAGAGAACTACATATCACGATAAACGAACTCATTTTAAAAAACACAACCATATATTACGAGAAATAGCCCCATATTGGGAAAAAGAGCCTCGTGTTGGGAGGGACAACCATGTATTATGAGGGACATATATGTAATGGAAGAGAAACAACCTCATATTGGGAGAGACAACCACATGTTGTGAGAGACTTCCCATGTTGGGAGAGATAACCACGTAATGTGAGAGACCGCCTTGTGTTAGGATAAATAGCACCATGTTGGGAATAGCAATCCCATGTTGGGTAAGATATCCTCGTGATGGGATAGATAGCTTCATACTTGAGAGATATGGACCCCAATGATCATAGAATCGAGGTAAGAGATAAAATTCCTCTTATTAATTTTTTTCTCTAAAGATTACTAAGCATAAAGTCATGCTTATGAAGAAAGAGAATCCAAAAATGGAGTGGCCCCTTCAAAGTGATTTTTTAGATTGAAGAATTTTGGTTGACCAAAATAATTTTAGTGGGGAGGAGTGATCCGTAGGATACCCATATGCTAGATTGACTACATAAGTTCCTAAACTTCTTACTTATAGAATGGCTCAAAGAGATTTCTAACACACTTTTAACGGGATAAAACCAACTTCGTATGCACTGAGTTGTGACATGCGCGAGATTGGTGTCAACATGTAAAAATGGGATAGGTTCATAGTAGCGACTAGGCTAACCAATTAATGGCGTGAAAACATGTGGGAAATAGAAATTGGTAAAAATATGTGTTTCATTTTCAACCTATAGTCTTTAACGGTTGAGATGTTTGAATGTGAATCCCACAACATGTGTTGGTTGAATCCCGATAGCTAGTGGGGTCCAATTTTTGTTAGGAGGGGGACCGACCATCTTATCAACACAATGACACAACACACATTTTAAAACAACTTGGTGAGCTAGGGAATGAGGTGGTGAGTGAGGTGGGTGGATCAAGCTAACCAAGATCATCTAATGCCACCTTATCACCTTGGCCAAGGACCAAAACTCACAACAAATCAACAGAGGGCGAGCTAAGTGTCAAGCCCATGATGCATGCAAAAAAATATCAATGTGTGGCCCAAGCTACATAATCTACCAAATACCACGGGCTACAAAATTCATATCCTCTCCTTTAAACCACCAAATGTAGGATTTTATCCTGCCACAATGGAGGTGACCAAAGGAAAAGGGGAGACATGGTGGTGAGGGATTTGAACCCCTCACCCCACACATTTTAATATTTTTTGTCAAACCACCATGCCATGTATGGATGGATATTTTAAGCACAAATGATATAGCTTATATCCACTAATTTCAAGGCCAAACCAAGTATAAAAGGGGGTTACATAGGCCACCAAACAAACTTAAGGCTCAAGCCATTCAAAATCTTGAAACATGGAGTGGTAGCTTTTAAGCCTTTGTGGAGGATTTTGGTGAGAAGTATAGCCGCTTTTTAGGGAGAGGAGGATTTTTGTAACCTATCACCTAGAGAGAGTCTAAATAGTTTACCTATAAAGGATATTACACTCGTACGGAGAGTCCATTATTACAGAGATAAATACTTTTGAATCCCTTTTCTGTAAAACGAGAAAAAGATGGCCCTTTTGTTCGAAAGGATAATGTAGTTTCCCAATTATTACGGAGAACTTAGTTTGCAGAGAAACATCATACCGAAGCCTATATTATTGCAAAGAACTTGTATAGCCCCGTAATAGGAGATCACATCCTTATAAAGAGACATTTCACATCACTAGATAAATTTTATTGCCTCCAATTAGGAGATATTTTATGTTTTCCCATTTGTAAAGGAGATATTATATGTGCTCTTCAATACAGAGATTATGCCCATCGTCAATACATAGATTTTGCATGTTATTGTATGGAGATTGTTCCCATCATCAAATAGAAAGATTATGCCTGGTGGTAACAAAAATATTATTATTTTCTGTCATTAGAGATAATTGTGATTTCCCATGGTTATTATCGAGACTTTCTTCCATCTTCATTATGGATAATTGACCACCCATCATCATTATGGTGCCAAATTGTGGGAAGGCCATCATCAACAGAGCCAAAGCTTTCTGAAAGGAAGAACAAATTTATTTTGTTTTGCAAGCCAAATGCATTATTGATGTAAATTTTTACAAATCATATTTACGTTAGTAATAAAGTTGTTCAAGAGTTTTTCCGACCTAGAAGACATAGCCCATTAGGGGTGAACTTTTTATCAATATGGTGTTGTAGTGTTCTCTCTTACTTTTAGTTGCCCATTATTGTAAATTCAATTTTATGCTTATTTTAATATCTACCAATTTTTATGGGAAATTAAGAAATGGGTAAGTAAGTCAATTTGAAAGTGAAATAGTGGAAAATTTAATAATTGAATAAGTATCCATAATTTGGAGAAAAATAAGTTACTTTATTTAAGCCCATTTTTGGATCGGTGGTGGTTATAGAAAGAGACATAGAAACATTTTGTATTGAAGTATTAGGTACCCATAAGGATGTAGGCATTGTAGATGAGGAATAATAGACGTATCTATATGAGATAGTGAAGCGTGTTTAATTTGATCTCTAAAAACATAAAGAAGAAGATCAATATTTGTAGGATTCTCGTGTAAAAAGTGTAAAATGTTATGTCTCATCTTCGGGAAGGTCATGAGAGTGAGTGTTAAGATTGTGATTATAGCCTTCCTATTGGGCATATCTTTGTTAATAGTGAAGAAATCATTAGAATAGATATCCGTGATAAAATAATGCCAAATATTAGGCACCTTGTCGTATTATCTAAAGAAGGATGCACTAAGGGGTTTCATTTGTAATTTGAATATCATAGGATATTGGAGACGATTACATGATGAAGTAGAGTAAAAAAATAGATACATCACCAAAATAAATGAAGATACTCATGTAGACAATATCAAATCACGAGTCGGGTTCACAAAAATTTGTACACCCTTATTAGATTATATGAAATCTAGTTTAGTGAATTAAGTATATTAAAGCATGTAAGGAAGATACATGAGATTATTCTAATTAATTAACTTCCAACATTAATTATCTAATATCAAAACAATATATTAATACTTGTAACTAATGTATGAGATAATATATGAACTTGAAAACACAAGAGGATGAGTGCACTTGGCTATTTAAAAATGAATCTAGGAATTTTTGGGTATGCAAACTCTTAGAACATGAATATTTGAGACATATGATGCTTTGTTAGAAGAACTATGGCTGGAAATCGACCTAGAGCATGACCGTACAACTCTGTCGGGACCATCCGTACGATCTTGACCCTAATATACATTCTTGAAGCCGTTTAGATTTTAGCTCTGTAACTTTTAGAGACTTTTGTCTACCTAGAAATGGCTATCACCGCACAAACCCTAATTGTTGGTCATGTTGTAAATTTCTAAAAACATTGTGAACAATATATCAAACCCTAACCGTGGATGGAAAACCTTTCAACACAAGCATTAGTTAGGTTATGGAAAACCCCGTGCACTACCAAATTTGGCACTTCTTGAAGAGGAATAAAACCACACATCATTCTCCACCTAGCATATGATATCTGAATGAATGCAATTATGGTTTGGAAACTTATTTGAAAATTCTTGAGTTGAGTTTGGATCTTATTAAAATACTTGGAGAAGGGATGTTTGAGTGCTTGTAAATGAGACAAGTTGATTCTTTCACCTAGTAAGAAGCTTCATATATTTTTTAATTGCTTCCATAATGAAAGTACATGAGACTTTGTGATATTTAGGGAGCATTGGGTGTCTTACGAAATAGTAGGAAGTGAGTGTATCAATGTAGTGCCATAGGATTTCTAAGTTAGCAAATGATGTAGTGTTAACTTACGTATATATGGTTCTAAATGTAAATTATCAAAGAAATGACGACCCATAGAGAGTAAAATACCCATAGGAGAATGTGAAACTAAAATCAAATATAGAGGATATGTAGATGTAAAATCATACAAATAGGTTTTGATTGGATATAAGTTCCTGACCAAATTGTACGACCTTGACTAGGGATGAGAAACATGAAAACTAAAGTTTACATCATGTTAGTTGGGATTTGTCTATGGATTTTATGAATTTAACTCTTAGAAATTTGTGGCATATTAGTGTGTATGACTAAGAAATATAGATAATATATCATTGGATTTACTAGGAGGGAATAGAAAGGGTGTGTTTATCTTAGCAGGAGTGCATTGTCAAAACTAGCAGTATCAAAGGCTGAATTACCAAATTTTTAGTGTTTATAGGTTCTATTAAAATTAAAGGATACTCATGCAATTTTAATTTTCTTTGGTGATTTTAGTGAAATGTTAAAAGTATAGGGTTTATATTTTGGTTGAAATTTTGTGTCTTCAAGGAAAAATACGGGGTTTCCTTAGACACAAAATTACAATTCAAAACTACAGGGGTTTTTATTGTTTAGGGTATGTTTTAGTTTTGGAATAATAGATCATGGATTTTAGAATTATTTTAGGTTTTATAAGATAATTTATGGGTATTTTAGGGATTTGTACTATTTTTTCAATGTTAAAAATTTTTGCAATAAAAATGTGAGGAGAGTTTTTTAAGGCCTTATGGAATCTAAAATGGGGTAGTATTTAGGTATTGTATGATTATTGAGTTTTTGCCCTCAAATTATTATGGTATTTTAGTGGTACATCATACTTTTTGGAAAATAATAGTGGATTTCTCTTGAATAATATATGCCAACTTTGAAATATTGTTCCAATTTTTAAGGTAAGGAGAAGAAATTTCCACATAAAGCGACATAGGTATATATTCCATAAAATAAATAGAAATGACAAGATAAATTGTTTTATAAGTGTAAGTGTGATTATTGTTTTATTTTTATTATATTTGTAAAAATTTATGTTTAATGAGTAATTTTTGTCTTTTCTATAAAAATAATTACTATTTTTTAAAATATATTTCAATTTTACATCTTTTGTAAATAATAGATTTATTGGTGTATAACCTTATTGTTACATTTTTAAACTAAAATTGAAACCCAATATTTTTAGTTGGGTCGGTAGCTTGATTAATGATTCTAGTTCAAAATCCTAGACTCACCATGGGCATAGAAAAGTTCATTCCTACTATGCTTGATGCACTTACACACGACACTCTAGTTTGTGTGCTTGGCCAAACCTAAGTGAGTTTTTATTATTTAATTATTATATTATTTCTTTAAAAGTATTTTTTAATGTATGTATGTTTCAAAGAAAATATTATTTTTTAGATTTATGTATCTATAATATCACCCTAATATCAAGGGAATCCAAATTAAAGATAATACTCTTTTCCTCACAATGTGAGTCGACAACTTAAACACACTATGTTATGCTAGTTAAAGTTCAAAGCAGATGGATATGACACTAAGATTGATCAAGGGACCTTATGAAGAAACTTAGAATAAACAAATACAAGGATGTCCTTATGTATAAAAATACAACAAATATAAGGTCAATTTTTCATTTTGTGTAAGAAAAAGTGAAAAAGAAGTATCATATTTGAGTTTTATAGCTTCCTTGGAGTATGAAGCAATGGTTGTACTTGAATATTAGATCTAAGTGGGTTTGAGGCCTAGGAACTAATCATGTTATTAAATAGAGCAACAAAGGGGTAGCATAAATTAAATAGAGCAACTTGCCAAGAGGCCACAAAAGTGTGATTTTTGAGTTAATTTGTAAGGAAAGAGTAATAACAACAATAGAACACCGAAGAAAATAACAAATAGAGAGATAAAATGAGAATATGCAAGTATAATTGACTTAGCTACTTGGGAAAACCTCCACACCTTGCAATAAGACTCAAATGCTCAATATTATGATCATATACTAGATACTAACACACACACACACACACACACACACACACACACACACACACACACACACACACACACACACACACACACACACACACACACACACACACACAGACACACACAACATAACACAAAAACACACAGACACACACACACCTCCACACACTTTCACAAGACTCAAATGCTCAATATGATGATCATATACTAAATAACATAAAAAAATAGAGGGACAACCTCCACACCTTTCACACACACTCACACACACATACACACACACACACACACACACACACACACACACACACACACACACACACACACACACACACACACACACACACACACAAAAATGTTATGTAAACCACCCAAGCTAGCATATTAGGTATACGAAAGCTAAAAAAGTGATATGACATGTTTAGATATTATTTAATCCAAAAGTTTTCTATACATATCCTAATATGTGACCTAGGATTATGGGCATAACATGCCCCTTCGTTTCAAAAAAAACATTGTCCCTAATGTTAAAAATTATGAATATTGATTCAAACATGTATAATCCTCCATGTTGATGATATTTGGATTATGGTACATGAAATATTCTTACGCATATGTCGCACTTCATTTTCTTCAATCTTCTACTTGATTAGATACTCATTAGTTACTCTCTTCTTCACCCTCTCGGTGCACATCTAAATAATTTTCTCACGTTCCAAATTTATTTGTGCTTCTTTATCCAACTCATGTAACTCTATCTCGAATGATTTTTTTGTAAAATAACAATCTCAAAAATGTGATCATTATGTGAAAGTGGAAAACTCTCTTTGAGACTAGAGAGTTTTTTTTTTGTGTTCATTGTGTTCTTTGACTACTTGAAACTTTGGTTGGATCTTCAATGTTGAGATGGTGAGTGGTGGCTATAAATTTGGATATATTCTGGAAAATTTCTCTCATATGTTGGTTGTCTAATAGCATATCCTCCACAACAACTAACTAATTTTCCACCTTCCTAAAAATCTAGTAGTGTGTGGGTAAGTGGTTGTTTTTATTCCATTGAAGATAATTGTGTTGTAGAGCCCTTAATTATCTTCATTTATCATAGCTCACCCTTTGAGATGAATTTACATGCAACATATTCAACTAAAACATATTTTCATTTGAAAAATAAATAAATGAATCATTCCTAAAAGTTCATTTCAATCATGCCTAAGGTTGTGAGAAATTGGACTCCCAAAACAATGATTTCTCCGCCTGGGGAATAGCCAACATGGGGAATCTAGTATCCCATTTCAAGTTTGATACTATGGAATTTATCTGAATAATTGATTGTACCACCATATGAAATCATGACCTAAAATTTTGGAGTTGGGTAAATAAAATAGTTCAGATGTGCCTCCAAGTTATTATCGATAAAATTAAGTCTACTCCCTCAATCAATCAATAATGGCACCTTATGTTCCCTAAGAATACCCCTTACCTTGATGGTTTGTGGTAAGATAACACCTACCATTGTATGGAAAGAATTAGTCAATTGGGATTATCTAAACCCTATTTCATCCATGACCTCTACTTATTTTTATTCATCTTTGACTTCATCATTAATGGCCTCAATGTAGAATAATTTCTTTTGAACGCATCTATTTCCTTTATTATATTTCATATCACAATTAAAACATAAGAATTATTCTTGTTTCTCTTTAATTTATTGATTATTCAAACTAGTAGGCTAAGGGAATGATTTTTTTGGAACCATAATCTCTTTGTTAGTAGTGAAAGTCCTATATTTGATCAACTTTTTTTCCTCTACATGTCAAAAACAACCATGGATTATAATGCAAATATTTGATTGAGGAGGCTAATAGAAATTTGGATTATATCCTTTGTACCACCCAAGAACATATCATTTATATGATCCTATAAGATGAAATTCACATATAAGGATAGATTTTGGAATGGTTGGATATAATTCTTAATTATCCCTATTTGTCGCAGATTTTTATTGGCTAAAATATTTCTCTGTTAAAATGTTATTGTATTGTATCTATAGCTCATATATGAACATTGATCGGGTAATAGGAGACCCTTTTTGACCCAAAAAAAAATTGATAGCTTGCATACTAGATTTAGGCATAAGGGTTAAACTTAGTAAGCACAAGTGGTTTTTGGACAGTGTACATGCACTTGGTTTTAGCAAGTGCACACAGGTGGAAATCATCAAGGAATGCACATGAATACTTGGAAGGCATAATCAGCTAAGGAAAGAGAAAGAATATAGGAGAGGGTAACTTCCATGTGGAGTGTACAACCAACGATATCAACGAAGTGAAAAATATGGAAGAGGATAAAAAGACAACAAGTACAAGGAATACGATGACATGTAGTAGAAGGAATATCACCTAGTGATATAGACAAATCCCTTGATCTATCACCAAAAATCACGAGATGAATTTTGATACTCCACTTGAGCATAGGAAATACTAGGCATTAGCCTTACATTAATGGTTTCCCTCATCTTTCTAATTTCTTCAACCATTATAGTAATCCCCCCACATCTAATTTCAATGGGAAATGTATACTTCCACCATGAGGATAATATATTAATAGGTGAACAATACCTAGTTAAAATGGGTTACTTGGTTGGTTGTTGTATTTATTATTATGGGTGTTACTTCCATGTAGGATTACAAGTGGATATTATATTTAATACTTTTCTCACCAATATAAGCTTGTTGTAATCCGTTAATGGACACCTCGTGTAATCTTGAATGAATGAATAAATATTTTTTCAATCTAGATATCTCCTTGTTGTGTGATGTTGAATTGTTCATGTTTTTACATTTATTACCAAATAATATTATGTTTATTTGTTAATTATTCTTGTGCAACTCCCATATTCTAAACCAATAAGGTATTTGTCACAATAAGCATGCGGGATGAATCCCATATGATATGTAGGAGTACATAGTGGGTGGTAGGGGATTATATGTGTGTGTCAGTCGCTCTAGGATAAATAGATGGGTCGATATAGAAACCCCAACATTTTGGTTCTATTGTCGTGAGCTTGTTTATTGAGGAATGGAAAATTTTAAAGAGAATAATGCTTGAGCATGTAAAAAATGGTTGGATGAAAAATTAAAGGAATACGTGCATAATCATCCAAGTTGTAAAGGGAAAATTTTGAGAAAATGAAATTTTTATGACTCTTTTTACTCAATCTTATTCTATTGTTTCCCCATCACTTATATGTTTGTATTGTGGTGTTATTACTAGAAAATATGAGGAATCATAGAATAAATTAACCTTAGACATAAGAGTGTCTCACGGTATTGAAAAATGTTGTGAGAATATGGATGTATGGTGTTAATTTTGTGTACAAAGTAATAATAGGAAATTACCTATTGGATTTTATGGTATCTACATATTCATGCTTGGAAGATGTGAAGTATCGGTTAATGCACGAAATGAGAGGCATGTATATCTTATCCCTACCTCTTCATATCAAAATTCTCTTTGTATTTTGGGATATTGAAACACCACCCATGAGTGGATAAGTATATTTCATGTCATTGGTGGATGGTGGTTGGAAAAAGTGTTTAGAGGAAATGATATTGACATGGTAATAGAGGAAGCTAAGATGGAATATGAGGATAAGAGAGAAATCGTCATTTACATATATGATTAGGGAGGATAATATTATTGGATGTTATGAGGAGATATTATGATGTTGATGCAACAATGACATCATATGATGGAGATTCTACACCACCCGAATAAAAATTTGGTACCTTTGTTGATAAACATCCACAAAAAGATACATGTGCTACTACCCTCACCATTAAAAACAAGTAACTATGTAATTGTTAGAAATTCAAAATATAGATAGTGACTAACAAAAGAAGAGTAAGTTATCATCAAAGAAATTGTTGGGAATTTATAATTACAACAAGTGATCCCATATACATCATTGACATGATTTATACCTAGCATGCAAGATCTAATACAATCAAGTGACTAGAAGCATTGGAGAAACATTGAATGTATCACCTACTCAAAATCAACAACTTATTAATCCACCACCAAAAAGCCACTCATTCGAACCCACCAGTTCAAAATCCCCTATACATAATCCTCCTATCCAAAACCCACTAATCCAAAACCAACATGCTCAAAACCATCCATGTACACCTATACAAACTTGTTTTAATGACTAGTCCATGAAGCTCATGGAATATATAGGTGTTTAAAATTTAGAAAACAATTTTCATATGTGTGAAATCATATGGTATGCGAATGGAATAACATTCCCAAAGAGTAAGGTAATTAATTATGTTACTATGCTCTTAGACTGTGGGCATATGTGGTATCAAAAATATGATCCTTTACTGATAGGTAGTGGATTATAATGTACTAAAAACGTTTTTTGAGGACTTCAACATCCCATAGTTCTAATAACAAAGTATAACACTCTTAAAGGAGATAAAACAAGGTCCTATTAAGAGTGTGTATGCAAATGATGTGAGATTTAATACCTTGATATCAAAGTTGTCTTATGACCTCCACCTATTTTAATATATGCAATGGTTTTAATGTGGATTGGTGATGCATTTCCCGAGAATTCCCTCTTAATGAATAATTTTTTAGATCCACGTGGATCCTTAGAGGTGTAGCTAAGTGAAAAATATTAGGAATCATAAATACAATATTAATCCCATTCCTAGAGGCATAGATCTCCAACATAGCTAAAAATTTGTAAATACTCATGGACTAGGTGCATAGAATAAACACATAAGGATATGGTTCTTATTATTGCAAGTATAAGGGAATATGAAGAATAATTTCCCAATGAAAAGTATGCACCTTGCTATAAAGGTTTATGAATCTAAAAAATGACCATAATGTAATTTTCCCCAATACTCTAAAGGGTGTAGTAGGTTAAGGTTTCCTTATGGTGATGAGTATATGATAACCCATGACATAGAACACTTTCGTGTGATATAAGAGGCTAAAGAGGTGTGCATGAGATGTGCAATCCAAGAAATAGTTACGCCTAACACAACCAAATAAAAGTTATATTTTTGGAAGAATTCAGGTGTGACATAGGCTCAAGAAGGGGAGGAGGAAGGTATTACCCTATAATTTGGTACAAGTTCATTGACCTAAGTCATTATCAACTTGATTTTCCCAAGTTTCAAACTTGTGGATATTGTAGGAAAGCATGCAAGACTAAGGATTGCCCAAATTTATGTAAGTAGATGGCCAAAATGACATGAACCATTTGGTCAACATCTCAGTATGTAGCAACATGTGTATGTTGTTAAGTCATATTTCTATAGGACATGAACCATTTGGTTCCCCTATCACTTGACTTCCCAACCTCATAAGCCCACCTTTGTGGCAATAATTATTTTTATCCCTTGACCTCATCAAAGCCTTCCTCTACATTGACCTCATCTAGGGCACCATCTACCTCATCAAAAATTCCACCTTCGTGGCCATATACTTTCACATCCTATCCTAGACACCAGCTAGACCATTTTCTTGACCATATTTGTAGTTTTGCACATATTTTGATGTCTTCCTTTGACCCTTTGGTCCCATATACCTATTACATCCATACGGTGGATTATCCTTGGATTCCCTCCATTCTTGTAGTAATCTTCCAACTCATAGGTCCATAGGCCATTAACGTCACCTCCATTGAGGTCATGTTATGTTCCCTACCAATGTGTTTTGAAGGTTATTACCATGTTTAGCTTATGTTTTTGACATGGTCATTTCAGACCCCAGGTCTTTCTCTGGGGCATCATTTTTTCATTCTCTCATCTTCCCATTCCTACACCTTTTTTATATATCTCTTACAAACTCATGAGTGATTCCGTTTTAGGTCATCAATCCCTAGTTTGAGGGGAGTGATGTAACCTATAATTTACTATGAATAACCTAGGAGTATTGGCACATCACTCACTTGAGTTGAGTGCTCACCCGAAGCACAAAAAGGTACCAGTCCCTCTTTAGAGTTGTTTGTACAGGATATGAGTGAGATGATGTCTTAAACATATCTAGATTCATAACTAAATATAAACATTCCACAAAGGTGCATAAACCAGATCCAAATCTTAGAGAATCGTGAACTAAATTTTAACTATAATAAGATTAACCATACAAGAACTAGATTCGGTTGTCTAACACCATTATCCAACCAATATAATTAATTGCATTAAACACTATAAAACACAGAAACTTCTTACACTACAAAGTATCTCCATAAGTCATGTGCATGTAAAAACCAATAGCATAACTCTATAATAATTCACCGCTCTAAACTCCACGGTTTAACTACATATTTATAGAGGTGAGGAATTTCCCTTCACCACCCATGCACTTCTCAAAATATGTTTCATGTTGATAATATATATGAACCTTTACAATAACATGCACAACATACAAGTGTTCTAATAATAGATGTCCTATAGTTAACTCTAAAAAGAAATCCTATTATTAGCTTAAAATATGCATGACACTTATCAACCACTTGTTCCCAAAATACCATTGTGTGTAGCACAAGTCTTCATCTCTACATGTGCTCCACACGCTATCTCCAAAAATATCCCTTAACCATAAAATAGCTAAGTCCTGAGCTTGGGATCTTGATACTATTATAGCTCTGTGAGTTTCCAGCGCCCTATCTTCACTTGCCCAATACTTAGAATATTTTTGGCTACTCAATAGGAGCACATCATCATATAATTCTACATATTTCACATCCTTATCTATCACATCTTGTTTCGTCTCTCGGCTTTCCTACACTAAACCACTTAACAAAAAGGGGAAAATAAAGACACCTAAAATTAGCACCACTAATTCCTATATTTGTGTTCACTTAAGTCTCCACATTATCACATCAATATTATCATCTTTAATCCTCTATCCTAAGTCTTATTTCTCCCCATTATATTTACTCCCCATGAATATCATTTTAAATATAAATGTGTAAAATCATTACTTGACATTTTCTTATCATGGTGCAAATTTCAAACTACACTCATTATCACCCTACTCAAAACCGTATAGTAGGGTTAAGATGTAAGTTATGATCCTATTGTTGTAGTATTTTCTCATTCATTTCAAAATAATGAGTTATCCACTAAATAAAGTACACAACTTATAAATTTTTGAGGGTTTATGTTACCCCAAATGCGTGATGGGTGGACAAGCGAGAAAGTAGATGGTGGATTCCATTGTTGATTACCTACAAATAAAATGAGTTGAAACATGATTGATTATATAGATTTATGTGGGGGATCCCAGAGAATGCCGGCTCTAAGAAGTGATTAGCTTCCTTAGTGGATGTTAACCCCTGTGTTTGATAAAATAAGGTTAAAGTAATACTAATAAGCTGGATAATATGCAAAATCTGAGGCACCCAGAAACTGAAATATGCATAAATGTAAGGCACATAAAAATATGATCTAGACAAATGCAAAAGAAGATTACTCGGTAGGGTTTGACGGTGACTAGGGCTGAATAGAGTTAGGTCAATGATGACTAATGGTAGAAGGATGAAACAATGTAAATGTCGATCTGGAAGCTCTAAGTGTAAACCAAATAGAACATATACCGGAGACACTAGAAATAACTTTGTAGTAGGGGTCTGAGGCAAAGAAATGAAAGGGATGCAAGGTAACAAGGATCAAGGTGGATTGGATTGAGAACAAGACAGACTCGAGAGAAGAAGGGTAGCAAATTTGGGGTCTAGAAGCAATGCAAGGGATGGATCGGGCACCGAGAGGAATCAAACAAAGGATGATGACAGAGGACTAGGTCGAGGGTGACTCATGCGGTCGATAGAGACTTGGGTAGTGCTAAACGATGCCCAAGGAAACAAGCTAGATCGTGAGAACCCGTGAGTAGAAGAACTGATAAAATAGGCTTATAATGCAGTCTGATTGTTTTTGGTCCTATAAAAGGTTAGATGCACACAAAGGCAATGATAATATTTTAATATTTGAACAAAAAAACACAAAATGATAACAATCTCACAAAGGATGATCCCGAGTGATGAAGGACAAGTTGAAGGGAGCTCTAGGGGGTATGTAGTTGTTGCATGGATGCTCATGTACAAGAAGAAGTTTACATGTTACAAGAAATATCGGGTGTATGCATGCATCGATGATTAATGGAAATAAATCACTAGCTTTATAGGGTCGACGACGACTAGGTTGGGTCACCATCGATTGTGGGGAAATTTTCCCCAATGGGGATATATTTTTATTTTGGCGTGGTTTTGATTTTTTTGATGAGTAGAAAATTTTCTTTAAAGCATGCAGATGGGATTGGTTGTTTAGGGCTGAGTTGGGGATAAAGATAGGTTAGAAAAAGCATAGAAAAGCATGGAGATGCAAATTTAGAATAAAAGCATCCCAAATGGAAAGTTGGTTAGGGCATGGATAAAGATTAATTAATTAATTAATATGACTTAATTAATTAATGGGAATTAGATGGACATTTTAATTAAATAAGGGGGATGAATTAAATAAATATGTGCATGCGGGCAATAAGGGTATAGATACCGAATTTAGGTGTCTACACCTGACAACCTAGACAACCTATATGGTCATGGATTGACGCATCCTCCAAATTTTATTTCAAATGGATTATCTCTTTAGGTGTTTTTATCCACCTTAGATGGCCTTTACATAACAAATTACCTTCAAAACCTTATACAAGCAATTTTATATCACTTAATTTACTAACCTAGATATAACCTAGCACTTTTATGATCTCTCATTACAAATACTAACACAAAAGGTACAAAAGTTTTCCTAAACCTTCCCAAAGTTGATGCACATCCATTATGGTAGTCACTACTACAATTCGCTCAATATAAAATGATTTCATCTTCCCCCATTTCCAAGCATTCAAATATCCCAACTCAATGTCTTAGCAAGAGCACAATCATCTCAAGCATGGTCAAAGTGGTTCAAATTTCCAATTAGATGCATCCATATAGATATTACATGCTATGTGGAGAACTACATGTGGTTTGAGGCCTATTCATATTAGTTCCAATGTAGGTAGTGCATAGATTACACTTCAATCCAATCACTAACCTCCTTACATGGTATTTCACCCATAGTTAGGGTTTGAGGTTGGTTGAGATGATTTCATATGGTTTTGGGATAGTGTGACACTTAGGGTTTGACAGTGACACATATTTCTAGACCACTAAAGGGCACAAAAAGTTACAAAACCCCACTCCAAGAAGGCCCAATATTTTACATCAGGTCCAAGTCCATACAATTGATCCTAACATAGTTGTACATTTCCCTACTAGGTTATTTTCCAGTTCCTAGTCTCAAGAATAAAGAATCTCCAAGTTCGGTACACCAATTTTTTCTATTCTATGCACCTAGATGTCTCATGTATCACTCTATATAGCTAATTACATCTCTCCTCTTATGTATTTGAACTTGTAGCATATTGTTATCACTAGTTACAAGTATTGATGAATTATTTTAATATTGCATGATTAACATTGGAAGTTAATTAATGAAAGTAACCCCTTGTAATGGGCCTTACATTCCTTTTTATTTTGTTAACATTTCCACAGAATTTAAAAAAATTGAAAGGGTGTAAACATTTGTGAACTTGGATCTTGAGTCAATTTTTTGTTAAAATGCTAGTTAACCTAGGGTTCACTTATGTTTTCACATCTTTGTTTCTCTTCATCTATTCTTTGTCTTTATATATCATCTTGATTAATCCTTAGATATTCTATCATATTTTCCTTAATCACGGAGGCTCTCTCTCTATAATGATATAATATTCCCTTATGTATGTACACAACAAGGTACTATGGTCCCACTATTGGCTCATATTCTAATACTTTGATATATTTTTTAATACCTTTTTATTTGTCATCACTGACCATGTACAAGGTGAAGGCTCTAACACTAACTTTCACAATCAATCTCATGGATTTCCCAAGGATGGAGTAGAACATCTTACATGTTTTTTACAAGATAATCCTACTAATATTGGCATTCTTCTATATTTTTCACGGGATCAACTTAAGTATGCTTCATAATATAATATAAACACATCTACTATTCCCACTTTTGCATTCCCACGTCTATTGGGGAAACTCGTATTCTAAAACCTAATGTCTTTACATCCATTCATATGGATACCTTTTTCTATACATGTAATCATAGTGGGTCACATGTTTCTTCTTCTATAACGCAGGCTATTGAAACCCTTGTTCATACTTTACAAGCTTAAATCTTAAAATTATAACAAGTTGCATCCACTTCTTCTCATGTTATGGATTCTACTCATTTGTTTCATAACCCACTTACACTCAAAGTTTCTTCTTATCCATTTAATTTTTTTATTTCTTCTACGATTCATTTTATTATGACAAGATTGACCTCACACAATACCTTTGATCATTCCATATTGCTTTCTTTGACTATGCATATAACAATATATTACTTACAAATATCCCCCTAGAAGTCTCAAGGAATTTTCCTTACAATGATTATATGATGTTCCCACAATTATGTGTGATATTTCACCTCTTTGGAAAATCAATTTTTGGCATAGTTTTCTATCAATATTGGGGACAAATTTTATTATGCTTGTAGACACAAAATCTATGCACTTGGGTACATTTCTAGGTCCTAAAATCATGATAGCATTTACATGATTCCTAATCAAGAAATATAGTAATTGACACTCCCTTTAGCCTATTACTTGGTCTTTTGTACTTTTATTAGCTTTATAAATCTTTCACTCTTCTGGCATTTGATTGTTTTATCTTTCTATGCCCTCCGACACTAGCACCCAGTTAGGACACTAGTGCAAGATGCTCATATCCTTCTAGGAACTATTATCCCTCTTTACCTTTTTCTTCTCCTTTTGGACCCCTTTCACTTCCTAATTACCTTTTACTACTTTGGTTCGACCTTTCAGTTGTCAATTAAGAAATTCAAACAAGGGAATCATATAAATACGCAATTATGTTTTTAAAATAAAGGACCAAGCACTAAACATTACATACTACCACCGAAGCTTGCATCCAAAGGAACAAAGAGCATCAAAGGCATCCATCTAGAACTCATTTAAGGGAAAAGGGTTGTATCAATTTTGCATACACAATTTAGGAGGGGAAGTATATTCTATTTCATCCCACACATTCTATACATTTGTCACATTCTATATCTAGCCTATTATCATTGTGTAAATTACATAAGGGAATCCTAGGGCATCATTTCTACACACATAATAAGTACATGGAATCGATATGTAGTGCAAAACACTCGGTCGTAAGTTCACTCTTTGGGTGATCGTTAGGGTCATTCCGACTCCCCATTCTACATTTTCCTTTTTATATTTGATATGGTATGTGGGTATATGTAGGTGAACTTATTTCTACATGTTACGGTACATTTGTAGATCAATCAGTGGATCTAGAGTGACAAACAGAGACCAACAACGAAGCTTATTCTGCATAGATAAGATCAAATCCCAAACAACTACACAAACACTAACACCTAGAATGGATGCTAATACTTGGGCACTCCTGTCCTCTCACGAAACTCCTTTCGGCATAGTTCCAAATCACAAGACCTCTAGTTTACATTGATGAAGTTATTCACATTTTTTTCTAGCTATTCACCTTCCCGAGATAACTTCATGTTCGCTCGAAAATCAGCTAAGTCCCCTACCTCTCCTTTTGCTCAGGTTTTCATATTGCACATGCTTTATTTCTTGTATCTTACTATATATTAGCATTTGTACATCATTTATTAGAGTAGTTACTTTGAAAATAATATTTAATTCAATTTTTAAAATCATTTGGTGAACCCATATCCTCCTTAGAACATTATTCATTCTTGCTTTGTTTCCATCTTTGATACCCTATGTTCCTATCACCATGAGTGTATCCATCCCCACATTTTTGTGGGCTAACCTTGAATGTCAAACTAAAATCTAATCTTTTCTATCCAACACTTATATTCATCCACATACTTCTCCTGAATATGTGTATCATAAATTTACTACAACATTATCTTTTAAGGAAGAAAATATTACTTTTACATCTACAAAAATTCCTTCTCAATCTATTTGAGATAATGGCCCCTTCTCTATATTCATGTTTGCATCAAAAACATAGGGGTTAAGCGAGCATTAGTCAACAATGGGTCTGACCTTAATATTTTCAATTTAGCATTCCTTCATGAAATTGGCATTTCTGAAGCCTCTTTGCTTTCCTCGTCTGTTTTTATATGTGGCTTTGATAACATCCTCAAATGGGTCTTAGGAAAAATCACCCTCCCTATGATCGTTGTTATCCCAAATTTCCCCCCAGAAATTTTGGTCAAAACAAGCCTTACACATAAAGAAAACATGAAGGGAAACAATTCAAACCCATGAGCTCGAGTTCCAGAACCAGACAAAGTGAAAATAGAGGCCCGAGAAAGTCAAATTCGACCCTACATAAGAATAAATAGAAGAAACGGTTCTTCTAGGTGTTTCTATGTCTTAAATCTATTTAAAGGGTCAAGGGAGGACTCAACAATAGAATTGCAGGGTCAGAGAAGAAGGGGTAGTGCCGCAAGAGAGGCCAGGAGCAAGAAAGGAAAAATGGGAAGGATCCAAGGTCTTCGGGCTCAAAACCATTTAGGAAAGAATCTAGAATCAACTAAGTATTGAAGAGCCAGCAAAGGGAACCACGTGTCCTAACGGCACTCCTCCAAAGGTGAATCCAAAAAGAGAAGCTCAAACAAGTGTCGCATCACCATGTGTCTTAGGATGAAATAGAGGCAGGGGAAAATGGTCAAGCAGAGTCAAAAGGTGGAGCTTCGGGCCGTGGGAGTTTTCTGAGTTTTACATTTCATGAAAAGGGGAAAAGGTAAATTACGGACCCACAAACCTGATTTTTTCTCTAATTTGGTTAACACATGTCCCATCTCAAAAGGGGGACCCATTTTCAAACTATTTTCCCTATCCATTTGTATGGATCCGATACAAACTTTGAAGGGGCATATCTTTCGACTCAGGGCTCGAAATATTGTAAATCTAACACCATTGGAAATATCTCGGCCTCACCTACGCCATAGAGGTCTGAGACTTTAATTTTGAGGAGGTTAGGTAAAGGAAAATGGAGGAAACATCTTCGGGCCTTCAATGTAGGATCCATCTATCTCAACAACTAGATCGGATTCGATCTGTTTCCGCTGTTTCCTCTTCTTTCAAGGCACCGAATCAAGGAATCATGCAGTAAAGATGGATTTCGGGCATATTTTATAAGAAGCATTAACAACAGTGCTTAAGCTTCAACCCACTTTTCCTGCTTCCCTCTCTCTTTCTTCTCTCCAGTCAAATCTATAAATTCATTGTAAAGGGTTGTTCATTCTTCTTCCCTGCCCCCCTCTCTCTTTCTTCTCCAGGGTCAAATGTGGAGTTTAAGCCTCCTCCCTTGGCTTTGTAATGGAATTTTCTTCCCTCTTGCCCATTAATGGTGTATTGTGTGAACTCCTGGAGCAATAAAATATGTTTCGTGATGTGTTTTGTCCATCCTTTGCTCAGTTTGTTGTCACTTCTCACCTCTTACCATTACAGGGTATATTGTGCATATCTCTGATGTCCATTGCAAGTTTTGGGAGCTTTGTGTTTAAGGGGTTTGAAATGGTGTTTTGTGTGAACTTTATCCTTGGTCTATGATGCATCTGTCCATCCTCTCCATTGCTCACCTCTCTCCATTTCAGGCAGTTGGGTTTGTGATCAGCAGTTCCCTTTTCTTGGTGTTATCACCTCTGTAGTGTAAGATTTCTTTATTTTCATGCTCTCTCTCTCTCTCCTTGGTCCTTTGGAATTTTTAGATTAGGAGTAGATAGTCACATTTCCTTCCTTAGAAGTAGTTTAGCACTAGGATTAGGAAGAGGAACCAGCCTTCTCTAGAGGATCATTCCCATTTGCAAGTCCCACAACTTGGGGAATGATCCAATGTTATGCAAATCACACCAAATGACCCTACCTTAGAAAAGAAGATCCATAACTCATTTGGGGGTGTTGTGATTTTGCACTAACAACTATTAGACCATACAATTTTCCTATCTCATGTCATGTAATGCCTAATAATCTTAATTATAACATTCTTCTTGGATAGTCTTGGATCTATGTTATACATGTGGTTCCCTTAACCCTTCATACACAACTTAAATTTTTATATCAAGGTGTGGTCTATGAATCCTTAGCTGATCCCTCCCATTTTCCTTCTACAACATCATCGATCATTCACCTGCTACCCCTCCTCTTGACACCTTTTCACCCACTTTTACTAAATATGGTCTTAGATATCAATATATGCTTTGTTATGGCTTCACTGGCACTGGGTTAGGAAAATATGGAAAGGGAATCATCAAACCTCTTTCCATCCCCACACAGTCCACCAAGCTAGGCATCAGCTATACTACCCCATCTCCCCTAAAGTGGAAAATTTTCCCACACTCATCACCTCACTCTACTATATCTTGAGCTCATTGATGATTTTGCTTCTTCCACTTGGCCTACATTAGATACATTCTGTATTGATGATGCTTTATTAGAACACATATGAACTTATGACCATATCCCCCTTATCATCATAAAAATGCTCTCCAATTGTACTTAACACTACAACTTACTTTGGTGAATGCGCTCCTCCCATTGCAAATACTAATCCTATTGATCCTTATATTGACTTCTAAATGAAGAGAATATTCAATACAACCTTGGTACCCAATACAACCCTCGTATTGTTCTCTTAGCCACTTCTCATACACCTTCAGAGTAGGTTGACATCAAACAAGTACTTCATGAATTCTTAGATGTATTTTCATGGGACTATAACAATATGTCAAGTATAGATCCTTTTATCACCATGCATAATATAGTCCTTAACCCTGGAGCCAAGTCAGTTCAACAAAAAAATAGAAAAATGCATCTTAAATTTTCTTTATTGATCAAATAAGAAATAAAATGACTATTTGATGTACGATTCATCCACAGTGTGAACTACCCTAAATGGTTTTCTAATATTATCCATGTTATGAACCTAGATGGCAAGGTTTTCTTGCTGCACTAACTTTCATGATCTTAACAAAGCTTTCCCCAAAGATAGTTTCCCTTTACCGCACATAGATGATATAGTCGATTCCATGGCTGCATATGACTTTCTTTATTTTATCGACAACTTCTTCGATTCTGAATTAAATTAAAATCAATCTCATCGATCAAGAGAAAACATCATTTACTACACCATGGGGTACCTTTTGTTATATTGTTATGCCTTTTGGCCTTAAAAATGTTGGTGCCACCTATCAACGTGTAATGACTCACATATTTCATGATCACATCCACAAAATCCTTGAAGATTATGTTGATGATATACTTGCTAAACCTCACAATCGCGCCACTCACATTGATCATCTACTTAAAGTTTTTACACACTCGTGACAATATAATGTATGCTTAAATACTAAAAATGTGTTTTTCAAGGTCATGAATGGAAAAATCCTCGGTTATATCATCTCTCAATGTGGAATTGAAATTGTTCCTAAGAAGATACATACTATAGTCGACATGCCTCCGTAAAATCTCCATTAATTGCACTCACTCCAAGGTAAAATCTAAGTTTTCCATCATTTCATCTCGGTTAGCTGACAAAACCCAACCCTTTACGTGCCTTATGAAAAAGGACACTTAATTTTTTTGGATGATCATTTTCATCGTGCTTTTGAAGATTTCAAAACTTATCTAGTGAATCATCCTATTCTTGTTCCTCCCATGACTGATTGGTCTTCCCTCTTATACCTCTCTACTACATTTCACACTTTAGGATCCCTTCTTACACAACACATTCATGCTCACCATGAACGGGTTGTCTATTACATTAGTCATACATTACTCCCTTATGAATGTAACTATAGTTATATTGATAAATTATGCCTTGGCCTTGTCTTTGTCGCAGAGATAAATTGTGCCACTATCTTCTCAATCATGAGATTCATATTATCACCAAATTTGACCCTTTACAATATTTATTATCCCACACACATCTCTCCAGTTGCCTTGCTAGATGGGTCATGTTACTTACAAAATTTGGTTTCTCTTAGCGGATGTTTCTCTTCCTAGTCCTTCTCCCATTCATGAATCCTTCGTGATGACTTCACCACTTACACAATTGATCATGATACATGGACCATGTATTTTTATGGATCTTGTTACGCCTCGAGAGACGACGCTAGCATTGTATTTATCACCCCTCATTGTGGTGATTATATCCCTTTTTCTTATCACTTAGGCTTTTCCTATACAAATAATATTGTTGAATATGAAGCTCTTATCCTTGGCCTCACTATCGATCAAATTTTTCTTATCCGTAATATCCATATTCAAGGAAACTCTTAATTAGTTTGTTAATCAAGTCAATGAAATCTACCAAACCAAATAGGAGTGACTCATCCCTTACAATGACCTTGTAAAATCTATATTGGCCACATTTAACTCCTATTCTATCACCACCATTCCTCGCAAAGATAATCATCATGTTGATGCCATGGCCAGTGTTACCTCTCTTATTCCACAAGATATCACTGATGATCAAGCCACTTTCATAATCCATCATGTATATCATCTATCCCCTACTACTCCAATTTGAGACACCCGCACCATTACACGCAACCATGAAACCCCTGAATGGTTCACCCCAATATTTAATTTCCTATATCGCCAAACCATCCCTACCAACCTACAACCTCATGAATCTCATCAATCGAGGCATGTAATAATTGGAGCCTCTCTTTTTAAACAAGAATTTGATGGTCATTTATTACATTGTCTCAATGTCGATGATATTCCTTTATTTGTTTCTAAGATTCATGATAGCCTTTGTGGAAAACACTTCTCAAGAAAAGAAATGTCTCAAAATATCTTATGATAAGGGTATTATTGGCCCACCATAGAACATGATTATTTGTAATATGCCACACGTTGTTAAAATTTAACAAAACACAACAATCTCCACCATGCGTCTCGCATATGAACTCTAACCCATTACCTCATCATGGCCATTTTCCTTATGGGGCTTCGACCTCATTGGAAAAATCAATCCAGAATCAGTTGATGGCCATAAGTTCATCATTACCACTACTGAATACTTTACTAAATGGGTCAAATCGGAACCTATTCAATCCATCACAGTGATGACATTTGTGAGTTCAATACTATTCACATCATTACACACTTCAGTGTACCATTTGATATTATCAGTGATAATGGTCCTCCCTTTAAAAATAAGGATGTTAAATGAATTTGTGCCAAGTTCAAAATTAAGCAATATTTTTCTACTCCTTATTATCCACAAGGAAATGGCCAAGCAAAAGCTACTAATAAAACCATTGTCAAGATCTTGCGCAAAATTTTCAATTCTTTTGTGAGTGATTATCACAATCAAATTATATATGCTCTTTGGGCTTACCACACCAATATTCATACTTCAAATAATGCTACACCCTTTTCACTTGTCTAGAGTAATCTTGAGGTGGTCATTCCTTTAGATTTTGAAATTCTTTTGTTACGTGTATCCCTTAAAGGAATTCTAAAAGATACTGAATATCGTGACCATCAACTGCATGAACTTGAAATGCTTGACTCTCATTAGAGTACAAGCCTTGGATCATATTTTCATATATCAATCATACATTGCACATGATTATAAAAATAAAGTATGCTCGCATGAATTTAATATCGTCCATCTTGTTCTAAAAGAAAATTAGAAAAAGACTAATGTCGATGATGCAGTAAAAGAAAAGTTCAAACCCAATTGACTTGGACCTTATATAATCACTGATAAGTTAGGACATGGTGTATATATCCTCACCACTCTTATTGGAAAACCACACAAGAATCCACTCAATTTCATGTATCTTAAAGGCTATTACACTTTTAAAAATGTTTCATTACCCCATGAACACTCTAGTGCTATGGTTCACACTTGACTGGTTAGGGCATACTACATCAATGATACTCACATTTTACACTTCACACTCAGTGCTTCATGACATATCGTTTCTAGCATCTACTCGCACATGACACACCCATTTCCTAATGATGTAATCTTCTTCTATGGTTCATGCTTGATTTGTGAGGTGGCATTTATAATGAACCTCATTTCATGCACGTCATCTTAGGGGTAACACACTCCTTCCATTCTTCACATATTTCATATAATACCATCACACTCATACAACATTTGCATATCTTAGTTGCATTTATCTTGTTAGTTTATACTACTTACATTTTATACTTTGTTTACTATGCTAGAAGGATTATTAGTATGTCATTATCTTTATCATATACACATGCGTGTTCAGTTAGTCTCTGGAAGTGAATTCAAATATCTTATAGATCCTTGCATGATGCATGATGCTCAATAGTGAATCCCTTTCCATTCCTTTCATGGATCCTTGGGGCATCTACCTTTACTACTCTTACACATTACATGTTATATGGCCACATTCTTTACTATTACTGTCACTTTCCTTTTCGTTGACATATACATGCTTTGACATACTATTTATCTTTCTAACATGATAATGGGTTCTTCATGTGTAGCATTCTCCTTGCATGAATATATGTAACCATAGTTTTCTAATACATTTTTCTTGATCTTGTTTGTTATTATTTGTGGTCTATGCCCTATGTCTTATCTCATCATTATATGCTTTTGGTTGCTTGGACCTTATTTTCTTGTGAAATTTTGAGTGATATCCCATGTTTGAAACCAAATTTTCATGGTCCATCTTGTTTACACACTTGATTGTAACATTGTATTATTTTGCATGCTAGCTACTTTTACTACTAACATGTTTAGTAGCATACTTTGTTTTTATGCCTTGGTTTCTTCCAAATACATCCCCTACCCCATATAGGTATCCACTTTAGATCAGAATCAGGTCCTCTCTTTTGGAATGCATTCTCATACAGATGTCGCATGCACCCCAAAAAAGGGGGCATATATTGGGTGAACAAATCACCCCTACAGAAGCTCAAAGCTACAATTCGGATCAACACAATACAAAATCAGCACAGAACACGGTTACATGTTGGCCCAAAATTAGACTTGGGTCCAAAACAAAGAGTAGACACCGAAGTGCCTAGACCTAGATTGTAGTGTCGATGCTTAGTGTCCTCCCTATATGCTAATGTCACTGGGAAAAATTAAATTTCTCAACAACACAATATTCAACAAATTTCTCCAATGAGCGAAATTTCCCTCCAATTAAAGATTGCATTTTATCTCCTATCGGTTGCAATACATAAAATATGGAGCAATATAGAACAACACGAACTAATTAGGGTGTACCATATGCGGTGGTGCTCATTCGGAAGTAGTCATGGAAGGAGAGAAAAACTAGACCTCTTTCCCAAAACTCTTCTCTCATGGCGTGAGATCACCAAATATACTTGCACTTGGCATGAGATAGCCCAATAAACTCACTCTTGGCAAGAGATCACCCAAAAACTCGATCTTGGCATGAGGTCACCCAAAAGATTCACCCTATGGAATTTCAGGGCATCTTTCTATCCTTTACACTCATATACATTAGGTGCACACTTTCTGTATTAATACTTTTACATACTTTACTCATATTTTTGTATATAGGGCTTTGACTACTCTTTCACTCTTCTTTTACGAGTCCTTCCTTAATACTGAACAAGAAGCAACCAACCTCGGTAAATACATGCACAATAACATGTACACGTTACACATATGCTCCACCCCTAGGGTCCACTTCCCTTTTTCCTAGTTTGCATGCTTCATTTTGCGATCACTTCATGTTTCACTTGTCCACTCAAAGCATGTTATTTACCACTCTCTATTGGATCATAAGGTACACATATTCTATCTAATTTATGTTATCGATTATTCACTCAACAACATAAAGTGGGGGAAAATGTAGACATAAAATCTATGCACTTGGGTATATTTCTAGGTCCTAAAAGCATGTTAGAACTTTCATGATTCCTAAGAAATAAAACTAGTAATTTAAAACTCCCTTTAGCCTTTTACTTGGTCTTTTACACTTTTATTGGCTTTATACATCTTTCACTCTTATTGGAATTTGACTGTTTTATCTTTCTATGGCCTCAAACACTAGTGCCATGTGCTCCTGTCCTTCCGGGAAATCTCGTCCCTCTTTATCTTGTCCTTATCCTTTTGGACCCCTTTCACTTCTTAATTACCTTTTACTGATTTTGGTCAGCCTTTTAGTTGTCGGTTATGAAATTCAAACAAGGGATTCATCTAAATACATAGTTATGTTTTCAAAATAAAGGACCAAACACTAAGCATTACATACTACCACCTAAGCTTACATCCAAAGGCACAAAGAGCATCAAAGGCATCCATCTAACACTCATTCAAGGGATAAGGGTTGCATCAATTATGCATACACAACATAGGAGGTGAAGTCTATTCTATTTCATCTCACACATTCTATACATTTGCTACATTCTAGATCTAGCCCGCTATCATTGTGCAACTTACACAAGGGCATCCTAGGGCATCATTTCTACACACACACAAGAACTACATGGAGTCTAAGATGTAGTAAAATGCTTGATCGTAAGTTCACTCTTCGAGTGAGCGTCGGGGTCAGACTGACTCCCCATTCTACATTTTATTTTCTAAGTTTTATGTGGTTTTTAGGTTTTTGCAAGTGAACTTCTTTCTTGCGGAGTTACGGTACATTTTCGGATAGGAGGAGGATCCGGATCAAAAACGAGACTAACAATGAAAACTTATCCTATACACAAAAGATCGGATCTTGAGCACCTACACAAATACTAATGCCCATAACTAATGTTAGTGCCATGGTGCTTGTGTCCTCCCACGAGTGCTATTGTCTAGCACAATTCCAAATCTCATGACCTCCAGGTTTATATTGATGACATTGTTCATAATTTGTTCTAGCAATTCACTTGGCTAGATCATTTCCTATGCACTCGAAAATCATCTAAGTCTCCCTATCTCTCTTTTTTGCTTAGGGTTTCATATTGCACACGGTTTTTGGTTTGTTCCTCATTTTATATTAGCATTTGTACATCATTTATTATAGTAGTTACTCTAAAAATAATATTTAATTCATTTTTATTAAATCAATGCTTAAATTTCTAAAGTATGTCAAGGGTCTAAGGAGTGCATCGAGTTATTATGTTTTACACTATAATATTATGCCTACTAAAATTAATAATATTCTATTTGATAGAAAACTTTAATACATATTCACATAAAGATTGTTTTCCCTTTGCAAGAATTAGTTATATTTGATAAGTTCCCCTCATTTGATCATTTATGTCATACACTCAAAGAACATGATTCCAAGTTACTACATATGAATAATATTAAGTATGTTTAGATCTATTCTACTACATCTAATTCCAAATTTACAAGAAAAACTATATTCACGGAAAAACCTAGTGATAATAAGGATACTAAAGACACTTTGTTTATTTCATATCTCAACCTACTAAGCTTCAATTACAACCTACAAGAATATAATTTACATATCTACCTTATGATCCATAAATTATGCTTGAATAATTACTTGATTCCAATCTCATGTCTATCCCTCCATCTGAGGTTGATGTAATCAATCCTCATGGTAAGATTATTGATGTTAATGCTTATTGAGAATATCATAGATGCATTGGTTACCTCACTAATCAATGTATCAATCTTAGACATGTTATACAATATCTTATTTATGTAAATTCAATTGAATGGTATGATCCCACTTTGAATCCTACAAGCCCATTAATGATAAATCAAAATTGAAAATATTAAATGATCCACTTCCTAATCATAACATTGGAAAATATTCTTTGGGAGTACACAATTCTCATCATGCGGTACCACCTCCGCCTTCTTATGATCACCCATTACATGCAATGAATGGCATTATTTTTCTTATGCCGCTCTTTTCATCGATTATTACTTTTAATAACTCTAATATGGATTCCACTCTGCTTTCATATGCTCTATATATCCATGGATATATTAATAAAAATATATACATATTGTTCTAGTCAATCCACATAATAACCATGATCCATGTATTTTTAAGCCACTTCATTCTCTTGATTATACTAATAAGCAAATCACATGTTATTATAATTTTGACTTTGGACATATTATTCTACCCACCACTTTGCCATCTTTGTTACTATGCAAGACCAAATTCTTTTGGCCTCCACTCTTAGCTTAGGTGACATACATTTAGTTCTCCCTTGTTTATGCACTCTTAGGGTTGTTCTATTTATCATACACCAATGTGTCAAGTTATTCACCTATAATAATCTATCACAATTTGGGGTGTTCCTTTTGAGGCTCCTCTTCCTATGTTACCTTTTCACCCTGCTATTGTTTCTAGTCCTATGTATCTAGATAGGCTTTTAGATTAAAACATTATCTATAGTGGCTCTCTCCCTCCTAGGATTCCTCTTAGGTATTCTAGTACACATGTTATCTCTAGTGGATATCTCCCTTCTAGGATTCCTTATATGTCTTGTAGCACACATGTTATCTCTAGTGAGTCTCACATTTCTAGTGCTCCTCATAGGTCTATTCCATCACACTCATCTTCTCGTGGATATAGTCCACCTAGTTCTCCTCTCAAGAATTCTATGACACATATTACCACTTTTATACCACTAGCACATGTGCATCGTTTTTGCACATTTGAGGACCAATCCTCCCATTTATTCTTTCTCCGATTTACCTCCTCATGAGGCATTTGTTGGGTGGCTCTTGTGTTACCCCTCTCTATACATATTTAAATTAAAAATACAAAAACATTCACATATTTACAAAAATACAAAACCAAGACCTATACACATAGCTTGATTTGTTATCACTTTACATTACATATGTTTTTGTCACTATGGTTTGATTGATAGCATATATTTTCTATATACTCCTTACACATGTGTTCATGAGGTATATTGAGATTGATGCAAAACACATAGATCATTACACAATGATAGGTGTTATTTTGGCTCCTCATATTACTCTCTTGGAGGCATCAATCCACACTATATGGGTGTTATTATTTCTGCTATCACCAAATCATTACACCCTCCAAATTGCCAAGTGAAGGATAGGGAATTTGGTGTGATTGGCTAACATGGGATCACCTCTCAAGCTGTGGGACTTGGGCTCGAGATGAACCTTCGGAGAAGGCCGGCTTCCTCTTCCTAAACTAAACACAACACTACTTCTAATGTAATAAAATAGCTAACTAGACCTATACTAACATTTTCATGGGATTTAGGGAGAGATATTTGCAAGAAGTAAAACCTATACTAGAAGTGGTGATGCACCAAGAAAAGGGTTTTTCTAGACATTTTTTTGGTCTTCCAGTGAAGAAGGATGAACAAGCACCACAACCCAACCGCATACAAATCTTCACTCCCAAATAAGCACATAACTCCCAAAATCTGCAATGGAAACTTAAAATTGCATAGTATACCTACATACATGAGAAAGGCACAACAAAGTAGATAGAATGATGAAAGGACCAATAATTAGTCACATAACAATTTTATTACTTCAATCACGTTCAATCATATGCATAATGCATCATTACATTAGGAAGAGGCAATATTTGCCATTACAATCTTGGAAAAGAGGCTTGAAAGTTCCCATAATCCACAACTAAGCTTGTGAAAAGAGAGAGGAATTGGAAAATGTCTAACCCTTTGGAATGAATTCCTCCTTTACATTTATAAAAATCCACTTGTCGAGAGAGAGAGAAATCCTAAAATGCTGGGCACCTGGTCTCCATAATTGATTACATCATTAATTACACATGAGAAGAACATTCCACCACTATGCCCTCATAAACTCAAAATTTTGGATTTATCCTCCATTTAATGAAAATAATATTCTAAATAAAATATTTTAATAAAATTCATATGTGCCTTTAGTGGGACCACTTGGTTTATTTATGGTTGGAAGGGGTTCTTGTTCTTGTTTGAATGTCTAACTCAACAACCACTCACCACCAACTCACTAAGGTTTGGTGGCAAGCTCATTATTTAACTCTACAACGGTCTCTTCATTTTATATTCTTCACCTTACACCTTAACAATTCAGCATTGGTTGCCTCATGCCCAACACCCACTAACTACATAATTTTCCACAACATGATCGCCGGATGCGTCGAGCACTTCCTCCAGTCTTGCACCAAATTATGTGTTATTCCCATTATGAGTTCCACGTATTGCATTGATCGGTTATCACTCGGTTCTAGTTCGAATGAGCTGTTTTTTCAATGCTCAACGATAACCCTTCTGATTTATTCATGACTTGTGTTTTATGGTCACTTTAATAGGTAACAGTTGATGACGTTATTTCCACGAGCTCAAAGATTTTTCCATGTTTTATATTGAACCAATTCCCATGATGACTCGGTCAACTTACACCAGTCAAGAAATGACTTAACCGGTTTCAAGGAACCCATTCATCAATGCCTCATGTTACACTCCATTCAAGTTACACATACATCTACCAACTTTCCCGTGTCACGTTCCCTATTCTTCCAAGCTAACTTGGTGCTCTACCGCTCTTTCCTATTGACATGTCTCTCCAACCATTCAACTTTCCACGTTGGCCTATTGACTAGGATTCAAACTTGGCCTCACCGTTTCGGCCAATTTTCCCCGAGAGGGTCCCGAAATCCCTCGAGCATGAACCTTGGTTCGACCGCCTTGCATCTCCACCATGCTATGCACTCCTGAATTTCCCACATGATGACTAAAGTGTGGGATTTTGGTGAAATTTTTCCCACTCGACTAGGTTACTTTCCATGGTTTCCACAACGTGATATTCCACAAGTCCGCGGTGGTGGATTTGGGACTTTGAATGTCATCTAACCCATGTACCAACTCGATGAGTTGGCCCTTAATTCCCGCTTTCCCACCATCTCTTCGTAGACTTCATGAATTGGTCATCAACTTTGTTGGAGCTCACCATTTCCACCAGCTTGAACTCAACTCACCTTGACTTCTCGGCTCATCGAGATCCATCCTCCGAGCCCCTCTTATCTTATGCCAACTCGCCCCCATGACCGAGTTGGGATCTTCACGATCTCCACACAAAACTACCATAGCTTGGGCTTGCCCATTATTTCAAAAACGTGAGTTCCTCCCGAGACGTTGAATATCTTGATCTCAACCTCTCATACAATCAAGCTTAAAGAGCTCTCTCTCTCTTATGTCATTGAGTTTGTCTTATATCTTATTTTCTGATCCATTCTTTGTTTCCAACAAGAAAATAATATTGAATCTATCCTTCACTTATCGCTTTTCCATATACCTCCACGCTATGAATTATATGCTCTCTGCAAGCTATTTTAAACACCATCAAGCTTAAACCTAGACACCTTGCCGACATGGCTTTAAACGATCCCTATCTCGCAGCTCACAATGGACCTCCAACGTATCATGATCCCCTGATCTGAATTGACTAGAAGGTCATCTCGCCAATGCATGCGACACTCGACTATATGCATGGATCGTCGAGTCATTTCAGAACTTGACCAACACAACTCGGCCCATGTAGTGTCGCCTACTTATAATCCCGAAGCTTCCCTAGCTTGATATATCAATCCATTCATTTCCTAGCGAGCCACATCTCGATCCTATGCCAATTTTATGCGCCACCTAGTCGATTCCCCTTTAACAAGTTACACTATTGAGTTGTTCCTATGTTTAAATACACCTTGTTCGTCAGAGGCCAAGTGACTTCCTACTCACTTCATTGATTCTACTTCAAGCGAGCTATCCCTTTTTCTTTTTGCATTGATTTTCTCCCACACTAAGCTTTAGGACTCACACACCAATCGAGATTTTACATAGCTACTTCGATTTATTTCATTGTTTGGTCACTAAGTTAGTTTTTGGCTTGCCCGAGCTCCTCAAGGTAATGTTTACATGCCTAATTCACCATAGTGTGACCTAGTTCCATTTTGTTGCAACAAAATGGTGAGCTCCATTTGCAATGTTGAGGTCAATCTATTCTTCCTCGAGCTCCTTATAGCTTTCCATCGTGATCTCAACCTAAACATTTTGTTCATTCCTCCACGAGCTCCTTTCCCCATGGCTCGACATCATATGTATCCTTCAATCAATACATCAAACCACTCCTTTTTTTATTCTTCTCTTTATGAATTTTGAATCCACAAAGCTTATCTCCAAAAGAGGTCAAGGCCGAACACTTGAGGATTAAGTTAGGGCTAATCTGAACTCATCTCCAATGCCTATGATGATTCCAATTGATCCCCATTTGCAACTCCCAAGCTCCTTCAAAGATGTAATGATCTCCTATCATCTAACTAAATCTGAGATCCTTCATTTAGTGAGTCGAGTCGAGTTAACTCACCTTGACACTTTACTCAACCCTATACCATGTTGCCTTCAAATTTATTTCCTGCGAGTGATGAACTCATCCCACCTAGTTGAGCATTGTCAAGTGAGAAACTCCCTTTTCATATCAACCAAGCTCATCTTTGTAACTCCTCAAATGACTCAAACCACCCATGACCATCATCCAAGCAAGATACTTTGAAATCTATTCGTCGTGAATGCATGTCAGCTCACCGAGTAGCTCGACAAGCTATCCCAAAGCTCAATTCCATTTAGGTCGTTCAAAGAATATTTTTTCCTAAATTTGAATTTATTAGACCCTTTCTAAAAACCAAAAGATCATGGAAGTATGATAAGCCCTCTTAACACAATTTTCAAATTTAAACATGCTTTCTCATGTTGACCGAAGTCGGCCCGCCACAGACAATTTCCCCATCTCAGTAAACATTAAGCTTTCAAAACCTCGGAAAGGAGAAATTAATTCAAAAAAATTTAGGACCTTCTTAGAACACTGCAAACATTGTTAAAGCACAAAAATTAATTTTCAATGTTCCAAAAAGTCTCATGAAGGCCTTTCTGTTGTAGAGCACAACAAGCCCCTTTTGTCTAATTTTACCTCAAGGGGAAAAATTGGATAACAGTTTCATTATAGTTCCTTTATACTTCTTCATTTCACAATTAATTACATGTATTATATACATGATATCTTTTGAGCTAATAGAACTAGCACACATCTTATGTAACACTAGCATATTTTGTTTTATATTCTTCTTTACTATGTGTTATGATGTTTTTAGCGTTGTTTGTTATACATGTTTTCTACTCATTGTTGTCTACTTCCTTATTTACAAACTTCGTGTCTTGGTTATCTTGTGACATTGTGGGTGTCTCATGTTCATGTATGTATATATTTATTTCATGACATTGCTTCTCTTGTATGTGGCCTAAGTACCTTGATTGTCTTGTGACACTATGTGTGTCCCATGTTTGTAGATTTATGACTTGATGTGACTCTTATCTGAATTTCTTGGTTATGTTTCCTCACTTAACCATCGTTATGTCTTTATTCTTGTTCTATTAAATCTATGGTGTTGTTACTATTATTTCTATTGTTTTTATTAATTTTATCATTGTTATTATTTCTTATTTATTTGTGTGTCATGGTCTCCACTATGTAAAACCCTTTACAATTATAGGTTCTTAAATGGAAACCACTTGAAATTCCAAATTATCCTATAGATTATCATACATATAGTACATGGGTACACATATATTATTTTGAGCCACACACTCAAAAAAATTTAATCACACCTACCTACAAAGAGGGAGAATTCATTGGTATATGTTCTACATCTACAAATAGATTTTGGGTTCGAGACATAGGTTTTTATAGGAACATCTCCATATACATAAATTGGGAAAAAATGTATAGGTTTAAAACCATACATAACATTTAAGACAATATGGATGTTTCTCACTCTACCATATGTTTCTACCCTAGGGCGCTTATACTAGATTTTTTTATAGTTTCAAATTTCTACTTATGGATACATATTTTTGTCATAATATCAAACTTAGTTGACATAGTTTATAGTAATTTTACTAGGGGCATGAATATTTCACTCCTCCACTTCAATACTCAGTTTAGATTACAAATTATAGTGTTTCGGGGCATGGGCCTTCTTCTTTGCCATCATCTTGGCATCTTACAAACTCTTACTTAGTTGTGTGGCACATAAGAAGGGCATGGGAGCACCCCTTCTCTTTTATACTTTATGTCTATATATACAAAATTGGGCCTCAATCTATCTGCAATGTTGTTTTATGTGGGGTTATGGAAATTATCAAAGAAGCTAAGTTATTTGTAGGCATTATTTTTATCTTCTTTCAAAGGGGAAGATATCAGGGTTGCTAAGAAAAATTATACACAGTCTTATTCCTTCCCGGGGTGCTTTAGCACCTATCTCTACATTTTATTCGATGTTGGGTGGTATGCACATAATACTCTAGTTTCTCCTTTGATATAAAATACAATCCAAATATCCAAGTGCAAGCAAAGAATGAGAATCCTTCCCTCTGCAAAAAAATAGGAATATTCCTTCTATGACATACATCTCCATATTTCACTTTTTGCAAATTTTATATTTACATTTGAGTTACAATTCAATTTATACAATGGCGTTGACTACTACTTTGTGTTATAGGTTTCACCATAGAACATACAAACACCAACACATATGAACAACAAAAAATATGAGAAAAGACAAAGTTTTTCTACATACTCAATTATCATTTTCCTTTAAGAATGTAATTTTCATTTAATTTTCAAACAGGGAATGTAGAAAACTAAACTTAACAATTTATCGTTTTGAAATTTTTAGTTGTGAATGTTCTCCTTTGCAAAGATAAAAATCCACATCTTGTCCCCTTTCAATACATAATATTGTCTCTCTCCATTCTTATTCCTATAAACTTGTGTGTCGTCACATTCTCAATATAATTGCATGAAATTAATACTTGACCTCAACTTATTATGGCGCAACTTTTAGATTACACTCAATATCACCTTGTTCACAACCATATAGTAGGTTTGGGATGTAATTTTCATTCTTAGCCAACATATAAGGTTTCGGACAAACACATCCTCCAACTTTACTTTCAATTGGATTATATTTGTTATGTATTTTTATCCTCCAGGTAGACCTTTCATATAAAATTATCTTTGGAACCCTATATAAGTAATTTTATATCACTTCATTTACTATCCTAGAAATAACATGCAAATTTTGTGAGCTCTCACTAAAAATACTAACACAAAAGCCACACAAAGCTCCTTAAATATTCCCGAAGTTGATGTAATTTTTTGGGCAATCACTACTACAATTTTGAAGCACTCAATTGGATCAAGGAGTTTAAATTCCCTTATTTCCAAGCACTCAAAGATCCCAACTTAATGTCTTAGAAAGAGCACAATAATCTCAAGCATGGTCAAAGTGGTTCGAATTTCTAACTACATGAACTCATATAGATATTACATGTTAGGTGTAGAACTATGTGTGGTTTTAGGCTTCTTCATATTAGTTTCAACATATACATTGTATGGATTGCACTTCAACCCAAACACTAACCTTCAGCAAGGTCCTCTACCCATGGTTAGGGTTTAAGTTTGGTTTATCTTATTTAATATAGTTTTAGGATAGTGTAATTATTAGGGTTTGAAAATGATACATATTTCTAAAATAGTGAAGGTCACAAAAACTTATAAAACCCTATTCCAAGAATTTCCAACAAGATACAATAGGTCCATTTCATACAACCAATCCTAGTAGAGTTGTGTATCTTCAATGAAGATACTTGCCCAAGTTCTATAGGATGTCAAAAGTACCAATGTATGGGGTACAATAAGGAAAGGGGAAGGCACTAATGGATTTTTTTAACAAATAAGACACCAAAATCATTAAGATTTCCCGAATAGTATCGATGAACACATTTTGTAGCATGTGTGTGATACAAAAAGAGATATTACACTAAACATATTGTTGGTGAAATAGTTTTCATTTCGTAAATTATGTGTTTCCACCAACAAACATGGCACTAAGCCCCTCATTCCTAGGTATAGGGAGAATCCCATTATTGAATGTAAAATATCCTAATTCTATGGGGTGGCCAAATAGGTTGGGGATCACACAAGAACACTTCACTTAAACTTAGGAAAAGTTTTTGTACGGGGTGTATAAAGGAGTAATTTGTAGTGATGAAGGATAAAGGAGATATATTAGGAAAGAGAGAGTTATTGTTGTGAGTAGGCACTAGCAAAGTTCACACAAAATAACCCAAGTAGGTCCACATTTAATTATATGAAAGAAAAAATGTCAAAAATTAGTACGACTAACAAATTAGAGACACACAGGTTGTGTAGATTCAACAATAAAGGAAAAAAGTTCCATCTTGGTTATTCAAGATCACTATGCTTACAATGTTGCAGAATAGAGAGAGAATAGAGGAAAAAATAAACAAAGGAAATGGAACAAATGCAAATTTTATTTCTTGTGTCATAGAGATACAAATCTCAACAGCCTACAATAACCATAATTGTTATAGAAAAACTAACATTCAAACTCTTTTGGAATGGAGAAGCCATTCCAATTTATAACATTGCAAATTTCCTCTTCCTCTACCCCCACATGACTTTTCAAGTTCTTATTCCACTTGTGACAATTCATCTTCCTAGGAAGTGAGTAAATAAGTCCCCTTTTTATAAATCAAAAGGGACTTTTACAATGCAACATTAAAGAGTCACTTAAGTGAATAAGATAAAATATAATGATTTTTATAATGAAGAATTAGAAATGGGGAGAGAAGAAAGATGGAGAAAGAAGGAGAAGGTGAAGGAGCTGAATGTTATGATGAAAACCTGCGTGATGGAGAAATTTGATTATTCATGATTCCTAAGGGAGTGTCTTTAGAATGATCTCTTGTCCTTTGAATTATTTATTGAACTAAGCTACCACAGGTGCCACCTTGTCTTCTTCAAGAATGTAAACGCAGCTCAACACCTTGATCCATGTCTTTGAAACCTCACTGATATCCTTGCACTGATTAGACCATTTTTTTGATCTCTTGCAATGTTGGAAATAGATCCTCTGATGTTAGAAAGGGACTCTAAGGTATCTTCATTGAAGGAAAGAGGATCACCTACCTCTTTCTTGACCAACTCCTGGAGGGAAACAATGAGTTCTTCTGATGATGAATTCTTGGTGAGTGGAGGGAGTTGCACGCCTTATAATCAACATGTGACTCCTAAATTCACGCGACCTCCCGAGCTCATGCTATGAAATCCAGAATGGAATGATGGGATGGTAGTAGGATGGTTAAATAAGGATAAGTGGGATAGATGGAATAGGTGGACATTCTCTATAGAACAAGTCAAGGAAAATAAATGTTCTCAACCGGAAAAATGGGTATTTTCTTGTTGAGTACAATGAATGCTTGTCTAACTTGCTTAAGTGTAATGGTATTATCAAGGATGATCACCACACACAAATCACGATCAATATCAGTGGAATGGAATAAGACTCTGTTGAGTTGTGGAACATGGGGAAATTTTCCTTCTTCATCTATGACTTCCTCTCCAAAGAGGGTCATGAATATACGATGAACGATAGGATAAAGACAAGTCTAATCTCTACTGGGTTGTTTTTCTTAGAACTACTCGGTAGTATATACCTCATCGTTCAAATCAATCAGCTATATGATGATGGTAGGTGGGACTAGGGTAGTCTGAAAGATAAGTTTTCTAAGGCCTTGATCAATATCAGTCATTTGTGTGTTAATTTTTGGTTGTGGTATGGTTAGATCAAAAGTCATTTATCTTGGTTGACATGGACCCTGAATGGTCACGTGGTCACTAACCAAGGAATTACATAAAGGAAACAAAACATGCATGAAACCAATGGTGTCTAAAGTTAACGTTGGGTAACTTAGGCCATTATGGAAACGTGGGGTTGTTGTTCATTCCCAATCTAATTAATCTAAATTCCTATTTTAAACCAAACAATGCAAGAAAATATGAATTAAACAAAAGTTGATTACTCTCCTTTTAATTTAATTAAATATGAATGTAACTAATTAATTAATCAAATGTAAAACAAACTAATCTACTTGTTTTTGGTATTTTTAATGATTTTTTTATTGCAAGTAAATAAACAAAGCTAAATAATTTGTAATCTATGTCTTTTATTTTTTTGGTTTAAGGAAATAAATAAAAAAATCTATAGACAAAGAGAAATTTCTTCTAATTAAATAAAACTACTTCTATGCTAAAATAAAATAAAACAAATAAGGAATAGCTAGATGTGGCTATTCCTTTGTTGTTGAATGTGGATCTAATTTAACTAAACACATATTCTTTCCAATTTACAATTGTGGATATCTATTATTTATGTTAATGTCTCACCTCAAAATCACGAGAAGAAATAAAGCTTTTCAGAAGCAATTTCTTTCCCTGAAACTTCCCCGGTGAAACAGTGGATTACAGACAATTGATTTTGTGAAGAAATACAACAAAATGCATAGACACAAAATCTTTCTCAAGATTCTTTCCCTTGTAGATCCACAAGGATAAGTAGGGAGGAAACTCTCAATGAAATATGTATTCATGTGTGTATTTAAATCTAACTAATAAATGAAATGAAATCTATAGGTGCATTAATATGAAGAAATGAAGAAGTATATGCATAATAACTTCCTCCAAATCCTTTCCTAGACAAATCCACAAGGATAAGTTGATAAGGAATTATCAATGGAAGCTACTTACAGTGAATACTTGTTAATTCTACCTTCTTAAAACAAACTATTAATTTGATGAATACATCTAAACTCTATAATTAAAAGAAAGCTTTAAATAATTTGAAATACACCCACAACCTAGAAATGTAGAACTGTGACAATATCTAGAGGAAGATGTGATTTTCTTGATTCCCTCAACTTCTTTTCCAGTGATGAATCCAAATAGTCTGGGAAGTTGTGTCAATTGGTATGTAGAAGAAGTTGTGTAGGTGTTGGAGTAGACTAGTTGTAGGCTAACTAGTCTCAAATGTAGGAAAGGAAGTAACAACGTAAATCTCTAAGTTTCTTGTGTTCTTCTTGGTAAGATTTCAAAAAAGTAATGGTGCAATCAAATTCAAGAGACTCCAACTAATGCTTTGGGGAAAAGCTTTGTTTTTATAGAAATTAGCAAGGAAATGGTCTAGCACACTTGGAAATCAATAAGTGAAAAATAATCCACACAAGGGGAAATCAAATTACTAAGAATAGTAAGTAAAGAATAAAAATTCATACACATCTAACAAGCTTAGAATCGGAGAATTAGATGAGAAATGTGAAAGAAAAGCAATGGGAAACTTACAACGCACATACAAATCTTGGGAGTTTTAAGTCTCGATTAAATCGCACATAACCATTGGTCTACGTAGACCGGTGGTTACGCAACCATCGTGGTGGTTACGTAACCCCGCTTCTAGGAATACTTGTGGTTACGTAACAAATCTAGCAGTTGCATAACTTAAAAGCAAAATGCTAATGAAAGAGGGTGAAAATATTTTGTGAATGAAAGAAAAGATAGGGAATTGTTAAGGAAGAGTAAGCCACATAGACATGCTATAAACAAGAAATATGACTGGATTTCATCATTTATGTTTGGAAATGAAATTCATTGTCATTGGGGATTATTATTTTTTTGATAATATAACACCTACAATTTTGGGTATGTATAGGAACTCAAGGATCTAAACACATTTGCAGACCTTATTTAAAATCTTGAAATCATTTTTTCCACTAGAGTCAATTTTAGATATTGTATCTTTGATCATATTGTATTTAACATTCATGATGCGGACCTAAACTAGGTACAAATTATCATTAGTTGATGCAAACACATTTCTTCTCACGAGGGTGTGAGAGTCGAGGGAGATCATATCAGACACAAGTGGGAGCATCTCATCCAAATGAATCTTTCCTCTTTTAATATCCTCCCTTAATTTCTTCACTTTTAAAAAAGTGGTGAGAATATATTTCATTAGAGAGAGGACCTCTGGAAATAATGTATTTCCTTTCTCAATCCATCCCTCATCATCCTTCCCCCGCATCATATAAGCTTGTGCTTTCTTGATCACTTTAGGGTCAAAGCTACTGATTGGAAGAATGTATTCCACAGAAATAGGATTTGTTGAACCAGGGATCCAAGAAAAAAAATTTGCAAGCACTTATATTTTGTACATGTTCCTTTAATTTCTCAATTGTTCATTTGTATTCTTCATTTCGTGTAAGGATCTGGGTTGATGAATCCTTAAACAAGTGAGCATCACTCTCATGTGTAGCTTGACCCAAAAAGATATTCATCATTACTTAATCACCAATTTTCATTTCTTTCACGAGATTATTCACCTTTGTATGTGCCACCTCCACATATTGAGCTCTGGATGCCTCGGTGTAACGGAAGTTGTTTGTGCTTTCTTTGGGTAAGTGCAGCAAGTTGGGGGACAAAAAGGGGGTCATAAGTGGACGTCATATTGTAAATAACAACATAATATCAACTTGTAGGGATTATTAGCAATACATACACTCAAAATTAGAAAAACTTATATTAATATGAATCGTAGCATCCGGAATCTAGTTTCTAAAATACTAATTTTTTTAAAAAATGGACAAGATTAGCTATATTAAACACTCAAAATTCAATGACTTGGTATTTTTTTAAAAACACCTATAAAATTATAGTCCGTTTGCCCACAATTTGGATGACCAAAAATTGATATATATTTTTCTCCTTTGGTGAGAAGTTAGATGCCACTATCTATCTTGGGATGGATTTTATTTTTATTTTTTGAGTAATATTTTATTTTTTATGATTTTTTCCGTGAAAGTGGTATGAAAACATAAAGAAAACAGAGCACTTTCCGTTTGCCCGCCATAACTTCATCAAAAAATATTGAAATCAAATAATTTTTTTTTTTGAACATGTATATAATTTCACCACGGTTGGGATGGTATAAGTTTTATCACATTCTGATAAGTGAAACAAAATTTGCAGTCTTAAACCTACACATAAACATTCACGGGAAAAAGTGTCTTAAAGACCTACTATTAGTAAAAATTATAAAATCATATTTATCCTATTCTATTCACTTTAAAATCAGTATTTCTACAAAGATAACAGTCTCCCCTACGCAATGGTACCATTTTTATGACATATTTTTTACTTTTTGGCATGGTTCAAGTCCGTGGAAGACTAAATTTGATGTTTTTCTGTTTTTAATGTAAAATTCAGGATTTGATGTCCACTTAATTGTCCCCCAACTTGGTGCACTTACCCCTTTCCTTTCTTAGTCATTATGTATTTTGAGATTTCCTTGAAGCTAGGTGTCATTTCTTATTTCCTTGTCCTTGGCTCTTCTTTAAGTAATTCATTTACCCATGAAAAGGCTTGGTAGGTTTGGAAATGAAACTAGACATCTCATGTGTTTGGTAAGGAAGCATCACTGAGATGAGTTGATTCAAGTGCTTTAGCGAAATACTTGGATCTACATGATGGTTATGAGCCTGAAAGTATCAATCTCACCTAGTTCAAGTTGTTTTGGAGGATGTTCTCCAACCTTATACCTCTTATAGACCTTCACGGAATAGGATACTTCAACATCATCACCATCCACCCTCTTTCTCTTTCCCAAATGAGATGAACCTACATCTTCATCAACCATGGTTCCTTTCTTTGATGTCACCTATTTCTTGAGCATTTATGAAATTAGGGAAAGAGAAGATGACTGCACCACACCACACGTAGTAACAAAATTAGGAAATGGATGTGTGTGTGAAATTTGAACTTGATCTGGATACTTACTATTTTTAGTAAGTCACACCTCACCCTTAGTTTCTATTTTTAGCCAACTTTCCCAATTTTCAAATTTTGCATTCTGCTAAGTTCTAAACTTGGAGAATTACATAGAGGTTTCAAATTATTGTTTCTTTGTCTTTAAAACTTACTATTTTTAGTATGGATATGGTTCTAACTTAATAAAAATATAAATGTGCCTTCTAGGTGTCCTTGAGCTGAAAATTGTCTTGTTATATTAGGTTTTATTATGTGATTTCATGCTCCAATTTTAAGGTGTTTTCAATTGCATGAACTCTTGGAATCTGAAAAGGAAAAAAATTCTAGAATTTTCACTTGGCTACTATAAAAAATTCAAGGAATCAATGGAAAAAAATTTTACATCATCTTCAATAAATTCTAGAATGCAAGATACAAGTAAAATGTCATGGAAAATGGAGCAAGGATCAAGGAGTTATGAGCAAAAGTGTGGTTTTCAATGGAGGTTTTCTAGAAATTTTGGCAACATAATAGCATACCAGTAGAGATGGAAGAAAATAAAATATGAAAAATGACATTAAAAATGTCTAAGTAATTTCATTATACTATCCTCCCTCACTAACCTAGCTAACGTGCCCTTTAACCCACATATGACTCACCTTGCTCAACTCGAGTTAACTGACATGAGAGAGTGGGTTAAACTTACTAAAAGGGTCTTATATGTCCCCATGTACTTTATCAAAATTATTAAGGGAAAAATTGACATCATGCTTGTGAAAATGCACCAAGGGTGGAAGCATCATGAAGAGGGGGCATGGGGTTTGAGTTGTGAGGTTGAGAACACATACCTAGTGAGAAAGTTATGAACTTCAAGTGACAAAACAGATATCCTCCATGGTGGCACACTTTTGTTTCCCCCATTTCCTTTTTTAAAGGTAAAAAATGGACAGCATGCCCTCATAAGTGTGCCTAGGTTCTTCTCTTCATGAGGAAGGGGCCAGATTTGAGAGTGAGGTGAAAACATGTTCCTAACACCCAAAGAAATGATTTAAGTGAAAAAAACCCTCCCTCCTCCATGGTGGCACACTTTTATTTCCCCCATGTCCATTTTGAAATGGTAAAAATGGGAATCATTCCCTCATAAGTGCACCTAGGTTCTACCCATCATGAGGAAGGGGCCAAATTAAGTTATGACTGGAAGACCTCTTTCTAAAACTTCAAGTGAGGTTTTAAGTGATGCAACATTCAAACATAAATTTCTCGCCATGGTGGCACATTATTGTGTACCCATTTTCACCTTTGAATTTTTTCAAATGTAAAAAGGGACATCAGGGGTCTCTAAGTGCAAAATTACCACTTTTGGAAGCTTTCCTTCACCATTGCACTACTAAAAATAGCATGTCGGAGTGCCTTCTTGCCTTGAATCTTCCCTAGGTGTTCCATAGGAAAAAATTATATGATTTTAAGTGTAAAAAACCCAAGGAATCCATTTCCACAAATTTTAGGACCAGTTCTACCTCCTTTTTAAAATTCATGTCCCTTTTCAAATCTAGTCATGAGGTGTTCCTAGAAGATTCAACTCCACTGGAGAGAAATCTACAATGTTTTCCAACTTATATTATATATTATGTAGATGGCTGAATTTTATCTGATTTTTACTTTTTATCATGTTCCAAATCTTCTAGGAACTCTCATAATTTTTAGTAAAGTATTTACTAGGATCATAGCTCTTCATCTACACTATCGAGCCAATATTTGAAAATATGATCTTAGAATCTCTTGAAACCTTTTTCATTGTAAATTATGAATTATTATATTTTAAATGAATATATTATTTATTTCCAAATCATCTTGAGGATCTCGATACATCCGAACAAGCCAACTAGCTTTTTCACTACTTTCATTTCCTTACACCATGCCACAACTAGCCCGATGTTACATAACTTGTTCCTAAACCTTATTTTTCTTGCAAAATTTTCCTAAACTACCTCAGATGATTGTTTTTCTATACCACACACATCTTGGATGATTTATCTTTCCTTGTACGTTCTCATAGGGTCCTCACCAGGTGTAAGAAGTCCAAAATGGCCCTTTAGAGCTTTTGGAAGCAATTGTCTTCTCTTGGATCTAGATGTATTCATGAATAAGATTGAATAACATAATCCCCTACACATGAAACATACTTTAAACACACATTATCACATTCCTCCTAACCATTATGAGGGTAACACAGGAATGGCGAGTTGGTCGGAGGACAGGTTTACATTGACCGGGAGAAGGATTTTTGAATGTGGCTTAGGTTGTCATGGAAAAAAATTTGAATTTTTCACGCTGCACATTTTTCATGAAAACACATATGTGCATGGTAGAGGTAAATATTAGGTCCAAATAAGAACCACATATTCCCACTATTGGTGATTATTGGTTTGACCCATAGTTAGTGTACAGAGTGGTTCTAGTGAAGGAATATAAAGACATGTTTCCCAAAGGCTACCATGGGATGAAGGGATTTCCCACATATCTTGGAAGGATTTCCATAAATTTTAAATATGATGTGTTCTCAATTAAGAAAATATTGTAGTGCATGAATATAAACTTGCAAAATAAGGTGAAGGAATAAATTTATAAAATGCTTGAAGCATGTGTCATATGCCCCATAGAAAAATATGAATGGGTAAGTCACATGGTAATCAACACGAAAAAGGATGGGTAAATGAGGATTTTCATAAAATGTCATGCACTTAATGAGTCTTGCATCACCAACCCCTTGTTGACTCCATTTATTAAAGAAATCCTTGAGGGTGTAGAAAGTTGTGAGATTTTTACCTTCATATATGGATTTTCAAGGTATCACCAAGTCCAAATGTTTATAAGGACAAAGAAAAGACAAAATTTTCAATGAAACAAGGATGCTTTGTATACAATTTAATTCTCTTTTTCCTAAAGAATACATTGGTGGTTTCTCACACATAGTGATTGAAGCATCCAAGGACTTCATAAACAAGTATGTACATGTGTACACGGACGATTGGACTATATATGGTTTAGTGAGAGACCACCATGAAAACTTGAGGCTCATGTTTGAGAGATGTAGGCAACTACAAATCTCCTTAAATTTTAAGAAGTACATATTTGTGACACCGTAGGGTTCTTTTTATGACATGTGATTTTTAAGGAAGGAATATTAGTAAACCTAACCAAAATTGTGAAACTTGGTAGAGCTTCTCACATCAACGTATAAAAACTCAAATTACTCACACAATAATAATAATGTTTCATTAATATTCCATTGCAAGCTTTACAAATATATAGGAAATATTTTTCCTATAATTTAGGAGAGCTAACTATTTCCTAAAACCACCATATTAAATATGTATGGGTTTTTCTAAAAACTCATTAACTCACTCTTATTATTCTAATTCCATTTACGTGAGTTGTTATATTAACAACTTCATATACAAATAATATAGTTGATATGACTTTTTGCATGCATAATTTATCTCACTTATTAATGTGAGCACTAATATATTATTTTCCTAACATTCCCTCCTTAGTACGAACATGGGGTAAGGATTAACTCAAAACATAATCATATGCCAACACATACTTTTAGGTTTGCATACTACTCTAGATGTCAACTTCCTATTATACAATTATTTTTATAGATTTGTACCTTTGAAACCATATCTCAACACATCAAGGAAAGAATACTCATTTAATGGGAAATATCTTCAGATTTTGAAAAATAAATATTTGGGAGAATTGTCCTCATCGCATTTTTATCCACCGTAATAGATCACCACCACTTATATCACAAACAATATGGGATGGTTATCACTACCACATAGGAACCGATCCTGTATTTTGTCATTTTGGTGTAAATGGTTTGCCACTATTGCACCATGTGGCCTCTTCATTAACGGTGAACAAGAGAATTCTCTTTTCCCTACAACCTTTTGTGCCTTCATCCTCCAGTATGTTGTTGCTTACTTAGCCGATTGAAAATTGAACTCAAATATTTCCACATTGTGTTTATTTTTATAACTCTCTCCACAATGTGAAATGTTTGACTTAGGATGTCAGTTTCCACCAAAAATGAATTCAGTTTACAAATAATTTATTTGACACTTTTACAACTATAGACACAGATAATTTCTTATTGGCATTTAAATTATATAAGACGATAAATAAAACCAAAAAGAAATAATATTTAATTACTTTTTCAATACACATACGAATAACACAAATAGACTATTGTGACACTATATTATGATACACATTGACCATGAAAAATTATATTGAAAAGATCCCCTTTTAAATTTAAAATAGTGCAAACCTATAAAATAACAACATACACTAAAGACTAAAAACTAAGCACATAAGCTAATAGACAAATAATTAGTGACCCAATAAACATAAAATAATACTAAACCAACCCTATTTTTTATGGATATTTAAAACTTTGGTTTAAAATGTGCATAAATAAAATCTACCAATCATAAAAGACCTATATGTTGCATTTTTCTTTCACCAAATGTGAAATTCCAACCACAAAAATGTCTTTTTGATAGAAATTTTTCATACCTACAAGCATAATTTGAAGATGATGTAAAAATATAAATTATGTGTCTCTTCTTTATTTTCCAAAAAAAACGAGACATTAATCTGACATCACATGAGTAAAATATGTATATTTTAATGAGCATTATCTACTTTAAATTTTTTTAATGTGATTGTTTTAACTTCCTTCCTTGTTAGCACAAGATTTTAATTCTACACCACTCAAAAATATTTACACTCATATTTTGCAAATTCATACAAATTACAATTATTAAATATATATTCTACAGATCTTTATGTCACTGAATGCTCCTACAAAAAAAAAAAATCCATGTACAGGGGCAGCCAAGAGTAGAAATGGAGATGCCCCATTCCTCACTTAGAATCCCATACAAGCTCTCGCAAATTAAGTTATCTTTGATGAAAAATGTGAAACTTGATATAGATTCTCACATCAAGATACAAATACTCAAATATGCACCCAATAATCATAATCCTTCAATAATATTCCATTGCAAACTTTACAAATATATAGGAAATATTTTTCCTATAATTTAGGAGAGCTAACTATTTTCTAAAACCACTCTACTAAATATATATGAGTTGTTCCAACAACTCATTAACTCACTCTTCTTATTTTAATGCCATTTATGTGAGTTTTTATATTAACAACTTCACATACAAACAATATAACTAATATGATTTTCTCCACACATATAATTTAGCTCACCTATTAATGTGAGCACTAATATATTATTTTCCTAAAAATTACATTAATCTTGGGGTTGGAGGAACCTTCTACTCATCACAATGTGCACACATTCTTGAGGAGTGTAGGATACTACTAAACATTTATTGATAAATATGCCAAAATAGCATGTCCCTTAAAATAATTTCTCAAGAAGGATTTTCTTTTCCTATGGATGACACACCAACAAGAAGCATTCGAGAACTTGAAAGAGAAGTTGTCAAGAGTACCTATCTTAGGATTTCCTAATTTTCAAAATCTATTACATGTACATGTGGATGCCTTAAGAATGTTATAGGAGTTTTTCTCTGCAAACCATGAGAAGGTAGGATGGATCATCTTATCTTTTTGCGAGAAGGAGAAGGTAGATTTGATCATCCTATATTTTTGTGAGCAAAAAGCTATCTTCTATAAAATGCAAATATACCACCTCTCGGCATGATTTCTTGACCATGGTCTACGCACTCTGGAAGTTTTAAAAGTATTTTTGGCCACTGATTTTATATTCTTCACAAATTATGAAGCCTTGAAGTATTTGGTCAATAAGCAAGTATTGCATAGGAACACCTATAGATGGGTCATTTTGTTTCAAGAATTCAATTTCATAGTTGTAGTTAATCCAATAAAACTCAATTGTGGAACCGATCACTTGTCAAAGATCAATAATGGGAAGGTTGTATGCAATATTAAGGATGATATGTTTGATACACAACTATATAAAGTACAATGGGTACTAGAGTAATTAGAGCGCATCAAAAATTTCCTCACATCAAGAATAGCACCAAAAGGATGGACCACTAACAAGAAAAAATGAATTATTGTGTACACTTTGCACCATACCATCTCATTGGAGTAGAATTGTACAATTTAGGATAAGATGAGGTTTTAAAAGGTTATTTCCTAGAACATGAGCATGTGAAAATTTTGCATGAATCTCATGAAGGCATAATAGGAGGTACTATGTTAGAGAAGCCACCTTACATTATATTTTTTTCTATAGAATTTGGTGGACCACATTTTTAGAGATGTTAAGGAGTATGCTACCAAGTGTGATATAGAGATTGGGTAATCCCAATACAATGGATGAAATTCCATTTTTACCATAAAGCATGGGAGATCCCTTTGAAAAATGGGAAATTGAATTTGTTAGACCTATAACCCTTATTCTACGCAAGACTATATCATGATATATCATTACCACCACTAACTATTTGACCATATGGCCAAAAGTAACACCCACCAAAGATTTCATGTCGGAAACATTGGCAATGTTATTTTGATATAACATCATTAGCATGTATATTATGTACTTGAGCTTGAAAAATGACCAAGAAATTAATTTCCTCAAAAATCTTGTGCATCCTCTTGGTGAAAATCATGGTAGTATATAAAAATACCAACCCCTATATTCCCCAATAAAAGGAATTGTCGAAGACTTAAACAGAATCCTAGGAAATACTTTGACAAATATTCACCACCTAGGGCATAAGGATTAGGATGACCAAGTTTCTTCTATGTTATGGGCTTACATGACAACTCATAAATGAATCACAAAGTCCACACCATTCCAATGAGTGTTTGGAAAATAGGTGATACTACATATATAGTTTTTGGCATCATCACTTCAAATAGCACATGCAGGGAACCAAGATTATCAAGCAACTATCAACCATAGACTCAAGATTTGATGGAGATAGATGAAAATATGTTACTCACACATTAGATTCAAGGGGAAGAGAAGGAAAGGAAAACTACATGACATGTGTTAGTGAAATATTTTATTAGGGGATAAAATATGTAATTTCATCAATGTGTTGGAAGCAAAATGGACCGATTCACCCCCTCCCCCTCTCAAACAATTTTTCTCCCAACAATTGGTATCAGAGCAGTCCCTTTTGGAGAATTTTGATCACTTGAAAGGAAATCCTTTGAAACACAAAAATGGCAAGTCTGCAGAGTGGTTTCTCTACCAGAAGGCACCACTGTTTGATGGAATAAACTATGATTTTGGAATTTGAGGATGAATACTCATATCATATCTCTAGGGTTTGATGTTTGGAAATTTGTTAAAATGGATATACTGTTCCTACTAGTACTACAAACAAGAATTGCTGGCCCGGTGAAATATTTCCTAAGTATCGTAGGCACATATGACAATGGCGGAAAGAAGGTGGTGCATGGACAGCACGAGAAGGTTGAAATATTTGTGCCCGAGGATTCGCACCCATGAGACAGAGATTGGGACTTATCTATTCTTGATATACATGAGCTAAAAATAGGATGAAGTGTAGAACATGCAAAGAGAAAATCATGAAGACTTTGCGACCAAGGAAAATATATTTTGGGAACATGTGGAAGATCAAGAGTCATGTAGAGTCTGAGCTAATAATAGGATTAGATATGGAGTTAATTATAGATAATCTATTATTAGTTGAAGCTTCCATGCTTCTTTAGTTATCTTTATATGCACGCATGGCTATTTTGACCATGCAGCCTATTTTGAGAGTACATGGGTGGTGAAGGGAAAGTCCCCACCCCTATATGTGTGTGTATGTGTGTTCATTTGCACTATTTTGAGAGACCGTGATCTAAATTATAAAAAAGTTATACTTGATGGTATGTTTATGCACATGAATTTGTGATGGTATTTATGGTGCATCCAAATACTATGTTTTATCATGAATTAATAGAATGGATCATTATGGATGTATATTGATTGTTGATGTTTCTACTCATGGTCATTGTGGTAAATTTGTTTTTAATCCTTATGTGATATGTATATTTCTTATTATGTGTGTTTCCAAGCTGAGCTCATAGATCTGATTTTAGAATGGAATATGTAATTCAAGTATGGTTATTATGAACATACATGCTAACACTATGACAAGATAAAAATAAAGAGGGACCTAGTACCTTTGCGTGCTTCAGGTGAGCACTCAAATCTATCCGAGTAATGTGTCCGCCCATCTAGAGTTTTGAGTGGGAAAATAATACTACATTTTGGTTCCATTGTCGACATATTTTTAAACTATTTACCATGATGTTGCATGATGATGGCATATCGGTTGACTCTTGTGGCCATTGAATATTGGGTGATTGATGGACAAGATCAGTTTGCATGAAGATATGGCTCGACCTGATTTCAATGTGCACGCGTGGGTTGAAGAACATATTTATCATGAGCTTTATGAGATTTTCTTTTGCTACTTTCCAATAGATTTGTACAAGTGGTTGTCTCAGTATATGCATCAAAGAAGAGCTAGAGTTACAGACCAAGGATTTAGATGCGGGAAGAGTATCGTGATTTTTTTGATGCGAGATGAACCTTGGGCTCGTGTTGTAGATCATTGGTAGGTTGGTGTTGTGTGTATTTACACTTTCAAGTATGTTGTGTCTACGTATTCTTATCCATAATTTGTTGAGTTTAAATTTTTCATGAGCCCCGAGGATCCTACATTTATGTTAATTCTTTTCAATTAAGATCTGCATGGTGGTGTTGAGTTTAGAGCACCTCCTTATGGCTATCTAAACATACCACCATGTGTATGGGTAGTAGCAAGTGTGTTGAAAGATGGAAGACCTTGTGGTAGAGAGGCAGAGAGAAGAGAGGTGGCTTAATTATAATGAAGTATGGGAGAGGGAATTGGCGAATAAGTGTGATATTGAGGAGTTTATGGAGTTGATGAGGATGATGTATCGTGAAGGATTTGAAGGCGACGTGGAATACGTGGAGCTGGATCATCGAGCTCTCCCCCACTTAGGAAAGCACAAGTAGATAATCATATTTGGCTTCTAATTAGAGTGTGTCTAATGGGGAAAGATTGATGAACTTGGGAACGCATCTCGATCCCATCTAGCAACCTAACCCTTATGCTTGGTGTTCAAGTTATAGAAGTAATTATCAATCAATAGGTGAATGTAGGTAATCCAAAGAGCTTCATGTAGATATCTTTGTCCTTTGAATATAGAAGTGCATCAAGTAACACATACATCGATGGCATCACAAAGTATAACATCTTTACTATTTGGAATACCAATTGGAGGAATATTTTCTGAATCGTGTCATCAGGATAGAGTGTGGGCGCGTAGAACATTGGGAACACATCTAAAAGTACTACAACTTCGTATACTATGAGAGTTCGGTTAAGCACTACTATCGCATTACGTAAGGAAGTACATCCACTATTATGATGCCTATTGTTGGTGGTTCAGGAGGATCAAGTGGATCAGGTGGTTCTAGTGGTGGAGGAAATATTGGTGGGGAATCTAGTTCTATGTCAAGTGGACAAGGTCCGCCCCTCATCATGCTCGGTAAGTTTATTACGAGATGTACCTCCACTTTCCAGAATATATAGGTATTGAAGATGATGCAAAGCATGTGCACAAGTGCAAGGTGCTATGGCGCACTAAGGGAATCACCGATCTACAAAAGAATGTTATTCAATTTTCTACTACTCTTCAAGGGCACACGCATAGCTGGTATAGAAAGTATGACCCACATCGATCATAAAGAGAGTATGATGTTTTGTGCTTTATGTTTTAAGATGAGTTCAATATTCCCGAGTTTGAATTAAAAATTATCATCATGATTAAGGAAATTAAGCGGGGATTATCAAAAATCATTTGGGAGTATGACGTGCATTTTAAGACTTTGTTTTCAAATTTGTCTTATGATATACATTTGATTCAAAGATACACAAAGGGTTTTTTGGTGGGATATTGACTCCTTTCTAAATTGTGCATCTCATAAGACCTTTTTGGATTCTAAGGACACTTTGGAGGCAGCTCGTGAATTGAGGAAGTTGGGAGTGTGGACACCGGAGTGAGCATGTTTTTAGAGGTACAGATTATAGCTATGGAGAAATAATTGGAGAGTTTTTCTACTAATTCAGCTCATGAGACACATAGTAGAGTATAGTATATGGATTACGAGGTTGAAGGGAACACTAGGGATTATTTCCCTCATAATTTTTGTGTGCCATGCTATTGGATTGTGAGATTTATCATTTGGACCATGATGCGACTAGATTTCCTCTCTTGCATCATGTGATCTAGAAGAATGTGTCTATGTATTACAAAATATGTAAAACTCACACTCATGACACTCGTGGACTCGCATATTGATTGATCATATACATGAATCCATTGAAGTTGGTGTGCACTAGACTAGTGTAGTAGGTGGATCTAAGGAAAAAGGGAACAACATAATGAAGGGCACAGTAATGGGGATACTAGGAATGGAGGCATTCGTGGTGGATATAGAGGTTGAGGTCGTGACAGTGGAAGAGGAGGATTTCCTATAGGAACTTGTTTTACTTGTGGATATCCTAATCATTATCAACGTGAATTCCTTTAGAATGTGCTTTTCTCCTGGTGTGGAAAATAGCTCAAATTTGAAGAATGTCCAGACTTATATGAGCATATGAGAAAGCAACACAAAAGAAATTCAAGGGAGAAGCTATGATTAAAATATATTGCACGGATGGAGATGAATGGATGTCAAAGGTTGGACTGAATTATGAATTACAACCTGTGTTAGTCACCACATGCATTGAGGTTGCACACACTTGCAAACCTCTGAAGTATAATCCGACTATAACAAAGCAAGAAGTGATTAATTCCAAGTACCCTAATGTTGAACATCAAAAGAAGTTTACTCAAACTATAGACGTTATCAGGAATCTACAAGGAGAAATTTAGAGCTTGAAGGAATAGGCGCGCATGATAGAATGCACTAAGAAGGTTGAAATCCCGTAGAAGTATGTAGATGACTTCAAGGAGGTATGTCAAATTTCATTTTAGGAGAACATAATCTCCTTGTTAGGAGAGTGGTTGAGAGAAAATTTATTGCACACACGTAATGAGCGCGAGAGGCGATACTTCATGCAAACCTACCTCACCACAATCATGAGTATGATAAGGAGATTACATTGAATGCAGTCATAGATGGATGGATTTTGATAAATATTCTAATAGATGCATGTGAGGAATCTAATGTACTCACGTTTGATGCTTAAAATCATATGGGGAGACCACTGTTGCAGCCTTTTTTGGATGTGTTGTATATGGAAAATAGAACTAGGGCTAATCCTATTAGGGTATTAAAATATATGACTATTATGATTCAGGGATCCAAGTTAACTAGGGACTTTGAAGTGTTGGATCTCATTGAGGTAGATAGTTTCCATGTATTACTTGGGCGCCCTTGGTGTTATGTGAATAATGCAGATTTACACTTCAACAAGAGGTACATTAGCTTTGAGAATAAAGAAGAGTGTGTTATTATACCATTAACAGATGAAAAAGTTACCCCATATGTTGAGCCTTTGAGTGATGAAGACTTGAATGTAATATACGTGCGTATAACCGAGACCCCGAGATAATTGATCCATCTAAGGAAGGAGTGATACAATGGGATGATGCTCATTTAGTTAGTGATACCACAAATATTGTTTGTGACAATTGGGTGCATGGAACATATGAAGTAGTTGGGTGAGAGGTTAAGAACATAGTTACTTGTATGATCAAGACACACATGGTTAGAAGTTTAAGTTATAACCAAGTACCTCATTACACTTTGGTGAAGGAAATCCTTATGTATTTCTATGTGCCATGGAATCTCATTGGAAGGATGATGGTGACAGAAGAAATATATTGATATATACTCGTGTGGGACAAGAGGGAACTTGTGGGCTACACACAAGGACAACCTATTAGAATGGAGTGAGGTGAGAATCACATTTTCTACTAGGTTTTTAAGGAGTAATGTACCTTCATAGATATGTGAATTCCATGGGAAGTCCCCTACTTTGTACCACACCTAAGAATTTGAGAGACTTTGGATGGGGGTAGGAGGCCTTACCACCATCACTCTGGGTACATAAGTTCTATGCAACCCTAGGTGGTTGTGCGTGTGTGTGATATGTCCATGTAGAATTGAGAATAGAAACTATTAATTGGTAGAAGATGACCTGAGGTATGATTCATACTTTTGATTACTTTTCTATTAAATCTCTAGTCAATGAAGTACTGCAGATTATGAAGTGCCTTACTTTGGGTGATAACACGAAGGCTAAGGAACTCTTATTAGATATGTTTTGAGAGTTATATTTAGAGGCATGCCTTAATCTTGAAGAGATTGATGAATAATAAATGGTCCGCACTGGAAATGAAGGAAAATGGTAAACTGTTATGCATAGGAGATGATGAGGATAATAACCTAGATGTTAACCACACTGAATATATGTGCGAGGTGATGAAAATAGTAGATGAAAAGGCACATGTGTATCATGAACCTATGAAAATGAAGAAGGTTAACATTGGTATAGATGTAAAACATAAGGAAGTGATTATTGGTGATTATTAATCCGAGCGGGAGGTCGCTAAGATTATTAAACTACTGTGCATATTTCTTGAATTATTTCGAGGGGATATCATGATTAAAAGGAGTGAACCCTTCTTTAGGAGAGATGCAAATAAAACTTAAAGAAGGTGCACATTTGATTATGAAGATTCCATACAATATGAATCCTAATATGTGCATCAAGGTGAAGTAATAAATTGATAAAATGTTGAAATCTGGAGTCATTGAGCCCATTGAGGAGTCAAAGTGGGTTAGCCCAATGGTAATAAGAATAAAGAAGGATGGGAGGATAAGGATTTGTGTGGAATACATAGATTTGAATGTTTCATGTGTTATTGATACCTTTCCCACCACATTAATAGAGGAGATCCTTGAAGGAGTTGCAGACCATGAGATTTACTCTTTTACATATGGGTTTTCAAGTTATCATCAAGTGTGTATAGCAAAAGAAGATCAAGAAAAGAAAACTTTCACCACTAAATGGGGAAGTTTTGTATATATAGTTATGCCCTTTGGGTGAAGAATTTGCTTGCGTGTTCTCGTGCATTATTGTGCACAGATTTTCATGACTTCATTCACAAGTTTTAATAGGTATATCTAGATGATTGGACAGTGTATGGACTGGTTAAGGATCATTGTGACAATTTAAGGCTTATGTTTGAAAGGTGCAAACAATTGATCATCTCTCTGAATATTAAGAAATGTATCTTTACGACAACTTTTGGCACTTTTCTTGGGTATATTGTTTGTAAGGAAGGCTTGTTGGTAGATTTGACCAAGGTTGTTATAATTTTGGGATTGGAATAACCTAATAATAAAAGTGAAGTGTGTGGATTTCTTGGTCATACAGGTTATTACAAGAAATTCATTAAGGGCTATGAAAAGTTTTTCATGCCCCTGGAGGAATTATTAAACACTAAAGGAAAATTCTATTAGAGTGACACACAACAAAGACATGCATTTGAAACATTAAAGGAAATTCTGACCACTGTAACTATTTTGTGCTTTCCTTCATGGGACAAACTGTTTCATGTTCATGTGGATGCTTCTGGGATGATGATTGGCACCGTGTTAGCACAAACAGGTGAAGGAATTTTAAACCACCCTATTTGTTTTACAAGCAGGAAGTTGACACCAGTAGAGAAAAAGTATACAACTACTGAGCACAAAGTCTTTTCCATAATTGACGTGATGCATAAGTTTAGACAATACTTATTGGCGATACCATTTATCTTCTTCACAGATCATATGGAACTTAAGTATTCAGTAAACAGGATTTTTTTACAAGGGATCATTTGTAGGTGGATACTATTGTTTTAGAAGTTTTAGTTTACAGTGGTTGTCAAACCTAGCAAGAATAATTCGGGGCACGATCATTTGTCAAGGATCAACTCGGGTGAGAACATGTAGAGTATTGAGGACACTATTCTATATGCACAACTCTTTAGATTTAATCACCTATCCACTAAGTTGGAAGACATTGGATTATTTTTACACACTTGACAGAACCCTGAGGGAATGAAGATCTTAGAGAAGAAATAACTTGTAATGCACGCGGAACCATACCATTTTATAGGTGGAGACTTTTACAAACTTTTCTAGGATGAAATTTTTCTCCGGTGTGTACTAGAGCATAAGCGTAAGACAATTATGGAATAACATCATGGTGAAATTGTAGGAGGTCATTATGCAGAGATGCCACCATGCATAAGATTTTTTTGGGTTGGATTATGATGGGAAATTTTCATAAGGATGTCAAGGAGTATGTCAAGGCATGTGATCATTATTAATTCCTTAGGAATCCCGGAACCAGAGAGAGATGCCTTTGAGGCCTATTGCAAATGTTGAACCTTTTGATAAATGGGAAATTGAATTTGTAGGTCCTATTTCCACGACCGTGCATAAGACTCGGTGTGTTATATTATAACTTGTACCAAATATCTCGACAAGGTGGGTAGAAGCAAAGATCTATAAAGGATTTCATGGTAGCTTCAATAACAAGATTTTTATGGAATAACATTATCACCAAGTAGGGATTTCCGTTTAGCTTGACAAGTGATAGGGGAACACATTTTTCGAATGAGACTATCTCGAATTATTTTGGCTAATTTTATGGTGCCACACCACAAGACAACACCCTACCACCCATAAGAAAATGGTACTGCTAAGGCTTTTAACAATATTCGTACAAACACTGACAAAAATATGTGATGTTGGTAGGAAGGATTGGGATGATAAGGTATCTGTTGTACTATGGGCATATAAAACAACTTACAAAAATTTGAATAAGGCCACACCCTTTTAATTGGTGTTTAGCATGAAGGTTGTATTACCTATGGATTTCATGACGTCATCCCTACATATTGTGTGTGTAGGATGATTAGATGATGAACGAGTTGTTGAGGATTGCATAGATAAACCGATGTAGCTGGATGAGAGGCACATTATTGCCTAGTAGAGCCAAAAGATAGAAAAAATGAGACATAAGGCATGACATGATAGACATATTTAGAATAAGGAATTTGAGGTTGGAAAATGGTTCTTCTATATGATTCAAAGTTTTTGCACCACCCTAGGAGTTAAAATTTCATTGGTTGGGACCATTTGTAGTAGAAACGATATTGGAAATAGGCACGTACTAGTTACAGGTGTTGGATGGCACTTTATTTCCTAGTTACTTCAATGGGACTAGGTTGAAACCCTACTATAAATAAGTCTTCTTGGTGTTTATAATAAGGTAGTATTTCCACTTAGATTATATTTTCATTTAATGAATTTTCCTTTCATGTGTTTCCTTTCATCATTGTTATGCTTTGTCAATTTAGTTCGGTGTGTTGTGATAAGTACACTTACGCTTGATGAGTTGATTACTATCTATTGGTTTCATGCGCAGAGGACCATGCATAATATTATTGTGGGGTGGATCGGAAAGAATAAGTGATTGGTGATTTGATACAGATTGATGTGCATTGGAAAAATATTATAGGTTCTCGAAGTTAAGGTACTTAAATAAAATTTCTTAGATTGAAGACCACACATAGATGGATGGATGTAAAGTGTAACACGAGATAGGCTGCATTATGGGAAACTACTTGGTATAAGGCATAGTGGATTTTTACTTTGGCACATGGAGGTGGATGAAAGGAAGTCTATGGTTGAGAATTAGTGGGTGCACTGAGAAGGTTACAACTAGAAACACGAGATGAATACGGCGTGATGCATGGAAGAGTGAAAGGGTGGAATTAATGTAACATATGGTGGTGGTTGAGGAGAATTTAATGCGAGAGGTTTTGAAAAATCTATTATATAAGGTGCTTACAATGTTATTTTTACCTTTCATCTTTTGTGTTTTTGAGTTATGAAGTATGAAGAAGTGCAGTAGTGTGAAGAGCATTTGATTGAGCGGCGAACCAGTGATTTCGAGACACAACATTAAAAGAGCTCCACATGGAAGGGTGTTTAAGTTAATTGGGCATGTGTAGAGGGAAGTTTCACATGTTAGGGTTTTACGGAGATAGATTTACACTTAGGGCACATAATATTGTGAGGAAATAGAGGAAAATGAAGGTACAAGGATAAGGCTTTGAAAAAATTGTAATTTTCAGAGAACAATTTTTACTTAAGTAGAACAATGACACCAAAGAGAGCTTTGACTGTTGTGAAGGAGACCGAGGAATCACCACATGATTGGTTTAGAGAAATGTAATACCCAAAAGAGGTTATCGAAGGGAGATCATGGACATCGCAGTTGACCAAATGCAAAATTAGTGATTTCAATCATCATTCGTAGAATAACCGGAAGTGATATTAAGAACGAGTACCACTGAACTAATACTTGCATGTGTTGAGGAGTGAACGCGTGAGTTATTCTTTTATTCCTTATATTATTTTTTTTCATTTGTCGACTCTTTATTATTTGGATTTATAAGGTGGAAGTACCCATTTCCGATGATAGCAATGAAATTATTTTGGGGTAATGTTGGCCTAGTGAAAATATTTCCTAAGTATCAAAGGTGCATATGGCGGTGGCGCGAAAGAAGGGGGTGCATGGACGGGTGTGGAAGGTTGATAGATTTACACCCTAAGGATTCACACCCGGGAGAAAAAAATTGACTTATCCATTCTTGACATACACGGGCTAAAAATAGGATGGAGTGTAGAACACGCAAAGAGAAAAGCATGAAGACTTTACGACTAAGGAAAATCTATTTTTGGGAACATGTGGAAGATCAAGAGTCATGTAGATTTTGAGATAATAATAGTATTAGGTGGAGTTAATTATATATAATTTATTATTAAGCGAAGCTTGCATGCTTCTTTATTTATCTATATAAGCACGCATGGTTATTTTGATCATGGGGCCTATTTTGAGAGCACATGGGCAAATAAGGGAAAGTCCCCACCCCTGTGTGTGTGTGTGTGTGTGTGTGTGTGTGTGTGTGTGTGTGTGTGTGTGTGTGTGTGTGTGTGTGTGTGTGTGTGTGTGTGTGTGTGTGTGTGTGTGTGTGTGTGTGTGTGTGTTGTGTGTGTGTGTGTGTGTGTGTTGATTTGCACTATTTTGAGAGACTCGAGGTCCGAATTATAACATATTTATGTTGGTATGTTTATGCACAAGAATTTGTGATGGTAATTATGGTGTATCCACCTACTATGTTTTTTCATGAATTAATAAAATGGATCATTATGGATGGACATTGATTGTTGATGTTTCTACTCATGGTCATTGTATGGTAAATGTGTTATTAATCCTAATGTGATCTATTTGTTCTTTATTACGTGTGTTTCCAAGTTGAGCTCATAGATCTAATTTGTAGAATGGAATATGTACTTCAAGTATGGTTATTATGAACATACATGCTAACACTATGACAAGACAGAATAAACAGGGACTTGGTACCTTTGCGCACTTCGGTGAGTGCTCGGATCTGTCTGAGTGATATGTCGGTGTGTCTAGGGTTTTGAGTCAAAAATAAGACTACAAAAAGGCATGTGATGACAATTCAAGGGCTTGTAATGTTATCATATGTAGTCATGGGGAATCTGAAATGGGTAAGTCAATGCATTGCAAGTTGGAAAGATAAGCATGGGAGAAAATTCAAGTGTTGTATGAAGGTGACTCAAAGGTAAACATTACTAATCTTAAAACTTTTAGAAATCAGTTTGAGAGTCTTAAGATGAATGATGATGATTCTATGTTTGCATATCTTCTTAGATTTGATAAGTTTGTCAATATTATGAAAGGTTTAGGAGAAGATGTGAAAGAAGTTGTTGTTCAAAATGTTTTGAGATCTCTAACTCCTATGTTTGATTTTAAAGTATTTTTTATTGAAGAGGCAAAGGATTTGACTACTTTGAAGATGGATGAGTTACATGGAACTTTTATTGCTTATGAAATGATGATAGGTGATTCCAAACCAGCCAAGAGAGAGTTTCTTTCAAATCTGAAATGAAGACCAAATGCAAGAAGGACAAAGAGGATGTTGCTCCTGAAATTGATGATGAAGAACTCTTTGCAATGATGGCTAGAATATTGAAGGTTGGCTCTGGAAAATACAAAGGTAAGCTTCCTTATAAATGTTTCAAATGTGGTAAGGTAGGGAATTTTGCTATTAATTATCCTCATAAGAATAAGAAGGAAGATCATGATTAACATAATCATGATAGTGATCATGAAAATAAGTACAAAAAGTATGATAAGAGCAAGAAAATCTTTAAGAGGTTTGACTATAAGAAGAAGGAAAAGGGATTTTTTATTCAAAGGAATATGATTACTTTTTTGATGCTAGTAGTGGTGTTTCAAATTTTAAATTTGAATCTAATTATGAAAATATTGGAAATGAGGCATTTTTATGACTAAAGATGGCATGAGATCTACTAGTGATGAATCTTCATTGTTAGGTGATTTCATATCAGGTTATTGTAGCTACTCTGATGAAGATGAAGAGGATGTTAAAGATGATCTAGTGAGTATCCAAAAGGAGTTAAAGCAAGACAAAAATAAGAATAAGAAGTTGATTTCTCGATCAAGGATTATGAAAATAAGGTTCATGATCTAGAAAAGGAGCATAGGTATGAAACTAACAAGCTAAAGGAGTCAATCAGATTGCTAGAAGAAAAGGTAAAGTTTTTAGTTTTAAGTGTACAAGATAAAGAGAGCATGTACTCCAAATTGGAAGAAGATGTAGAGTTTCTAAGGGAAGAGTTGTTAGAGGTTGGTAAGAAAACTATGTCCTTTCATAAATTTGAGAAAAATGCCAAATATCTTGATGATCTTCTTGGCAAACAGAGATCAGCAGGTGATAGAGAAGGTTTGGGGTTCAATGATGACCTCAAGGGCAAGGAGAAGATGTAAGATGATAGTGTTTCAAGAAAAAAGGATGAAGAACCATGCAAGAAGGATGAAAAGGAGAACTCCAAAGTCCATTAGGAAACCTAATGCCTCAAGGTATGAAAGATCATTCAATGGTTATTATTTCTCATGTAATGGTTTTGGTCATAGAGATAAGGATTGTAAGAGGTTTGCTAGAGATGATCACCCTTGGAAATATGATAGAAGTATGCAATCAAAGAGTGTGGTGTGCTATATTGTCATGAAGGAGTTCATTGGATTAGTTTTTTTGTATGAGCCTTAAAGTAAAAATTGGAGTAATTGTTGTTTCAAGGGAAGAAGTATGGTGGTGTGTTGTAGTTGCAATAGGTATGGACATGTTGCTAGGGACTATTATGGGCCTACAAGATAAGAAAGAAGCTATCAAAGTCCTAATGTGTAGGATAGAAGGAAATTCAGGTCATGAGAACCTAGAAGGACCAATTATGGTTCACCAAGAGCAAATTTGAATACAAGAGCAGGTGTTGATGGAAAACAAGGTATGATTCAGAGCTCAAATCAAAAGCAAGGAGATGGAGGTGATTTTCTAGTGTCCAAGAAGTCTTGGGACCTCTTCAAGTCATTATTCTAGATCCTCCATGTTTTCATATGCCTCTACTATGATTCTTAGAGGTATATTAGTTCATATGAAGCATTGGAGTGAGGGGGAGCCATCTAGGTCTATGTGTATCTCCTTTATGGTTTCAAGGTATGTTATTTCAAGTCCTTAAGCATGTTTTTGGTACAACATGATTGATCAAGTTGACAATGGCAAGGTTCTTAGTCCGGGTGTCTCTAGGTAGTGTATAAGTGTGTTCTCATTGTTGTGTCTACTCTCTCGGGTTGTGTGTCGGTTTGGGATGATTAAATTTGTGTAAAAGTCATGTTAATGTCCCATAAGTCATGACATTCATGTAAAAAGTCTTATTTTGATCTAAATTTGTGATTAGTATTGTTAACATACACAATGGTCTATGTTACTCAATGAAGTTGGTGTTGAGTCCTTCATTGGTCAAGTCAATAAAGTCATGTTGTGTTAAACTTTGCACATATGTGTCAAGAATGATCAAGTATAATGTTCCATGCATGAAATTAATTTCAAGGATTCATCTTGTGTAAATTATCTTAGTATGGTGTTAATGAAGATCTATCATGACTCATGACTCGTGTCAAAACTATTATGTAATGATGAGTCAAACTCAAAAGATAAAGTGATTTCTCTAATACGTCTTCATTGTATGATAATTATATCATGTCCTAAAAGTGTGATTGGTTGTTAAATACTCATGGTTTGACCCAAAAATTCCGAGAATTCTAAGTTCATCTTGAAATACAAAAGTCAATATTGTGAAATACAAAATGAGATGAAACCCTAATATGTTAGATATTGATTGTATCTTATTAGTAAGAAGACCAATTGAAGTTAGCTATGACAGGTCTCTATCCAAAATTTAAGCTCTTGCATTTAAGTTTGAAGGGAGTTATGGAAATAATGGTTTTCTTGGGCTCTAATAAAAACCCTACTAGCGTTCATTGAGGTTTTTATTTTGAATGATCAAGTGATGAAAATGAGTAATGAAAGTTGGAATTAATTTCCTTTGATACCTTTTGTCTGAGATTTTAGTAGTTTATTGGCCCATCTAGTTTCATAAATTCAGTAGTTCATGACAGTTTTTGACCCAAGCCTATGCATTCTCAGGTAGACCTAATTGGCAGAGGTAAGTTTTCTAGTTGTGTAAATTTCCCTTAGTAACTTACATCAAGGTTCTTAGAGGTGAAAAAGTGGGCAAATGGGTACCCATAACCAACAAATTTTCATCATAAAAATATGAGCATCAAAAATTAGACATGATTATCTTCTATAATAGGGCTACTAATTTGGATATTCAAAGGAAAAGTTAGCAATGGATTAGTAAGATGGCATGATACTTTATCATGCCTCTCAATGCATGAGTAAGGGTGTAAAAACTCTATGTGGACCCTAGAAGATTTTCAAAGTCAAGTTTAATGGTGTATGCTTTCTTGGACCATCAAGTATAGTGTTAGCGATTGTTTGACTCATTACAGGTCTATAGGTGGCCCTATGCACTTGAAATAGTTTTTTTCTTAATAGAACTATGTAATCAATGATTTATTATGAATTGCTTTTAAGTCTTTCACCGTGATTATATATGAAGGCTCACCGTACTCATTCAATTTTTATTATCATTGGGCTCACTTGAAGTAACAGAGCACAAGTTTGTGGACAAGTTTTGTAACTAAGACAGAGAGAAATGTGGCTACATGTATGAAAGATGTGTATAGCTCTAATAAGATAGTGGAGCCATTCTTGGGTCTTTATCATTTGTTTTCTTGTAACTATGAAGGCTTTCATAGATTTTTCAAGTTATTTGGGCCTTAAGATGCTTAAGGATTGTGAGACAAAGAAAATGTGTTCTCGATCTTAGTATAAGCTCTTACTAAGGCAAAGATCTATGTGATAGTATCCCTAATGGTTTGAAGATTGATTAATTAACTATTGTAGACACCTATAATTTGGTCTACACAACTTTATAATTAAAATTGCACAATCCCAATACCTGTTAATTGAATACACTATGCTAGTGAATTATACCCTATCTAACCTCTTCTAAACCCCTAAATCATGTTAACACCCCTCTAAATGACTTCTACAAATAATTATCCTATTAATTAGCCTATATGAGGATAATTAAACCTTTGTTGAATTTCTGAAAGGAGACTTAGCTTTCCAAATGTCAATTTCACCTTTCTAATTTGAGTTTCACTTGAATTTAGCCTTTTTGGAACTTAGTCCCACATGAGTCCAAAACATCCCTTTCCTCCTCCTAGAATTAGAAACCTATAAATACAAGCATACCCCTTCCCCTTTTGTTAAGAGAACTCCTCCATTTTTATAGCTTATGTCATTTCTAGATTTTAGTAATTTTCATTGTTATTGATTTATTTTCTTTACTATTGCATCTTTCACTCAAAGCATTGGATAAATAGAGAGAACCATTTGGATTTTGTAGCCATTAATGGGGAGACTTTACTCTCAAGCTTCTTGAGGATCAAACAAGTATAACTGATTACTAGGATCTTCAATAGGTTCATCTTTCATAGCTTTCATGGAGTAGGGAGATATCTAGATATGTTAGGGTTTGAATGTTTATTTTAAGTTTATATATGCAAGCAAAGAGATAGTTTCATGTTTAATTCTAATTTTATGTTGCATTGTTGATGTTTGGAAAGCTTCGAATCTTTCTTGAGTGTTCTAGGCTTCATCCCATAGCTACACCAACTTACACATGAATACATATGGCATGCCCGGTGGGACCTACCCCATAGTCCATTAGAAGTTGTTTAAATTTTGTCATTTACATGCTTTTTCTAACCATTTTATGCTTTTTTGAGGGAAAAATAGTTTTTTCCAAGCATTTGGTAAACTTATATGTGTTAAATCTCCCTTTAACATAGGTATTTAATGGGTTTGTGTTAGAAAAGCAATTAAAAGACTAAATTAGGACCTGTTTGCATTTTTAGATTTCAAGTTTTGGTGGTTTTTCGTGGTCACACGCGGGCATTAAAAAGGGACACACACATAAAAATGATGCACACCTGTTGCAAGGCCCAAACACATGTTGAAAAGGGCACTTACACATTACCCTTGCCCACATACAAACAAGTTGTGTTCTTGACCGTAAAAGCGAACCAGAGCCGCTGCAATTACCAATATCAACATGCACACGTTGAAAAGGAAGTGCACTCATCATTTTAGATGCACATTATAAATTCACCCTCTCTCGTGTTATCTAGCATTTTACCCTAGACGCACACACATCTTCATGGTGCACACATGTTGATAGGCTGCACACACATCATTCTAGACGTGCAAGGCATAATTGCTCTTTGTGTTTTTACATAGACTCATGTACTTATCCTAAAGGGTGCTTACATACCAAAATCTATGCACACATACCAAAAATGGTATGCAAACATTCCATGTCTAAATTTAATTTTTGTTGCATGTTGCATGATTTGATATTCTGGTTTTTCGACATTCTTGTAGGTTTTTTACGGTGGTTTCTGATTCTTCTTGATTATTTTTTTGTACTAACTTGATTTGAGGTGTTTCAATTTTTGTTACTTCTTTATGCTTTCCAAAACACTTCAATTAATTTTCTAAACAAAAAGAACTTCAAAGTTGGCTAAAAAGGATCTTACATTGTTGCAATTTGATTAAGTGTTTTCCATTTTTCTTCAAGTTTAGTGATATTTTGTGTTGTGTATGCTCTTTCCTTGCATCTTAGGAAAATATTGGAAATCAAAAACAATGTGTTATCTCATTTATATGATGTTATGATCTTGTGAATAATTACAAATCGTTGTGTGTAGGACCAAAAATCCACTTGTGAAAGAATCGGGATCAAAATAATACTAACGTGTTTGATACATGTTTTCAAACCGTGTGTGACAAAAACCACACTAAGTCTAAAAATATTTTTAAAAAACACACCACATTCAACACATTATATATGCAGGTTCGTAAAAGTGTACATCCATATCCACTCAACTAGAATGTAACCCCTTTGGCATAACGCCTTAAGCTAATGTTAGTGTGAAATCACAAAGAGCCCCAAATGAGTTATGGATCTGCTTTTCTAAGGAAAGGTCATTTGGTGTGATTTTCATAATATTGGATCATTCCCAAGTTGTGGGAATTACAAATGGGAATGATCCTCCGAGAGAAGGCTAGTTCCTCTTCCTAATCCTAGCACTAAACTACTTCTAAGGAAGGAAATTCACTATCTACTCCTAATCTAACAATTCCAAGGGACCAAGGGGAGAGAGAGAGCATGAAAATAAAGAAATCATACACTAAAAAGGTGATAGCACTAAGAAAAGGGAACTTCCGATCACAAACCCAACTGCTGAAATGGAGAGAGGTGAGCAATGGAGAGGATTGACAGATGCATCACGAGCCAAGGATAAAGTTCGCATAGAACACCATTTCAAAACCCTTAAACACATATCCCAAAACATGCAATGGACATCAAAGATATGCATAGTATACCTATGATGGTGAGAAGTGAGAAGAGACAACAAATGAGAAAAGGATGGACAAAACGCATCATGAAAATAGATTTTATTACTCTAGGAGTTCACACAGTACACAATTAACGGGAAAGAGGCAAGAAAATGCCATTACAAAGCCAAGGGAGGAGACTTAAACTCCACATTCGACCCTAGAGAAGAAAGAGAGAGGGGGGCAGGGAAGAAGAATGAACAACCCTTTACAATGAATCATGCCCCTGTATTTATAGATTTGATCGGAGAGAAGAAAGAGAGAAGGAAGCGGGAAAAGTGGGTTGAAGATTAACCACTGTTGTTAATGCTTCTAATAAAATATGCCCCAAATCCATCTTTACTACATGATCCCTTGATTCGGCACCTTGAAAGAAGAGGAAATGGCGGAAACAGATCGAATCTGATCTGGTTGTTGAGACAAATGGATCCTGCATTGAAGGCTTGAAGATGTTTCCTCCATTTTCCTTTACCTAACCTCCTCAAATTAAAGTCTCAAACCTCCATGGCATAGGTGAGGCTGAGATCTTTCCAATGGTGTCAAATTTACAATATTTCAAGCCCTGAGTCAAAATATATGCCCTTCAAAGTTTGTATCGGGTCCGTACGAATGGACAAGGAAAACAGTTTGAAAAATGGGCCCCCTTTTGGTTTGGGACACAAGCGATCGGATTAGAACAAAAATTGGTCCCACGGTCCACAATTTATCTTTTTCCCTTTGAATGAAAGGTAAATTTTCACTTTTCCTCTCGACTCCCCACCTTGGCTTTGACTCGGGTTCTAATGCTAACTTTTTCCCGACGGTTTGCATGGGCCATTTTGTAACTTTTACCCTTTTTATGATAACAAGGGGCAAAGAATCAACTTTTCCCCCGATGCCCCACTTTCCTCTAGGACACACGTCAGTCTGGTGCTCATTTGGTCTTCCCCTTTTTTGCTCGGTTCCTCTATGGCATTGCCCCTTCTTCTTTGACCCTGTAATTCCATTATTGAGTCCTCCCTCAACCCTTTAAATATATTTAAGATATGGAAACATTCAGAAGAACCGTTTCTTCTATTTCTTCTTGTGCAGGGTCGAATTTGACTTTCTCAGGCCTCTGTTTTCACTTTTCTTGGTTTTGGAACTCGAGCTCATGGGTCTGAATCATTTCCTTCATAATTTCCTTATGTGCAGGAGTTTTCCTAACCAAATTTTCTCGGAAGCGAATTTGGGATAACGGCTACAACAATGGGGGTGGTTCTAGGAACCCTAAATTATTCCACCGCTAAGTAACCTCATGGACGAAACAGGAAGCACCTCGCTTTATCCACTTGACTAGAAATCATTTTGTGAGTTAGAGCTAAAACATACAGTATATTGTGACCCCGGTGAGGATACAAGAGAACATGTTTACACTCATTGTATTTAAAGTGGGTAAATTAAAGATGAGATACTCCAAGGGTAACTCCTTGGTAAATCGAGCTTGCATTATGTGCTTTTAGCATATAATTGAGAGATCTAATAAGAAATCCATTTCTTCAAGAGGCCAACTTATGCTAGTCCAAATCATCGAGTCAAGAGCCATCACAAAACACTAACTTCTTTGGAGTCAAAACCTTATTTTACGAACAAGGGAGAGTCCCTCAAAGTTGGGGTCTAGTGATATTCATCACAAAGCTCGCAATATATCACTTTTTCTTAGTTCTTCACTTGCCCTAAGGCAAGGCAAAACTTTTCCAAAGTTATACTAGCTTGTTTCACCATCATTTGGTTTATTTCTTTGCATTCTTTTTCCCATTTGGGATAAGAGAAGGCATGTTTCCCGAGTGTTATCAATGGATTGTGTTCACCACTTTTATGTCCATTTACGCTCATCCATGTTTGTGGTTGAGTTGTTAAATGTATAAAGTGTGTGGGTACATTTTTATATCTTGATAGCCACTTGATCTTGATTTCAAGATCATCATCATAGTTAGGATTGGTTCATCATTTGATCTCTTTAGGCATGTTAACTTGTTTGCATCATCATGACATAGTTAAGACACTTACATTGTGTTTCTCATAAACGTGATCTAAGTGTCCGCATTGTGGCGTTACACTTCCCACATTTTAAGACATCCTTAGTATACTTTGACTTATTTTTACTTCAAACATTTTCCAAAATCTTAAAGAGTTTCGCTTACTTTGTTTGTGTTGTTTCGATACCACTTTGGCACTAATATTTCATTTCTTTGCGAAGCTTGATTAACGTGTCCAATTGGTGTGGTTACGTGGCTTACATTTGTAATCCTTGCCATTTGACGTTTAGGCCTTGTTGGTTGTTGAACTTGTCGTGGTATTCTTTGATTGGGAGTCGTGCTTATGCTTTGTTAATACTTACGCCTTGTTCATTTTTGGGCTTGACCTAAGTATTGACATAGAGTTGGCTATCTAGTGTCAAAATTATCATTGAAAACGAAAGGTGTAAACACTTTGATCGATTGATTTGGTTACCTAGAATTGCATAATTGTTCCTTGCATGTTAAAAAACTCATAGACTAATCCTAGGACAATTTTTTTGGATTATCAAAATAGTTTCATTATGATGTATGTTTTCCTTAGATATTCTTTAGATAATCACATAAACATCCTTATATCTACCAAATTTCTAGTTGGATGTCATTATGCTTCCCTGAATCGACATGGAACTTCCTTCCCTTTGATAAAGTTCCATCGCACTATCTAGGTCTAGGAATTTGTACCTAATGACGCCAACAAATTACTGACTATCACATAATTCCTCACACTTACAACAATATAGAACCTAGGTTTAGGCATTCACATCAAAAGATGCCCATTATGACTAAACCTTGTTTGGTTCTTCGCACTAGAGGGCCCGTTCGGGTACCCCGTTCCCCACCTTCATCTCATAGTTAGTGGTATGGTTTGGACACTTTTGATCCAAATTATTATTCGGATTCCCCCACTCTTCTTCTGATTCAGATCCAAACTATTCTTCAGACTCCTCTCCATCTTCCGATGAGTCTGATCCAAACTACTATTTAGATTCCTCTAAATTGATTCCTAAGTTGCGGTCCTCCCTTTCTTTGCAAGACCTCTTTCATCAATCACCTCAACAAATTCTTCCTCCTTTAAATATTTATGTGAGTCAAAGTTCATCTAGATAATTTTCCAGGTTGACTTCTATGTCACAATCTGCAAACTTTAGACTCAATTTGACTAGTTTAACGACATTATTTCATCATATAGGTAGGTCCATTTCATCTTATTCTACTCATGATACATCTAGCTCCATGTCTAATTTGTCTCTGAGTCATCTTCCTCTATCAACTATAATCCAATTCCTCTTTGGCCCTTGAGCCCTTTGAACCATGTCCTACCATATCCTTATCGATCTTCTAAAGATCAATATTTACATCCATATCGAATAATTCACAAGAAACAATGGGCTAAGATATATTTTTGATGCACTATCAAATTTCTTTATGGACACAAGATGGTAAAATCTTCCCGTTATCAAACATCTTCTCAATCTTACGCACTAGTTAGACTTTTTCTTCTTCTACCAAATCCTTATGGTCGATCAACAACCCATACCGATTGATTTATTTCAGAATGAAGGATTGATCATGGAATTTATAGGGCGCACGAATATATCCCTCTAAAAATTACGAGCGGATTCTCATTAGACCTCGATGCGTTCATACATTGTGGGGAAAAGGTTGATTTCGTTCATCAAGAAATAGACGAAGAGCCTCGGTCTTACAACTTGATCCTCCTTTTATTATTCCATCTTCTCCTTTGCATGAAAAAATGCATGGTTATAGCATTGAGTCATGTCCCATCTTCTCATCACTCAATTCTTCTTTACATATCACAATTCCTCAATCACAATATCACCTAGTATCCCATCTTCTTCTTCTATTTACGGGTCACCTCCGGGTAGCCCATCCTTGTCCTCTATTCTTGGGCCACATCCTAGTAGCCCATCATTCTCTTCCATATATGGATACCTCCTAGTATTCCATCCTCCTTTATACTTGGGCCACGTCATATTATTCCTCCCCTATCGTATATCTATGGGATACCTCTCGGTAGCCCGTCTTAGGGCCACATCCTAGTAGCCCTTTATCTTTGATTTCGACTCACCTCCTATTAGCCCCTCTTCTTCAATTCTCATACCATATCCTTTTCATCCATCACACCTTCCCTCTATCAAGGATTATGGCAAGCCCAAAATCATTTCTTGCATAAATTCTAAATGCACACATTCTCATCCCACTTCTTAGGATCGAGACAAGTCCAACATTAGCTTATAAGAAACCCAAACAGGTTCTTTATCAAGCTAAGATCAAAAATCCAAAGAGCTCCAAATCTCCCAACAACTCAAACGATTATAAAATTCAAAATCAAATGTGATTTTAGAATGTACACCAATGTACCCATCAGGTATGGCATAAAGTGTAGAAACCTATGGATAGGGAACTCGAGCTCCCACATACAAAATCCATGTTTTAAAACAAATAACAATCATTTGTTGAGTATGATCTCACCACAATCATCAAAATCAAAGATATTATGACTCTTGATAAGAAAACACACTTGACTTCCCTTAACAAGTAAATTGTGAACATTTTTGTTGTATCTCATCACACGGAGGGATCTCGTTGGTCCCACTTCCCAAAAGCATAATATACAAAAAGATGAGGAAACATTAAAGCATCACACAAAAAAATCAAACGTAGAAAGGTCAAGCATTGCAATCTGGTATTGCGTACACATGGATGTTCTTTCTTCCCTTTCACCTTATTCTTCCATAGGTATCCTTCCATTATCATGCCTTCGATGATATTTTGGTTAGCATATTTTGTTCTCATTTTACAACATTTATTTCTATGGTATTCATTTGACCTTGTTCTTTCATCACCTTGGTAAATTAAAGAAATGATTGACCTCATGGTGATCCTAACACAACATCTAATAAACTTGTTGTGAAGAAATTTTGGATGTATTTTTGACACTAGACAATTTCATCATCACAATCACTTCCACCCCCTTCTATCAAGTCATCAATGGTTCTTAACCCCTTGTCAAACAAGAGAGCTGAAATAAATTTTCATAAAGAAAGAAAAAGAATCAATTAAATCAAAAGCAATAGCTACAAACAAAAATCAAATTGATATATAACTCTCTCTTGGGGTATTTCCAATAAAATTTATCGGGGCTATGGACACCTTACTAGTAGTAGAGAAATGTTGCGATTAGAATAAAATTCATCTCCATCGGGGCTATGGACACAAGGTTGGCAGTGGAGCATTGTACGGCTCTCCTTCCACTCTCCATTCACAAATCACCTTTCAAAATAAATCATTCCTACACATTGGCTAGTGTGTTTTCACTTATTTTCTATAAAATATTCCCTTCAATAAGTAAATAATTTTCAAGTGCACACACAAGATATCGATGAGTAAACAGATTAGTATGTTACCAAGTCTCTTTGTTTAGACCTTGTTCAAAGTCTTACTCTAGTCTATATTTTATCTCACGATTTTTGTCTTTCGCTAATCTTTTCTTCATCGTGAGGCTTCTAAACTACATTCATTCACATTCATCATTATTCTACTTTATTTAGAAAATCCATGCATATAATATTGCCTTTTTACAATGTTTACGTACACCTTTTTCCCATTTCACAAAAATAATTTTCCACTTCCTTTCTATCATGTGTTTCTTGGACAACTTACGTTGGGGAATATTTTCTCCTTTTCACACATCATTGGGTTTAATTTCGTCATCACATTGAGCCTATCCATTGTGGCATTGATCTAGATTGTTCTATTCCTATCTATCATTGTGAAGATTTACCTTTGTACATTCCCATCTAACGTTGGGGAAACTTCACATATTCTTTCCGAACATAATGTGTGGTATTATGCCTTTGCATATTACCATCTAATGTTAGGGGCATCCACGCTTCTTTACCTCGCTTTGGAAAATTGCTTCGAAAAAACAAAAACATTCAAATTTGTTAGAAAATCCTAAACATCTAAAAAAACACTTTTTTTAAGGGATAAAATCACAAAAACAATGTGAACAGTAGCCTTGAAAATTGTCTTTAGAATGACACCATGAAAACAATAGAAAACAAGTCAAAATTGTCCCACAAAAACAAAGAAGTGGGTTAATTAATTTTAGTTGTCATTTTGTAGAGTTTTGATTGCATTATATTTTTAGGTTGTATGATTTATTAGGATTCATTCACTTGCTTAGATTGAATACAAATTTAATTGTTGTTAAGCATGCATGAGTTCATTCTTATTTACATATAGTTATGTTGTTTTGTATGTGTATATTTGTTTAGTTTTGTTAACTTTTTCTTGTGTTTGTTTGTTCCACGCACATTGTTTGTTATCATCATCATAAACATCTATCATTACATCATGTATATCAAAAATGTTAAGTTTTACATCAAGCGTGTATTCTAAGCTAATCATCACATATTGTATCATCAATGGGGGCAAGAGGGGTTACAAATATCAAAATCTATCCCCCCACACCAATATCATAAATATCATCTCATAAGTGGACTAATCAAAAAAATATCATGTACAATACAAATGATATCATCTAAGGATATATCATAAATCAAAAACATGTGATACATATACAACAACATCATAATATAAAGTCCAATCATCATAATCATCATACATATCAAAATCAAATGTCCATATACATATGTGTCTCAAAGTATACATCATCTGGATACAAAAATAATGCCATCATGGGCATGATACAAAATAAGCCTTCATCATGAGGCAATAAAAAGTGATACATCATATACATCAATCAACATGTGCCTACATAAGAGGTAGAATAAAGATAAGTACATGAGTAGGTCGATCAAAACTGAGCCTTCATAAGAGGCATACATCGAAGGTACATACATTTGTGAATACATGGTGACTAAAGAGATTCATCCATGAATCTCACCCTCTCTGGATTGCCTAGCATAGGACCCCGAGGAGGAAGTTGTTATTGATGAGATGACCCTGCCAAATCCTCAACTCTTTGTTGTCTTTGTGGGCTGATGCATTGATCTAGGTGAGCGATAAGTCCTCTAAGACCTAGATCTAGACCTTCTCACATCCAACTGATAAAATGGAGTCACCCTTTGACCATTTGGAACTACTTGGTGATATGCGGCCTTGTAATAGGAGGCCTCACCACTAGCTCTCATAACAGCCACTATCATATCCATCATCCCAACTACTGAGGAGACCCTCAATAAAGTTTCATGCTCTCCTGTAAATTTGGCTACATCGGCATGATCCTATATACACATTATAGTCAATCGATCTCTCTACATAGTGATAATCTGCACATGTGCTTGGGCACAGGTCCCTCTGCATAGTCAACTACTAAATCTGGGACATCAACCGCTACCATAAGCTCATAACCCGGGCCATCCGATTCACCATCTGTTGGATCTGCTGAAACTAGGTAGCACCATCTCCTCCACCTCCATGATTCACATGTACTCTATCCTAGTCTCACTCGATGTGAGGACCCATATATGTGCCCTCTTGATCCCTCTCGGGTCACCTAGAGATGAATGGCTACAACTTGTTGTAACTACTATTGTAACGTAGTTATATTCCCTCCATCTCCCTCATCGCCACTTCCTCCATATCTTTGCCCCTCCATATCTCGAGAGGACTATGTGGTGGGATGGGAACTGGCGCCCCTACTATGGTTTTGCTCTCTGTGGAGAACCCCGTTGTGGTACTTATCCCGGAGGAGGGCCCTATGGTGTTTCACTCTACACCGGCACCCGTTGTAAGGGAACATGAACTCCAACTAGTATGCCCACTCGAGGCATTTTTATATGTCTAGAAACTAGCGGCCTTTGTCTCTATCCCTAGCCATGAGCCTCGCCATTGTAATGGTGGGGGACCTTGTCCACTGTTGCCATCATGACCTATTCCATCAAACCCATCATCAGCATCACCATCATCATCCTCACTATCATTATACTCCTCTAGATGTGGCCTAGCCCCGCATCCCATGCTACCTATGGAATGGTGAGATGGTGAGGTAGGATAGTAATATACCAAGGTGCATACTCTATAGTAACTAACTCTAGGGTCTCTAATCTATCTTTATGGAACCCATTCTTGTGGCACCATTTGATCAAAACTAGCTTGAGCTTGATCTAGCTAAATCTATGGCCCCATGTCAAATCTCTCGATTGCTCAAAGATCATACCACATCTTGGGTTGGGTACATCCCGAACCACCAAAAATATCTATGGCACCGATCTACTCTATAATACTCAATAATATACCCTTAGATGCCAATTATAAAATGATCTACCATGGCTATGTTGACCTCAAAATCATCCTCTTCCCACTTTGATAATGACGGTAGGGCCTCTATGGAATATTGTTGAATATCATTGAAAGATCTATGGTAGTAGTAAGTATCGCCTAGTTCCCGTAAATATCATCTCCAATAGAGACCCATCCCATCACTAAGGGCTCCTCCTGATCCCGAACTCAAAGAAAATTTGTAGGGTGACCAATAGCTATGTGGTCCAATGCTCATATCTACAACAACGTGGTAGGGCCCACGGTCTTTTGACCATAGTATGTGATAAGATATAAATCCCAATACAAATGAGCCAATATGCACTGACCCCAACAATATCTCTTACCTCAAAATAATCCTCGGATAACACTAATGAGGCCTAGTGGAAATGAAGTACCGGTCTTGTCGGTAAGACAAAATCCATAGACAAGAGCCATCAAATACAAAGGCATCCGATGAAAGCTTGGGTCTGTAATATAGTGATGCAAATACATCGTCATACCTTAGCAAGGTATATTGTCACATCCAAATACCTCAATAACACAGTCTAGAATCTCACAAACCGTCAACACTAGTATACTCATAAGCTGCCCTCGATGGGCACAATACACTAGATATCCTCTAAAGTAACAGTCATCTCTCTCTTGTGGGGAACTGGAAGCATTTTCTCTCACTTTGCCACCTCTCGGCCAAGGCTATGAGTAGTTCATGGTCTAGGGTAATCTGCATGGCATCCATGCCACATGAGCCAACCTTGTGACCTCTAAAAAAATGTCCATCATGTGCTGCGTCGAGGAGGAAAGCTCACTTCTAGGGTGGCGAGATGGCCATGTCGTTCCCTCACCGTAGTGATGAAAATCATCTTTGCAAAATAACACAACATGTGTTAAACTAACATTTTTTCTATCTTCTTCTATTCTTCTAAAGTACTAAATCACAAATTCATCTATGTTATCCTAGTCATCAAACTAACATTCTTCCGAGTGTAAGAATTCCTTTCTTCAGCGTGTACACACCCTTCCTAATATGTGCGTGCCTAGGATGCATACGCATCATTTTGGATGTTTGCACGCCCATATTAGTAGATGTGTGCACCCCCTAATTAACCTACTCCGACTCACACATGTACATCCTATATGATGCAAGTGTGTGGGGATTTGTGTATATGCTAAAGACGTACCTATTTCTTTTCCTAGGGTGCATACGTGCTAGTTTTCATACTTGCGTGTGTGCACACATGTTTTAACATATGCACATGTGCAAACACATAATTTTTATGTTTGTGTGCCCCTAAGGTGTGCGCACATGATTTTGATGCTCTAAATACCCTAATAAATGTTTTTAAATGCAAAAATTGATGAGGCAAGGTCGTGTACTCACAAATGGTACATTTTCCTCCTCCTAGCCATACTCTTGAATGGTGTCAGGTGTACCTTGAATGCCTCTAAACTCGTGCCATCTCATTCACACTCATGGTAACTCGGGGTAAAAAAATTGATAGGGTTTGGTAACAAATGAACTATTCACGATGGTTTACCCCCCGAGGGGTATATTCAGTTGTCTTAACCATTTGTGATGCCTTTAGGGCATGTTTTTATCGGCGTGCTCATTCTTACACTTTCTTCTACCCGTCGTGATGATTATTTTATTAAATAATTATTTTTAGCTCATTTTTCACTATGTTGGGGCATTTTTGCCACCTAGCACCCCTTTCTTCTCCCCCGGGCATATTTTTGCTTCCGGAAATTTTCTCCATGATTATTCTTCTCGAAAGTGGAAAAGCACTAAAAATTACAAAAAAATCAAAAAATCAATTAAAAAAATCCTAAAAATTACAAAATTAACAAAAATTGGTAAATTGTTGATACACAACTGAAATATGTGTCACATGCATGGTATCCATCCCATATCTCACTTGGTGTTTTCACGTGTTCTCAAACTAAACAACTCGCAGATTATCTGGATCTACCTCCCATCAACAAAGCTAGACTACTTGCTTCATCTTTACTCCAGGGCACAATGAGTTACCTAGTATCTTTTTCAAGTTGCGCACAATGCTTTATCATTGGACATTGTGTCCTTCATCAAACCCCTTGCATATACCCTTGCTTTGGGCATCGGTCTTAACCCTTGTCATTTTTCATGAACATTTGGGAACTGAAGTTTGATAATAAAACACTTGTGTAACTTTCTTAAACATTGTTGGTTTGAGTATGTGTGTGTACTTATTTCCTTATTAGATTAGCTTGTTTACTTCTTATATTGCATTGCATTTTGTATGTTGCATAGTTTATAAATGGACATTGTTCGTGTTATAGACTTTCATGTCATTTTAGACCCTTGTCATATGCTTATAATAAGGACCAATGATGAATATTTCTAGCAATGTGATGATATGTTATTATTTACTATAAGCATTAGTTCACCGATAGCTCGATATCTTTTTTATCATTATTCTTCTCTATCTAATACCTTTCCCATCCCATTTCTTCTATTTCACACTTTTCTTTCTTTTTTCATCTTTTCGATTATCCATCGAGTTATTCTATCATCCCATCGACACTCGAGGGGGCATCCCTCTAACTAATTTTTTTTTTCTACCCCTTCAAAATTTTAGCTATTTTTGCTTGTCTACTTTCTTCGAAATGGTGCCACTTATGCCACCTCAAAGAGGGGAAAATGTAGACACCTATAATTTGGTCTACACAACTTTATTATTAAAATTGCACTAATTATCCCAATACCTGCTAATTGACTACACTACGCTAGTGAATTACCCTATCTAACCTCTTCTAAACCCCTAAATCATGCTAACACCCTTCTAAATGGCTTCTACAAGTCATTATCCTATTAATTAGCCTATTTGAGGATAATTAAACCTTTGTTGACTTTCTAAAAGGAGACTTAGCTTTCCAAATGTCAATTTCACCTTTCTAATTTGAGTTTCACTTGAATTTGGCCTTTTTGGAACTTAGTCCCACATGAGTCCAAAACATCCCTTTCCTCCTCCTAGAATTGGAAACCTATAAATACAAGCATACCCCTTCCCTTTTGTTAAGAACACTCCTCCATTTTTAGACTAGCTTATGCCATTTCTAGATTTTAGTAGTTTTCATTGTTATTGAGATATTTCCTTTACTATTGCATCTTTCACTCAAAGCATTGGGTAAAGAGAGAACCATTTGGCTTTTGTAGCCATTAATGGGAGACTTTATCCTCAAGCTTCTTGAGGATCAAATAAGCATAACTGATTGCTAGGATCTTCATTAGGTTCATATTTCATATCTTTCATGGAGTAGAGATATCTAGATATGTTAGGGTTTGAATGTTTATTTCAAGTTTATATATGCATGCAAAGAGATAGTTTCTTGTTTCGCTCTAATTTGATGGTTCATTTTTGAATTTTGGCAAGCTTTGAAGCTTTTTGAGTGTTTTAGGATTCATCCCATGACTACACCAACTTACAAATGAATACAATTATGAAGGGTTTCATAGATGTGTCAAGTTAGTTAGTTGGGCCTTAAGATGTTTAAGGATTGTGAGTACAAAGGAAATGTGTGCTCGGAGCTTAGTATAAGCTCTTACTAAGGAAAATATTGTTGTGACAGTATCCTGATGGATTGAAGATCCTATTAAGCAATGATGCAGTTGTATCTTCATCTTAAAAGTGCATAAATAATGAAAAAAACTCTTCAAAACGTGCAAGGTAATTTCAAACACTTCATGGGTTGCTACGGTATTGGTTGAATAACATGAATGTAAGTGATGATTCTACATCAACTCATAATTTTTATAGGCTTGTTTGGTCCTTGTGTGTTAAGGGAATTCATTCTTGGGATTCCACGAGGAATTCTTGATTGTTAATAAATCTTGAATGAGCTAGTATGACTATGAAGATGTTCCTTGATGACCATGTTTATTGAAGGTACAATATACAAGAGGTAGGGTATGATATCTCTACAATTATGTGATGTGTGTTAAGTCAATTTATTATGTGTTAATATTTACTCGGACTTTTCCTTGTCATCTAGAAAGTGTATGTTCTTTCGAAGAAGCTATTAAGGCGTATAGTTAGCTTGGTCTACGAAGAATGTGATGGTGATTGTGTAATGAAAGTACATAGATCTAACATGATTATCTATATGATTTGAAATCACTACGGCGTAAGCAATATTGTCTTGATGTTCTATATGCAAAGACATGAGGGGTATTCTCATCTCGGGAGTGGAAGAAGAAATATTGAAGGATAATCAAATGAGTAATGGTAAGCTCAATGCTAAATGAAATTTTATAGTATTGTAAAGTGAAGTTATAGGTCCTGTCATGTGAGAATGGTGTGTAAGGATGTATCCATGACAAGGGGAGCATATGATTTTACTCCTTGAAGATGCTCTAGATGATTTCATGTTATGGAAGGTATGTTTTGATTATTTTCTTCAAGGGGAAGCATGTTAGGTTCAATATTGCATTATCTCCTTCAAATGTGGCTATAAGGATCAAAGAGATGGTTTAAGATAGTGATCAAGTGTTTGTAAATCTTCTCAAGGCATACAATCAAGATTGGAGTATTATTTTTAAGACTTCCTTTAGTATGAGATGGTATTAGCCAAGGGGAGTTGTGAGATTAATTTTCATGATGTATATGGTGTTTTATGGCTCACCAAAGTTGATTGAAATTGCTCTAAGGAGTTAGAGCAGGGATCTCAGCCCCTGAGGTGGTTTGAAGTCAAAAATGGTAAGATACAAGTCAATTTATGCCTTGAAAAGTTGAGTAAGCCCAATAATGAAGGTAAGGAGGAATTTTTAACTCATGTACATCATTGTTGGCATGATTCACATGGTGTATGCTTCAGGTATAGGTTTGCTACAAAGTGGGTTTCTTAAAGGCAAAAAAAAATTAGGGGTGAAATGACAAGTTGTTCATGATAAGAAGGTGGATAATTGTGTTATAGCCAAAATAAGATGTATGATGATGTTTTCTTCATGGTTATTTTCATGTCCAGATGGTGTATGTGCTTTTCCTAGGGGATTATAGTGTTTCCATGTTTGAAAATGGCTAAAAATCAGTTTTGAGTAGATCTTCAAGTTTGTGAGCTAGAATGAGATCTTTTGTTGATTTTAAAACCAATAGATGATAATATGAATCTGATAAATTATAATAATATGAAGGTTTGTGTATGCCTTTGTCATTAATGTAAAAATGGGGAGAAGTTCAGGTGGTTTTCCATCAATGACAAAGGGGGAGATTATTGGCATGTTGTGGTTTAGGTGTTGTCATTGATGAAAAAAACCCTTAATGATAAAGTGAATAATGGAGTGTATTTATAAGATTCTCATAGTGAGGATAGCATGGAGATTTAGGTATGTTCTTGGTTGCATATGTTAATTCAATAAGAATTGTTTATTCTTACAAGCCTATTCAGGTGACCTAGCTAGCCTAGGTGATGGTGCATGGTGGTTGGATCTTCTTGAGCACTTAAAGAGCATGTTGACATCATGAGGATCATGTTATCATCATGGGGAGCATTATTTTAAAGTGTTTAGGAAATCACATGAGTTTCAGGGTGCAGATATAGGTGGATGACCAAGATTCAGATTGCTCATTTGGACCAAGTATGGTTGTTAGAAGGTATGAGATTGAGTTGTGGAGCTATATGAGCTCATGGATGCATGTATAAAGTTTATTAATGGTTTACTACATGTGTTGGGTCCTTTTTGGAGAGTTTCTATAATGAGTTATGATATTGTTTCAGTTGACCCTAGCTTAGATAGTGCAAAACCCTAAGGGGTAGCTATGAAAATGAGATATGATGGAGATATTGAGAGCTATTTGTGACATGGTGATGATTGGAGATGTTATTAGGATGTGTCATGATGTTGTGGGAAAAATTTAGGTTTCCATTATGAGTATTTTGCAAGTTATGATTGTTTTGGTGAAACATGCTCAAGAAGAAGGTCATTGCACTCAAATTACACCTTTTGATGCTCACCCCGAATTGTGTTATTTTTGTGGACCTTTTACATTTCAAGGATGTTTCTACATTGTTTCTATAATTTTTCACAAAAATAGTGAGATCATTTCATTGTCACATTTTTATGAACAAATGTTAATAAGGTAAACAACTTCTAAGGTGTTTGAAACCCTACCTCAAAAGTGGTAGCAGAGAAATTGATCCTAAGTTCCCATAATTTCTTTTTGTTGAAATGATGATGATTTTATCATTTAGGGGACTCCTCAAGGTTTCTATAAAGGTATGGTAGATCTTATGGTGATGAGTGGACCCCACTCAAATAGGCCTATTTTTGAAGAAGTTTAGTTTGGGACAAGGTTGTCCAAAGGAGTTGAAAACTAAATAATCATTATGGTGAGTATGTGAGTTTTTATTGATTTCCATGATGTTTTTAGGTCATGTTAATGCATTTAAATTTTCAATTATGCTTCATTTGTGTTGGTTAGTCAAAGGGCATTTTAGGGGCAATTTCGGGTAATTTGTAGAGATCGGTTTCGTTGAAGTCCCTCCACTTGGATTTGGAAGAATTTAAAATATGTTATGGAAAGAGGATTTAAATATATTTCCAGTGGTATAATTTTTTTCTCATGATGAGTTTATTTGACATGGTTTCCAAGCAATTTTGTGAGCAAGAAGGTTTCGTGTTTTTCACGACATGATTGTTTTTCTAAAAGATTGAGTTGATTAGAGCATGAGATGAATGATTTAATGTTTGATACAACCTGTAAAATGAATAAGAGTTAATCTGGAATTTATTTAAGTAATTTATACGTCTTTAAATTATCTTCAAGGGTGCAAACTAGTTGATTTTGTAAAACTAGGTTTTGGGAAGCTTGTTTTGGTGAAGACAATCATAGTTGTGGTTTGAACCGTTGAGTATTTCATGAGGTATAGAATGAATAGAAGTTGTCTACAAGTTCTAGTAATTTCATTTAGTGGTCACATACCATAGTTCAAATCATCTTGGATGGTCTTGAGGTCCAAAGTTGAAATCGAGATGTTGATAGCAGTTGTTTTGTGAAGGAAATGAGCCAGTGGGGTCATTAAATGAAAACATTTGATTAGTTAAAGTAAATGAGAGACAATGTATGATATTTTTATCATATATTACTCATTTTTGGTGAATATGGGAGCTTGAATAAGCATGGTTTTGTGATACTTGATTTTTATCATTCTAGTGATGGGCTTTTGATGATTTTTGGTGCATGATGGATGGTTTTAGGCATGGATGACCTATATGGGTCGATTGTGAATATTTTAATGATTCTTATGGGATTTTTTTAAGTTATTATGTTCTATCCAAAGGAGGGTAACCAATCTATTTTGAATTTGAATCAAGAAGAGCCTATTAAGGTGTTGTTTTGGGTGTAATTTGGAACTAGTTAAGTGTGTGTGAATAGTATGACCTAGGTGTTAGATTTTTATAGGTTTGAAGGCATGTTTTGATATATGAGAGAGTGTGTGATAGGTTTAGTAATTATAGTAAGAGTTTTTTCAATGTTTTGAATAATTGAAAAGTGAATAAATTGCAAGTTTGTGTAAGTTTGAAGACCTAGGGTTTGAGAAAGGGTTTGAAGGAGTTTACACCTGAATTTTGTGATTACCATCAGTTGAGTTGTTGAAAAAAATTACCAGTGATACTCTCATCAAAATCTTGTGTGATGATTCATATTCATCCAAGTATTTTGTTGTGGGTAATATCAACAAGGGTTTAGGGTTTGGTGCTCTTTGTGGGGTTGGCGACTAACTAAATAAATCTCTTGTGATGTATTCACTTGAGTATTTTTGTGTAATATCGAAAATGTTTTAGTGGGTTTTCTTCCCCTTGAGTTTTTCCCACTTATATCTTGTGTTATGGTGTTATTTCTCTTATTCATGGTTATTTGAATGTATGTTGTATGGTGACTTGCACACATTAATGAATGAATGAATGATCTATGGTTTAGTAAGCAAATATAATTTTTTTAAGGTTTTGTATGGACTGATTCACCCTCCCTCTCAATCCATTGTGCTTCTAGCATGACGCTGATGGGAAAATTCCCTCCTATTGGGAATGGGGAGGAATCCATTTATTGAAAGCTAGAAATTATGTATAATATACTAACATATATGATTGACAAAAGTAGGGAAATGTATAGAAATACCATTTTTGTGATCTGCAACAATAGGCTAGAGAGGGAGAAATTTGTAGGTAATGGAAAAGAGATAAATGAGGAGGGTAATTATATTAATGATTTGAAATCAAACTTCATTTAATAAAACGCATAGGTGATTCCAATTTTAATAGGAGGAAACATGAAAACACAACACAACATCGTAGAAATATAATGAAATAAATAATACAAGATAAATACAAAGTTTTATCAAGATATATTCATTCCAAAAAGAAGGCACAAATTCCAACATGTGCTTATCTAAGTGACAATATGGGAATGGAGGAAAATATCAATATAATAAATAGAAGAGTACATATTGCTAAAGAGAGAAAAATCTCATTCTTTGGAATGGAGAGAGCATTCCAATTTATAGTTGAAACAAGTGATTCTTTGCATTCCCATTTGATTTTTAAACTTAAAGTGAAATCTCAACAAATAAATAGAAACTTTAAGTGACTTAAGTCACTTTTATAAAATTTATTTAGCAATGGAGAAATAGACTATTTTAGAGAGAAAAGAAGACAAATAAGGTGTAATCGGAAGAATATGATCTGGGATGAATTTTTTCTTCCCTCACCATGGAGATGAATGTTACAACCGAATAATATCTTCCTTGACTACTTCGTTGATCAGTTCATGTGTTTTCTTGGACTTATAAATGATGTTCGACATATTATCTCAACGAGTCATCTTTGGCCATTCCTTGAAATATATCTTTCAAATATTCATCTTTGTGAGTAATGATAGACTACACAAATCAACTCTTTCTTATGAAAATTATATCTTGTCTCCCACATGGGAAAACACTTATCTTGCAATCATTGAGAGGAATTCACTCACATCACACATGCCCCAAAGTTGGTAAGAAAAATCACACCATGATCCCTCTTGGATTTTGCATTTTCAAATTTTTCTAATAATTCTCAATGCCAACGCATGAAATCTTCTTAATGAAACTCTTATTCTTTTTGAGATGGAATCAAGAACTAACCGAATGGGAAATTTCTTCATGAAGAATAGGAGTACGGAAAATTATTTCTCTTGATCGGTGAATGGTAAGGAGATATAAAATACACTAGAACCATGGTTTTCATCCTGGAATCCTTCAATTGATTAAACTAGATGTTTTGTGCTCAATAATCCTCTTGTGATCTCTAGCTTAGGTTAGAAACTAAGTTGTTCTTCCTTTTCATATATTTTCAACAGTCCATGATGATGCTTTTAGATTCAATGTGTATTTATCACAGCAAATGAAGGACTTGTACAAATTAATCATGGATGGATTTAACTTAAATTTTCTTGATAGAAGAAGTGATACTCCAATTTTGAGACATTTCTTTCGTCGATATCAACGAGAAAGTACAAAATACAATGAAGAGGGTTGAATACTTTGAAAAATACTTAGTCATTCATATCTAAAAATTATTGTCTCGTAATATAATATATGGTTCAAATCAAACGTGATTTTAAGAATAACATTTTCTCCGTATTTTAGGCAATTTGACTCGCCGAGTCATTGGGAAAAAGCAAAACAAATTCCAGCTATTCTGGGGCACAAATGGAGGTTTTTAGCTTCAACCTTGATTAAATAACCATGAGAGAAATACATATCCAATCCACATGATACTTGATCCATTTTAAATATGTTTCTAATAGGAATAAATTCTCCAATTTTCAAAAATTATCTCGTTGAAAATGGTAGGAAATTGTAGGAAATGGAAAACCAAGTTTTGGTTACGCCATGAGTTTTTGAATGGTATTTGAAAGTAAAAATGGATCAAATAACATAGAATTAATCCTATTACTCTATAGAATGATAAATTGATCAATGTGAAGGTTTTTGAAGGATAACTCATGGGTAAAGTTTCATGGGATTTGGCCTTAGGGTTTGTAAATTATGAGCATTTAAGTTTTGGAAGAAATATGGCAAACAAGGGTTTTACGGAAGAAAATTCAAATGATAAGATGTAAAAATTATATTTTTACAGACCTTATTTGTTACATCATCTTAAAGAATTTTTCATGGAGAGAAATTGTGCAAATTTTCAAGGGTTTTGTCCATAGGAGCTCAACATATGAGAAAAACTAGTTTGAGAAACACAAGGAATCCAAATGGTTTTATGGAGGAATGAGAGGGAGAAATGAAGTTTCCATGTATTTTTAAACATGCACCTTATCTATTTTAAAGTTGTGGTTTTGGAGGAAAACATGACTTAAGTGGAGGTTGGGTTTGGGCTTTGCTCAAATAAGCATGAAAATTAACCCACTTTGAATTCTCCAATCTAAAAGGGAACTCCAATCAGCTTCGAGGCACACTTATTAAGTGCAAACAACATTTCAAAGTGCACCAATGAAAGGGATATATCAAAAATGCACCTAGGCCGTTGGGTTTTGGGTTTTTCACCTCTTACTAGTCAAATCGTTTGATTTTGAGTTATTTTATAGGTTTGGGGTGGACCAATCAGAAAGGCACACTTATGAGGGTGGGGAATCATAAAAAAATGAAAACTTTGTTTTTCACCTTCCAAAAGCCATAATGCTCCATAAGTGCACTTTATCCACTTAGGTTGTTGACATCATCAACTCAATGAAGAATTAGAATGTGAAAAGCACTTTTGGGTAGAAGACCAAAAACTTAAAATTTATGAGGTGTATAATATATCATCTTGACTGAAAACGGGCCAAAATTTTCAAAAGAACCACTTAGAAAATATTTTTATTTATGTTTTACCCAACTTACCGTTTTGGTGGATAAAAGAGTAATAGTAAGTTGAGTTGTAACAAGAGCTTGATATGAATAGGGAAAAAACCAACATGTGTACCTTGAAGAGTATTGTATGAGATTCAATTTACCATTTTTATGATTCTTACTCCACTCGAGGTTCTTGAAACCTTTCGTGTAAGTTCTCTCTTTCATAAAGACTAATGTGCCTCAATTGTCTAAAATGGTTCCACTTTGTGTGCTCCAAAACATTTCATGAACATATTGGCATGTAGTAGACTCTGAAAACTTTATGATGGTTGTGTTATAGGGTTCTATAACCACCTGAGGCTCTCAAACCCTTTCACATAATATGATCCTTCTCTCGATGACCAAAAACACCTTTTCCTCAAAAAGTTCCAAAGGTGAATGTGCTCCCAGAACTAGTCCAAAGATTCTAGAGTGTTCCCTTTAAACCATATTGATATGAAGTAAAATTTTATACCCTTTTTATGACTACAACTTGGGACCCTAAAACCACCTAGAGCTTTTAAAACCTTCCATGCATATGATATTTGTAAAAGATAATTTTGACCAACTTTCTTAAGAAATGACCAAAATTTTCATGGAGTTGTCAAGTAAAATGCCTTGAAATTTTACATGCCAAAAAATGGATCATACTTAAGGACTTGACTTGGTTTCAGAGAAGAACAAATGAGGCAAGATGGGAACACCAGAATCTCGTAATCGTAAGTAGACCAAAGTGCATTATCCATTGTGTAGAATGGATTCAAGGGACATTGGACTGAAATGAGATGAACATACAATATAAAATAAACACACACACAACACAGAAAAGCAAACACACCACATGACAAGAAATGAAACACACCACATGAAAAAAACACTAAATCACCTATGGTACATGTAGGGGATAACCCAATTTCAATACTTGCAATGACATTATTGATGCATGAGTAGCACCAAATGACGTTGCTTTACAAATCCATTGGCTGGTTCAATGAAGCAAGAACCCATTCTCAAATTCTTGGGAAGGATATGTGTTATAAGAGGTCTCTATGTATCTACGTAAAATATTTTTGCATGCTTCTTCTTAAGAGAGTTTATATGGATCCTCTTATAAGTGAAAATCCATTTGGATAACTCATTGTCTTTGCTGCTCTGAAATTTTGTTTCTAGCTGCCAATCCATTTTTAAATTCATCCATGCTTCTGATTTCCCATTTTTAACTTAGTCACTACCATGGTACTGATTCTTTATCATTCTAGGATTTCCATGTTCACACCTAGGCTTTTGCTCTCCAACAAGCATTTGTAATTTACTTTTCATGTTCCACATTACCATTGTTTCTATGAGTTGGTTCTTGGTAGATATTTTGAGACTTTCAACACCATCATAAACTTCTTATTGCTCTATGTTTCCTAGTTACTCTAATCATTTCTCATTCAAACATAGAGGCTCGTTTCTTGATCTACTTCTAACTATGGTATGAATCACATGGTGTTTCATCTTCTTAAAAGGAGAATAAAAAAAAGTTAGGGTCGAAATAGAGATATTTTTATTCTTATTTTGACCTTTTTGAGCTACAGTAGTCATCTTCATGATGGATATATCTTCTTCTTGAGTGGAATCATCCTTGAGAGACTCAAGCACCTTTCCATCTGTCCATTCATCATTGAGAAGGTCATCTTCTCCAAACGAAAAAGAGAAAGCTTCATATTCACAATCATATTCATTGGGTAAGTCCTCATGTTGGATCTTGAGAAGATGATTGGAAACCTAGGACTCACCTTTCTTTGACTAATTTGCTATCACTTTGTCTTCATGATTTGCATTACTTATCATCTCAAATTTTCTTTATGGCAAGTCAAGATATCCATGATCCTCATCATCACCAAGTAGAGAACATGTATCCATACTTAATGAGAAGTGCACACTATCAAATTTTGGGTCCATCAAGTCATCCTGTTTTTTCTCAACCAAATCAATCAAATCTTGGTACTCCTCCATCAATATGGGCAGATCAACATCTTCCTTTTAAGTTATAAAATATTTTCCATACCTAGAATATCGATATATAATTTCCTCCCTTGGGTCATCTTCTTTTTTAATAATGTATCTCACATTCCTCTCAAGGATAAATTTCTTCATTTTACCTTTGACTGGTATATTTGGAATGTCACCACAAGTATATTGATCTTTACCTTCTTATCGAGAAAAGCTAAAAATTCTACTTTGTCATATTTGACTTGACCAATGAGATGTACTTATTTGGTATCCATGGAGTAACAATGACCAACATCATGGGTGAGAGTGATACCAAGGGCCTTGGAAACTTTGGTGGACATGACATTGTCGAGGGAACCATAGTCAATGATATAGTTACTCACTTTATATCCATTGATCAATAATGAGAGATAGAAGGGTTTTACTTTCTCTTAAGTGGAGGATGTTGAATCAAGAAGGTTATGAGAAGGAGTGGTACTTGGAGTGATAATTGGTTCTTTAATAATGGGATTGATGGAGCATGACTTTGAACTTCTTACATTAATAAATTGGATAAGTTTATAAAATTTCTTAGGACAAGTTCTCGATACTCATACTCAAAAAAATTACTTTCAACTTCTTGACATGGTAAATGATGTCAAAGGATGAATATGTGGATACTTTGGGAATAACGGAAGCCTTGATAGGAGTAGGAGTTACATCCTTAGCAATAAAATAAGAAGAGGATAATGATTTGACTAGGGAAGAGGAAAGATACTTACCCGAGAAGTAGGTGTGGCCTTGGAATGAGGTGGTCTCGAGATTCTTCTTGGTTGACTCCATGGAAGTGGGAAGCATGGTGATCCTATTTTTTGTTTTTGTTTTTGTAGAGTCACCTTTTGAGGATCTAATTGCATCATTTGGTAAATGGAGGAAGATGCATCTTTTTATTCTTGTGAGTGAGTGAACATTGCACAAGAGTAGTTATTCATATCAGCCATGGACTCTTCAAATATTCATCAGATGAGTATTCAAAATACCCAATGTTTGCATATCCAACTTATTCTTCTCCTTTAGATTCTGATTCAAAAATTTCATCTTCTTTATCTTCTCTCGGTTCCACATGTTGCATTAATAGGTGGAGCCTCCAAGGAAAGCCTTTAAGGTGTTTTAACAATCTCATTTTGGTTCTGGTTTCAATGTGGGACATGTTGAGCCATTTTATTCTTTAGTGTAGTCATATCATTGACCAAATTCTGTAGAAATGAATCAATTCCTTCATCCTGGGAGATTTGAAATTTATTTTTTTATTGAATGGTTCTTGATCTTTCCTGACATGATAAGATAATCTTCCACTTCAATATAAATTTCTTGAGAATTATCCAAAGTATTTAGTTGAGTTCTCCACAATATGAACCCAAATTTAGGAAACTGATCATTTATGAAGAAACTCTTTTGGTTATCCATAGTAGTATGAGAATCAAAGGTAGGGATCTTACTAAACTTGGCTAAAAATTCTCTCATGGGATCTTTTGGTTCCTTCTTCATTTGAGCCAATTGAGCAAGAAGGGAATGAAAATCTTCTTCCAAATTGAACCTTGCTTCAAATTTAGTTTCCATATCTACCAAATCAATGATCGAGTGAGGTGGAAAATGGTATAGCCATTCTACAATAGCATCTTCTAATGACTCTATGAATATTCAAAATACAAGATCTTCATGTCCCACTCCAAGAACACCACATGTTATGATAAAGGCTATAATGTGCTCATTTAGATGTTTTTTTCCATCTTTGTAAAACTTGGGAAAATTCTTTCTTGATCCTATGGGTAGTTCATGAAGTGGAGGAGTTAAATCTAATGATAGGTGTTTTTTCCCAAGGTACTAGTGAAACCATCTCTTGAGGAAGAGTATTCAACAATTTTGGAGAGACATGATGTACAATGGGACTTGGGGATGTAATTTCTAATCGGCGTTTAGGATTTATCCTTGGGATCCATATGGGATCAAGTTTGAAATCAACTTGTTCTTGCAGCTCAAATACAATATTAGAAAAATTACAATGCCACTTACTTGGTCTCCTTTGGTGTATCTTCTATCTACCATTTTTATCAAAAATATGAATAACTAAAGAAGAAAAAATAGGTTTTTAGATTGGCCAAGGAATAAGATTTAGCAGAGTCGCCAAAAATGTTAGTGAAATACTTTTCAGGGGAAAAAATATGCAATTTCATCAATGCTCGTGGGACAAAGTCCCTCCTCTTGGGAATGGGGGGCTCCCATGTGTTGAAAGATAGAAACTAAGTACACTAAACTAAAATCCAAGGTGTCCAAAGGTGAGGAATGTGTAGAAACACCCTTGTTATGACTGCAATGATGAGGCTAGAGAGGGATAAATTTGTAGGTAGAGAAAAGAGAGAAATGAGAAGGGGAATTATATTAATGATATGAAATCATATTTCAATAACTACAACTCAAAGGTGATTCCAGTTTCAATTGGAGGAAATAGGAAAGCACAACACAACATCATAACAAGATAATGAAATGGATAATGTAAGATAAATACAAATCCTTATCAAGATATATTCATTCCACAAAGAAGGAAAAATTCCTTCAACTTCTTACAAATTATAGCATGTGCTTGGATGAGTGACAAGATGAGAATGGAGGAAAATATCAATGAAATAAATAGAATAATATATCCTACTAGAGAGAAAAAATATTTCCTTGGAATGGAGAGAGCATTCCAATTTATAGCCAAAACAAGTGACTCTTCACATTCCCATGTGAATTTTCAACTTAAAGTGAAATCTCAATAAAGAAATAGAAACTTTAAGTGACTTAAGTCACTTTTACAAAAATTATTTCTCAATGGAGAAAAAGAATGTTAGAGAGATAAAATAAGAGAGAGAAGGTGTGATCGAGAAGAAGACGATCCAGGATGAATTTATGTTCTTCCCTCACTATAGAAACAAATGTTACAACTAAATAGCATCTTTCTTTATTGCTTATATGATTATATCATATCTTTTCTTGGACTTAGAAATTATGCTCCAAATATTATCTCAATTGATCATATTTGTTCATGCATTGAAAACTCTCTTTTAACTCTTCATCTCTATGAGTAATGATAGACTACACAAATCAACTCTTTGTCATGAACATGATCTCTTGTCTCCCATATGAGAAAATGTGTATCTTGCAATAATCAAGAAGAATGAACTCACATCAAACATTCCCTATATTCAGTAAGAAAAATCACACAATCCCTCTTGGATTTGGAAATATCAAATATTTTTATAATTCTCAATAAAGAACATAGAATCTTCTTAATGGAAACACTTCTTCTTTTTGAGATGAAATCACGCACTAATTGAATGGATAATGTCTTCATGAAGAATAGGATTACTTATTGTTATGTCTCTTGAATGGAGGATGGTAAGGAGATCAAGAATACACCAAAACCATGGTTTTCATCTTGAAATCCTTCAATTGATTCAACTATATGTTTCATTCTCAACAATCCTCTTGTGCTCTTTGGCTTAGGTTAGCAAATGATTTTTCTTATTTTTCAAGTGTTTTCAATAGTACTTGATGATGATTTTTGTTGAAATTTTTATGTGATCACCATGGATTAAGGACTCATCCAAATCAATCATGTATAGATTCCTTTGAAAGGTTCTTGAAAGAATAAGTGATGCTCCAATTTTGAGACGATTCTCACGTCATGATCAACGGTAAAGTGTAAAATAAAATGAAGATGGAAGAATAATGAAAAATACTTAGTCATACATATCTCCAAAAATAATCCACACCATCATTCAAGATATGGATCAAATTAAAGGTTATTTTAAGAATAAAATTTTCTCCAAATTTTAGGTGATTTGGCTTGTTAAATCGCGAGAAAAGTAAAACAATTTCCAGCTTGTTTTGGTCAAAATGGAGGTTTTCAATTGTAACCTTGATTATATCATAATGAAATACATACTTATCTAATGTATATGATACTTGATCCATTTTAAATATTTTTCCAAGAGGAATAAATGCTCCAATTTTCACAAAGTTCTCTCACCGTAAATGGTAGGAAATGGCAAAACAAGTTTTGTTGCACAATGAGTTTTTTGAATGGTGTTTGCAAGAAAAAATGGATCAAATCACATAAAATTAATCCTATTACTCCATAAAGTTATAATGTATCAATGTAATGGCATTTTAAAGGAGAATTTATGGGTAAATTTTCATGGGATTTGACCTTGGGGTTTGTAAGTTATGAGCATTTGATTTTTGGAAGAACTATGGTAAACAAGGGTTTCTCCAACAAAAATTTAAAATGAGAAGATGAAAAAACTAGATTGTTATATATATTTTTTCTTACATCATCTTGAAGGTGTTTTCATGGAGAGCAAGTGTGCAAAATTTTGGTTTTATCTATGGGAGCTCAAGATATGAGTAAAAGGAGTTTGAGAAACACTGGGGCATTCAACTAGTTTTTAATGAGGAATGAGAGGAGAAATGAAGTTTACATACAGTTTCCAATATGCACTTTATCTATTTAGGAGGTTTTCAAGGGAAAACATAACATTCCAAATATTATTTAAGTGGAGGTGAGGTTTGGTTTTGCTCAAACAAACATGACAATGCACCCTCTTTGCATCCTCCACTGCCAAAGGGAACTCCAATCACCTTGAGGCACACTTATGAAGTGAAAAAAAACATTGTAAAATGTTTCAATGTAAGGGAGAGATCAAAAATGTGCCTAGGCTTTTGGAGTTTGGGTTTCTTCACCTCTTACTAGCCATATTTTCTAATTTTGAGTTACTTTATGGGTTTGGGTTGAACCAATCGACATGAGGCACACTTAAGAGGTGGGAAATCATAAAACAAAAGTAAAACTTTGTTTTCCACCTCCCAAAATGCCACCATGTTCCATAATTGCGTCTAATTCACTTAAGTTGTTGGCATCAACAATTCAACGAAGAATTAGAATGTGAAAATCACTTTTTGAGCTCAAGACTGAAACTTAACATTTTCAGGGGGTATAATATATCTTATTGATTGGAAATGGGCCAAAAAAACTCCAATGGAAACACTTAGAAAACTTGAAATTTAAATATATTTTTGTATTTTTAACACAACTTACCTTTTTGGTTAACGAGTAAAAATAAGTTGAGTCGAGGACATGAGCTTGAGATGAGTAGGAACAAAACCAACACTTATACCTTGAATAGTTTTAAATGATATTTTATTTTACCATTTTTAGGCTTATAACTCCACTCAAGGTTCTTAAAACCTTTTTCTTAAGTTCTCTCTTTCATAAAGACTAATGTGCCTCAATGTCTGAAAGTGTTCCACTTTTGGTGCTTCCAAAACCTTATATTGAGCATACTTCCATATACTTTAAAACCTTTCCAATGGTTATATTTTGGGGCTTCGAAACCATATTAGTCTCACAAACCCTTTTACACAATATAACCCTCTCCGATGACCAAAAACACATTTTCCTTAAAAAGTGCCAGAGGTGAATGTGCTCCCAAAACTAGTCCAAAGCTTCCATAATGTTCCCTAAACCATACTGACATGAAGTAAACTTATAAGTTTATAATGACTATAATCTAAGCTCTTGAAAGCATCCAAAGGTTCCAAAACCTTTCATACAAGTTGGTATTTGCAAAGAGACAATTTTGACCAATTTTCTTGAGAAATGACAAACAAATTCATGGGGTTGTCAAGTAAAATGCCTTGACATTTTACATGACAACAAAAATAATAATATCAAGAACAATGTGTTGAGGGAGTGCATGTAATTCTTATTCTATGATTCATGATATGTCAAGCACCCACGAAAGTTACATGTTAGGTGGTTGAGCCCCTATATCATTCCACTATTTTAGAAAGTAACATGATGTAAATAGCGTGCACTTAATGGATAATTACTGTCATGACACTTCAAAGGTAGCAAATTGAATCCCTACCACTCTTATACACGTAACATATATTTTCAATAAAAACTCTATGAGCCAACCCGGACATATTTCTTTAATACTTTCTTTTTACATTTTGTTTTTTTGGTGAAATTTTGTAACTATTTTTGCAAGGAAAAAATAACTAATAGCTATTTTGGCTAGCTCATTAAATTATAATCATTTTAGCGAGTATGTTGGTGCATATTTTAGACCACTACCATATGAACATGAAATTTGATGATCATCAAATTTGGTTAGCACATTTATTTGTGCACATCATAAGTTACAACACCAAAATGCATCAGAAACGTTTCCCATGTGCACCAGAAATATTTTCCGCGGAATATATTAATGGCGCAATGGAGGATCACACGAGCACAATAAATTGGGAGAAGATATGAAGAGCACGGCAGCAAAATTTGACTTGAGATAAGGCAAGGTCTGAATTCAAGGTGTGTGCAATGTCGGGAAGTAAAATAGCCACACCTAGATGTAGGCATCATCTATGGAGGAGAGAGGAAATAAAATCAATAATAACACCTCTAACATTAAAAGGTTTTATCATAATTCTATATTTAGCTTATCGAACGTGAAGGTATGACGTGATGGTGATGTATGTTGACAAAACACATTTGATTTTGGAAAAACTAGAGAAGTGGAGGAGAAAACCAAGTAATTCATGTAAATAAGTTTACCCGTAACTAGTGCATTAGAGATAAAATCAAATCAAAACCAATAGTAAGTGATATCTCGGGGTGAGAGGAAGCTAGGAAAGTTGGTTGAGATGATTTTGGAGATATGAAAAGGAAGGACAAGTAATTCATGTAAATAAGTTTACCCGTAACTAGTACATTAGAGATAAAATCAAATCAAGACCAATAGTAAGTGATAGCTCGGGGTGAGAGGAAGCTAGGAAAGTTGGTTGAGATGATTTTGGAGATATGAAAAGGAAGGAAAATGTAATTTTTATGTTTAGGTGAACCAGAGTCTATCATTGTTGCACAATGGAACTTATAGTGCTAAGAAAAAAATCCCGGTATTCATGATTACATCATATCCCGTATAATGGTGAAGTAAAAATAAACACGCCTACATTCATGTTAGAGGAAAAGGAGGAAAAGATGACATTAGAAGAAGCTAACATAGGAATTTGAGTAGCTCCCATAGAAATGCATCATCGATGAGGCCAGTCAACCAATCTACAAGGTGGAGGTAAAAGAAATTAACCATCAAAATAACTTTTGAAACCTTAAGGATGATTATGTCTCAAAGGCACGGTGGGTGAATATGGGAAGATGGATTTGAACATTAAGCGACACTTAGAACTAGAGGATCTTAGAGTGTACTAACTATTTGAGCTACCTTATTTTGAAAAGACCACCTTGTTTTTACTATTACTACTCTCACTCCTCCATAGGAATAAATTTCACTTTTCATGAAGGCACAAGAATATTTCAAACAATTTGATTTATAGGTAGATGGGAATCTCCAAGGAGGCGCAAGTGTATAACCGGTTCTTGATGATAATTTTTCCATAGATAACCTCAATAAAATGATGAAATGAAAAAGGGGGGGTATTTCATTCTCATTTCCAACATTACCAATCCATCTATGAGTATATTTTCATTCCTAATGAGCTCCAAGATTTTTCACTTGATATATGGTAAAATATCAATCAAGAGTTCTTATGTTTGGCACCCAAGATTGTTATGTAGAAGGTTAAGTATAACCTAGTATAGTATATTGTTAACAACATTTATTAAATTTGCATGTGCAGCTCACAAAAAAGGATATCCATTGAGGTTCATTGAAATCCTTATCATGATTATGTTTAATAAAAATAGTGTACACGATGGGTATGAACCCCATGTGTTCGACTACCTAGAATGGAAGAAGCCCCCGCATTGTGCTTCAAGAATTATATATGCTCTGGGGATGACACAAAGTCTAACCAGTGCACATGTATAGATGGTATGAAGATTGAATCAAGGACTTTGGAGATGAATGGTGCATTTTAAGGAAAATCCCAGTGGTGTGCGGAGGAAAGGTATGGTTCAAATCATAAAAAAATGTTGTTGTGTGTAATACAAGTTGAAAGTAAATTCATGGTTTATATGGTGTTGGATACCATATGCCTTCTCATTCACATACTTCCATGCATCCCTTAGTCACCTCAATGAAATCAATTTTGATGGTGCACTCAATGCCAATGATTATATTTAGTCCTTAAATCTAATGTTTAAGCATCCCGGGTGGAATTTTTGGGAGGACTGAAACATATGATGACTCGTATGAAGTTATAGAGTCCTACACATTTTGTTTCAAGAATAATGCATGTCAAGTGACCAACTAGGTCACCACCTATTTGTTGAGGCATCACAATAATAAGGTGTGTACTCATGTTTCCCACCAAGAAAATATAAATGCTGATTTTGAGGAACATTGGACCTTTTAGGATGAGGATGAAGTAGATGACCAATCTTCCCAATTGTAGCATAAGAGGAGATCTAGCTAAACGTATGTAAGTGTATATCATCTAGATCATATAGTACAATCTAGTACTACCAATGTAGTGCATTCTAGTGTGCATTGTCTCTAAAAATATAGGAGAAATGGGGGTCTAAATGGATAGGGACCCACTAACAAAGCCACCTCCAATTCCACATTGAATTCCACCATTCATGATTTAAATTGCCCCGGGGACCAAAAGAACCCTATAAAAATGGGTACACTAGGGGCCACTATTACACTCATCCCCCAACTTCCCCTTCCTATACCCTAGCAAAAATAGGAGAGCTGCACACTGACTCAAGTTTCCATGAACTAGAAGAAGGGTTAGCAATGTAATTAAAAGAGGAAATGTATGGGGAAGTGCAGAGTGAAGTGCATAAAGAACGCTTGAGGTAAAAACACCACAACATTGAAGAGTTGATGAAGGATGTAATGAGCTAAGAATAGGCGAATATCCCATGCCTAAATCCCAAGAAAAATCAGCAACCAAGGCATGAGGAAAACCCTCCCCATGATGAGGGAATCAAGATGGAATAGGTGCACAAGGAGGAGGCACGTGAATAATATAAATCATTATAGGAAGAATAAGGAAAAACAAGTAGATGAGTGGGCTTAATAAAGAAATAATATAAGGTCCTATGGAGAGTCTCATTGACCTCTGATGCTAGGAATTAGATGAGATTCCAAAGTACCCAGGAAGAAGAGTTCATTTATGAGGAGTCACGGTGCAAGAGGGAAGCCATTTTCCTTCCATACTCTATCTTGATCCCCATCACCAAAGTAACCAAAGGTGGTGTGAGTAATTTACCAAAATGGGAAGGAGTTGGATACATTTTTCATGTGGAATTACATGTGCCAATTTGAAGCTTCTAGGTGGACAATAAAAAAGGTTTCCTTCCAAGTAGAAGGATTGGTGTATGAGCCCCACTTTGGGTGTCGATAGAGTGTTGGATGAGATTGAGTCAATAATTTTGGTAGAGTTCAAATACCTATGTGAATGTCCAACGCCTCAACAAGCGGCACCAATCTAATTCCTTGATGATATTAGCGATCAAAGTCTCTTGGAATAACCTTAAGAATAGGTATGTGGCAAAAAATAATGCACATAACCTATACCAAGTGGAGAATATTGAGAGAACCTCTATATAAAAATCCGAAGGTTTGGCATCATGTTTAAAATCCATGTGTGTGAAAAATAAATTTAAAGGATTAAAATCCAACAAGGTGTTATATGCACATGACCCTATGACCAAGCTTGAGTTTTCAATTGGATGAAGTACTTTCGACACAATAGTTAAGGATCAAGGAGACCCCACTAAGGTATTGAAGACATGTGCGAGACCCTATTGACTACCTATGATGAGACCCTCATGAAGGTTAGATAAAATATCATAGTGGAAGACAGGGTACTCAAGGTGGTGGAGACTCTTGATGAGATGGAGGAGATCCACCAAAATAAGATGCTAAATGTTGGTTGGATATTTTGTCAAACCAAAATATGAGGTTCAACCACGATATGGGATTAAATCCCTCCTCAAAGACAGTGAGGCTGCTGTTTATTACTAATCTAAAACACAAGAAATAATATATACAATATTCACACTAACCTAACCATTGGGGGTTGGGATGAAATCCCGAAATCCACATTCACACGATTCAAGAATATTGCTTTCGTAAATGAAATAGGTTAGAAACTGTTACAATGAAAGAAGCACGGTAGAAAGGAAATGGGAGAAACGTATTTTCTTTCGAGTAAACACAGAGCACGAAATAATCATACGAGTTTTAGATCACAGATGTAATGTCCGAGATAATTAGAAACACTGAGATTCTATGCAAAGAATAGCTTAAGATCATGAACATAAGAACACTGTCTTAAATAAGATATATTTCACAACACAAAGTCTGTAAAACAATATCAACTCCTATTCTTCAAAATGATTGAAAGAAAACACAAAGTTTTTCTCCTTTCCAATAGCCTCTTAATGCTCCAAAAATTCTCGACCCTTTGGAATGCACAGGCATCCCTTATTTATAACAAAAGGAACTAGAGATAAAACAGGACAGATCCTAAAAAATAGCATGTTAACTGGAGTTCAGTTTTGCATGATTCTCACGCAGGAGATCAAGTCAAAGTATGAATCAAAAATATGACAAAACGGAAATAAAAAAGACATGTCAATCTAAAAATAGAAATGACATGTGACGTTGGGACTTAATCAATCATCATCTTTTGCTCCTTTCTCTTTTTCTTCCTCCAACTGAGACTGTTTTTGTTCTGAAATTCCTGGAACTTCTGAATAATGCCTTGCATTTCATTCTCATCAGGTGCGGTGGAATGATCATTCCACATTTCGCAGGTCTCATGAATATCATGGCACTGCCGGGAAGCTTTTTCAATCTTTTGCTGAGCTTTCTTAAGGCCTCCAACGTATGTTCAATCCTTACAACCGACCAATGACTTCAAGGTCAAATCCGTATGCGAGTTCATGCTTTGAGCATTCTTGGACTTGTTTGAAAAGATCATCTGCTGATAGGGTACTTGAGTTCCCAACTGAAACCTTTGGACAAATCTTCAGCAACTCTTCTTCCAAATCACTTTTCCCATCAATCAATTTATCCCTTGATTCTCTCAACTTGCTGCGAGCTTCATTGAGAATCCTTACTCGAACACCGATTGCCTTGGTCACTGGAAATGTTTATTTTTATGTGGGACAATACCTTCTTCCACCAAGAGGTGTCTTTGTAATTGCTTTAGCACTTGGAGAGCTTCACAAGTCAAATCAAGTCATCCAATTTCTTGATGAATTCCTCATCCATCTTCTCTCCTTCCTTCGAATCTCCCCAAAGACTCATGAACCTTCACCACGTCTTGAATTACTTCCTTCCCTGTTGGAGCAACTTTTGGATCCATTCATCAACCACCCTTCCTTTTTAGCAATCTTCTCAATCGCAGTGCACCGATGAGAAATCGAACCAGCAGAAGCGAAAAGAAGAAGGTGGTATCGATTCAAGGGTTTTGAGAGTTTAATCAAAATCTCTATCAATCCGCTCCACTTTTTCCTTAAGCTCATTTCTCTTGTCCTTTGTTTCTTTCAACTTTTGGCACAAAGCACGTCTATGGAAGCCCGTGCATCTTGTTGCGCTCCTTCATTGTCACTTTCCCTAGAGCCACCTTGGTTATCGATAATCGAAGCGGTTATATCCTCTCTAGTTTTGTCGGTGAGGGAGTGGCAATCTCTGCGAACTTATCTCCCAAGCATCTACCAAAACCCTCGAAACTGTTTTGGTTTCTTGGCTGATTTCGTAGTAGAAGCCTTGAGTGAGCTGAAATCAAAGGTCATGGCGAGTCAATCACTTTCCTCTTCCTCGGAGTTTGCTCGAGTAGCCATTGTGGCGTATCGGAGAAATTGCCAATGTTGTAGTAATTGGTATTCTACTCTCGAGAGGAGAAGATCCTACTATTGGAGGGGAACAGGTGGCCAACGTGGTAGTAGATGCAACAACGAGAGGTACGGGTTGGGGCGTACTAGTGATCACTTGGGTTCCGGCGAGAGAGGGTGAGAGTCCGAGAAAATCTTTGCCATGGATGCGAAAATGGATGGAGAATGAGGAGGTAGAAGTGGTACATGAGGGAGAAGGTGTAGATTCGACTCCAAAGCCTTGAATGCAAGAGATAAGGTCTCTCCAGTTGAGCAATCAGCAAATGGTGAAGACAGAAGCTGGCTTCCTCCTTCTTCCAAATTAATTTCTCCTATTTCTGGTGGTGTTGGTGATTACGCACAACCACCGTTTCAAATTTGAAGAAATAATTGAAGAGATTTGTCTTTCTTTCCTCTTCTTGGGAATCCTGATTTTTATAGGCCCCTCAGAAGATTCTTTGTCCTTTTTCTTTTTGGAGGGCCCCACCTCCGAAGCGACCAACTTTGGAAACTTGTCATCTTTAAAATTCATCCCCAAGAGAGAGAGCCATTTTTGGTGTGAGCAAGAATGAGAGCCGACCTATCGTAATAGAGGATTTTTCGTTGGCTGACCAATCAATAGGTGGGAAAACATATTGATCCTCCTTTAGTCCATCATAAGAAAGATCCAACACACTTTCATTGTCAGTCGTGCCATCTGGCAAATCAGAAAGCTCCAGCGTCTGAATCTCATTAATAGTCAACCTACTATTATCTTTTCTGTGAACCGCAACTTCGTTACGCAGATCAACCCATATATCCTCAATGTCAGGCCTATGCAGATGTTGGGCTCCGTAGGCTCTAAGCACTCCTCGGATGTCAAAACCATCCCGAGACTTCATATGCTTTTTCAATTTTTCCTGAAGTTCGCATTCAACATTTTTGGCCTTTGCTACTGTCGAGCAAGTATATCTCCCGATAGAAATTGGGAAGGATACAGCTGCCTTATGCTTGCTTTGTTGGAATTTGTGAAAATCCAACAGCTGTCTGACCAACTCTATCAATATCAATCTATCTCCTGGATAGCGAGGCAGACGGAAAGGCTCTCCCGAGTACATGACTGTTCGAAGATATGTAAACTTCTTGAATTGCAAGAAGATACACCCCCATTTGGATACTTCAGTCCAAGCCTCATCTGAGACTCTTGTCTTTCTTAGCCCTGGGTTCAGCCGGCAGATATTCTCGTAGAAGAAGGCATCATTTACCCTTCTAAAATGTTCTTTGGACCCCTTCTTTGTTATTTGAGGGAAATATTTATAAACTGGGTTTGTCGTTCTGCTTCCCTTAGTATCCATCCCGGGATAGTTCCTCATCCCGGCTGCTGCGTAAGCCACATATGAAAACATATAAAACTTTCCAGTTGATAAAACCGTAGTCATCTGAGAATCAATTTCATTGCTGATAAGGGTCCCCCAGTCAATCCCTTGCTGATTCTTCTTGATGGTGACCATAAACTGATACATCCATCCGTGAAATACATTTGATTCAGGCAAGCCAAAAACCCGGCTCAGCAGGGTGATAATATCATTGATTTCTTGTATGAAATCACATCTGGGGATAGTCCTTGGAAATCTAGATACTGCTGGTTTAGCCTTAATCAGGAACTTTTTGTTGACATCCTTAATGCAGCCTTCTTGATTACTATCCCGGGCCTTCGAGCCGACTTGATGTTCGAGTCCCCATACTCTTGAAATTAGGTAGTTTTAGAAGATCATCAAAATACGCTCCATCTAGCTTTGATCACTACCTCACCGGCTGGCTCTTCACGGAGCGAGAGCCGAGTCATAACTAGACGCACAAGCCAAAACAAATTACTGGACATTGGGCGGACATGGGGAAACCTCTGCGTGCGAAGGGCAAGCCACTTTTAGCTAAAGCTTTGTCATCCATGGGGTTTGAGAGGAACTCTTCACCCTATTCCGTAAGTCATCCATATCTATATTGCCAAGTTCGGTGTCCCCGATATCATGATTGCAATCAATATATGATGGAAATTAAAGCTTCTTGAATTTGTTCTTCATCTGCTTTAGACTTCTCGGCCTTCTCCCGAGATGGACCAGGTCCGAGACATGTAGAATGTTGGAAGGAGAAAGACTTGAAACTCGAAAGATGTTATCCACATTGAAAATCCCGATCGACCAGAAAATGCCGGAAGAATAGAAGAATCCGACACACCGAGGAGGATGTCGGAAAACCCGAGAACCCGACAAGTTTGATATGTCGGAACTTTGGCAATACCCGACACTTGCGTTTGATGACGGGAACTCGGAGATACACGCACTTTCTTTTGGCGTCGAACTTTGAGAAACCCCGACGCGCCAATCTGTAGAGATCGGAACTTTGAAAAAAACCCCGACGTGCACTTTGTGGAGATCGGAACTTGGCAAACCCCACGCGCCATCCGTCAATACACTTCGGGTTTCGGCTCTGCAAAACAATCTTCAAAACCCAAGAAGCAAAAACAGGGTTTTTCTTTGAATTCCAAATACACAATCTCCTTTTGTTATTCATGCATCATACATATAATTAGAATTTCAAGAGAACAGAACCAAGTGATAGTTCGGAAGAGATAAACCCAAAAACCTAAAACCCTTTCCAAAGTAACACGAAAAGAAGAAGGAAAGAAAATCTTCAACACCCTAAAGAAATTGGGAATAAAATACGCTCAATCGATCCATAAAAACCAAGAATAAAGAAGGGAAAGAAAAATACCTCGATTAGAAATGTAAGATCGAAAGCAGATGATCCAATCGAGCGAGGTGAGTTTTCGGTTTTGAAAATGGAAGAGCACGCACAAAAATTCCACGAATTAAAAATACGAATGGTAAGAATGATGTGGAAATCCGCGTATTTATAAGAAAATTGGTAATTAATACACTTGACGGCACGCGTGCCAACTCACCGACCACTCGACATGAATGCCATGTCGGCATGTTTAGGAGGTCCGAAAACCCGACACGAGGGGACTTAGTGCGGTCGGGTTTCGGGTTTGAAAACATGATGCATAAAGCATGAGGTGCTTAGATGCTACATAGCCCCGAAAACCCGATACAAAGGATTAAGCGGACTTCGGGAATCGGAAAACATGGGGCATAAAACATGTTTTGGATTATGGATGTTCCGATGCGCCGGGGTCCGAAAACCCGATTTTCTCAATACAAGGCGGGTTTCGGGTTTCGGAAGACAGTCGACATAAAGCATGTTAAAACTCATGTCGAGCTGTTGGTAAAACCCGAAAACCCGATTTTCTTAAAAAGAGGCCATAATGCAAAATCAACTTCGAAAATTTCGTAGGGGTTATCCGATCGTTTTGTCGTGAACTCAAAACGGGATAACATTAAATAAATAGGTAGTCATCATAAAATATAAGGCTGAGTGCAAGAAAAATATCATTGAGTCTAGAGATCTCAATGGATACATAAAACAAAGGATACATGCAAAGATATGTTTAAGGTTCTCTTTGAAGGCCATTGAAGAGAGCAGGATGAAAAGACGTCGGAGAACATTCTTGGCTAAAGTCCAATCAACATGTGGCCACAAGAAATGAGGAAAGGAGGTAACTTGTTGAGGGTATGAAGGAGTAATCCTTAAATGGAGCAAGTTTGAATTGCAAGTCCAAGAAAGTGCACCAAAATTCTTGAAGGATACAAACCAAGGCTTGTAGAGGGAACAATAAGTAATTTGGTCTAGGGATATGTTGACCCTACAATTTTAGTGATAGTTTCCACACTATAATTGGGCCTAAGGGTTGAACTAAGTATGCGAGGCTTTGTAAAGTGTGCATGGAAAAAATAAACAAGATGCATGCACGTGGTACGTAAGGCATGAGCACGAAGATATAAGAGAAGAAATACTACATGGAGTGTGCAACTATCCTATTTAGTAGAAGTGTAGAAGGCGAAGAGGAAAAATGACAAAGAAGTGGTGGAAGCGATGTTGGTATGGAAGCATGGGTAGATCCCCAGAGATATGTTAGTGAAAATCACATCATTCCTTCCTCCCTCGTGCCTTAGTTGAATTTTCTACTTTTTAGACACTCAAATGTTCTAGAAATGGTTTCATTAGATAGAGCATATTCTCATCTTTCCAGAATGGTAAAGTTTTCTTTCTAACTCCTTGTATTTTTCAAGTTATGGCTTGGCGGAGTTTTGGAGGGAAATTTTCCCATGGAAGGCCCACAGCCAATCAAAATGTGCCACGTGGCATCGGAATGGCGGGGGTGGAGGCAACTTAGAAAATTTTCATAAAAAATTGGTGGGGCGCACAAAGAAATTTTTTTGGCCCGAAGGCCCGCCAGCCAATAGGAGGATGCCACGTGTCCACAGACCCGTCGGAGTTCGGCTCGACGGAGAGAAATTGGAAAAATTTCCAAAGTTGAGTCAAAGGAAAATTTGGAAGCTCGGGCCCGAGGACCAATTGAAACATGCCACGTGTCTTCAGGGTATCAGAAAGGTGGGGGGGAAGAAAATTTTACTTTTTTCCAAAATAGGGAAAATATTGAAACGAAGTCCCGACCGCTATGGCCCGTGCCAATCAACAGCTGCCACGTGTCCATGTGGTCGGCAAAAAACCTTACGGCAGGCCCACGGGGAGAAGAGCTTGTTCAGGCCTGCACCAATGCCAAGGCATCATGTGTCCCATTCGGGAAATGGTCAGAATCAAAGAGAAATTTGGAAGCGTGCCCCCAAGGGCCAATTGGAACACGCCACGTGTCCCAGGAGCGTCGGGTCGGCGGAAACTTTTTGGAAAATTTTCCAAAGGCCGAAAAGTGTAAAAAGGTAAGGTGAAAGCTTGCAACCAATCAAAACCTACCACGTGTCATCGAGCTTTGGGTGACAAAGATTTTTGGGGAAATTTTCCCAAAGTCAAAAAAGAGGGAAAAATTCAAATTTTAGGCTCACTAGTTCAAATTTGCCCTAGTTTTTCCCTAGATCTTCAGAAGGGCATTACTTTTTATCCAAATCTTGGATTTTTGTGTTCTTGGTATCATTGGAAATCTGGTGAAATTCTCTACATGATGGAGGGCTCAATTTTTTGTTTTGGTGGGGTTCAGAGAGAGAAAATCAAAAAATGCCTCTAAAATGTGAAGATGAACAAAACTGACATTTCAACCACCATTTTTAATGAAGTATGGCTCGCATTCTCTCCCAACATGGTCAAAAACATTGGGGAATGAACTTTTGGGTGCCCATGTTGTTTTAATGCAATTTGGTTGGTGGTTGGAGCATCTTTTCATGCTTTCCCGCATTTTCTCCTTCATGGGCTCAAATTTTCATTGTTAAAAGCCATATTTGGCCATTTTGTAAGGGTTGGACATTTTTATGTTTTACAGGCTCCCTATTTCACCTTAAAAGTGACTTTGTGGAATATCATACCTCTTCCAAGACTGCAACATGTTTTCTACCCCTCTCTGCTGTTGTAATGCATGTATTTTTGATATTGGAAATGACAATGCAAGCTCTGTGAATGGGTTTCAGTCCTCTGTTTGTGTTGTTTGCTTCATTTCTAATCTTTCATTACATTTTATCAGTTTGTGTATGATGTTTTGTTGTATTTCAGTGATCTGTGTCAATTGCATAAGTAAAATGTTAACCACTCCTTTGGTGTATCACCTTGTTAGTATTAGTTTTATTTCTTTTGCATTCTCTATCTCTGTCCCCTTGTAATTTAGGGTAGGATTTATAGTTTAAACCTTTACAATTTTCAAGCAATACATCTAATCAGAGGAGTTGAGGAACCAGCCTCTAATCTGGAGACTCTTTTCCCATTTTTACAAGTCCCACACTTGGGGAAAAGATTCAATGTTGTACAAGCACACTAGATGTCCAAATATCAAACTAGAAATCTGATAAACATCTAGGGTTTTGTGAATCTGCACTAACTATTTTGGCACACTCGGTGGGACCTTAGAAGTCTTCATCTTCATTGTAAAAAGTTGATGTGCATTTGTTTCAAGTTTCATGCTTGAAAATTGCCTTGATCTACACATCTGGTGGCTCCAAAGAGAAAAAATCAACTAGTTTCAGTAGTCATAGTCTGAAGATTCATGAGAAGAATCAACACAAGATCAAAAGCTAGGGAAGAGGGGTTGTCTGAGTATCTGCAGCTATCTCCTAGAAGAAGGCTTAGAGGAAGGAGGATTCAAAGGTCTCCATCTCCACCAAATAGAACTCTATCAACTCCTCCACCTTCTAGACCTTTCACTCAATCAACAAGGGTTCTCATGCCAATCAGAATGGCACAACCCAACCCTTATATCAACTTCAGCGGCAGCCCACTTGCTCTCAATGCACAAAATCTAGTTCCAGTTGCAGCATTGAAGAACATTCCATACTTCACTGGAGAAAATCAGACCACTCCTGGTGATCATGTTAAAGACATTGCTAATGTTTGTGCAATCCATGAGATTGTTGAGATGCAAATTGCTATCAAATTGCTGGAATCTTCATTCAAAGGGAAAGCATTGAAATGGTTTAGGAGCCTTGGGGCTGGATCTATCCAAAATTGGATCCAATTGTGCATATCTCTCCATGAGCAGTTTGGAGAGAAGGGAGATAACTTGTCTCTATTGGAACAACTGACTTCCATCAAGCGAGCTCCCAATGAGCAGCTGACAAAATTCAGCTTCATATTTCAAAGGACTTGGGATAGAATTCCAGTGGCAGTTAGGCCAACAACTGAAGGTGTTTTTCTATATTATCTTAAAGCTTTGAATTCTGATATTTCTATGTTAATTCATTCCATGGGAGGTACAATTATACCTGCAGCTTATAGTATTGCCATTAGAGATGAGAATTATTTGATTCAAGCTGGTAAACTAGCTCTTATGTCTCCCATGCCCTTATACCCAAATTTGGAAAATCCAAGCACTAGTCAAGCACCTACTATAGCTCCTATTCCCACTCCTAGAAATCAAAGTTCAAATGAAACTTCTACTTCATCCCCTAGTGCTTCAAATGAACTCCAAGAAGTCATGAAACAATTACAAAGTCTAGGCAATGAGCTGGTTACACTCAAGAGGCAGCAAGCCCAAAGTTTTAGGTTGTCTTATCAACCTCAGGCTCAACCTAATAGGCAACCATATCAGCCTAATAGGCCACCCAATCTAGCTACAAATAAAAATCAAACAAGGCCTACTGCCAATAGACCATTTCAACCCTATAATCCCAATGTTGCATCTTCCTCCAAAGCCTTAGTGCCAGTGCAAAATAATATGGCTCAAGAGTATGATTGGTGTTTTTCATGCAATGAACCTCACAACCAATCTATGTGCTTTAATGGTGCCTTGAACCAAGCCTTGATGGTGACCACAACTGGCGTAGAGGGTGAGGTGAGCCAAGAAACAAATAAACAACAAGGAACATCCCAGAAAAATGCAGCTCCAAATGAGACTACACTAGTGAATTGGCAGGCTGAGGATTTTTGTGGTATGAATCAAGTAATGTCTCAGAGTATAGCATCCAATACAAGGTCAAAAAAGAGGAATATTGGTGAAGGGTAGTCATTGGCTCTAGGTGATCCACAACCTTCCATCACTCCACAAAGTGTTGGCAAGAAAATGCAGTTCCAAACATGCAAGGACAACCCAAACCACCTTCTAAACCAATTCAAATGCTAGTTGTTGCTGCCCACGTGCAAGAAAAGAATGTGAAAACCAAGGGGCAGAAAAGAGATGTTTCATCCCCATTTAGCATCATTGATCAGATGAAGAATACAAATGTGAATATATCTATGTGGGAATCATTATCCATTCCAGGCCAAAGAGATCTCCTACAGCTGCCATGAAGAATTGGTCAACTTCAAATCAGCAAGTTCATATGCAAGAGAAGGTACTCACAAATGCTTCTCAGCCTGAAGGAAATCATGGAAGACTACAAGGTAAAGTCTTGAAGCCCCCTCCGTTCTATGTTTCATTAATCATTGGAGATAAGCTAGTACACAATTGCATGGTTGATTCTGGGGCAAGTAGTTTTGTAATGCCCAAGCAAATAGCTGATCAGTTGGGCCTCCAATATGAAGTCATATCCAAAGGGGTAGTGCAATTAGATGGGACAGAAGTAACAACAGTGGGAGTGATCAAATATTTGAACCTTACTTTACATGCATGTCCCAATGTTACTGTGTTGCAAGATGTGTCAGTAATAGATTTGCCACCACTCTTTGCCTTATGCTTGTCAAGGGACTTCACAGCTAAAATTGGAGGCTACTTATCTGCTGATTGGTCACACATGTTATTTAGAACCAGATATGGAACTAATGCCACAATCAGGTCTAAACCTATTGCAAACTTTCACATTAAGCCTCATACTTCAAGCCCAATCAATGCCAATTGTTCAGCATTTGATCAAGAGGATTATCCAAGAACAGATGAAGCTGATACAAAGGTTGGAAGCATCCTAGATTTGACTCTTGATGAGTGGGCAAAGCAAGGTACATGCTTTTGATCCCTACCAAGAAATAGAAGAATCTGAGCTAGGATTCTATTGCATACATGAAGAAAATCAGCTTATTCCCAGCATTAACAAATCATACCATAAGGATGCCAATGAGGTATGGCAGCTATTCTTTGATGGATCAAGGAGTAGACAAGGTGCAAGAGGGGGAGCTATGCTTGTTTCACCTCAAGGAATCAAATATTATTCAGCTTTTAGATTTCAGTTTGCATGCTCTAACAACACTGCTGAATATGAAGCTTTGGTGCAAGGATTGCATTGGTCAATTAAAAGAGGTATAAAAAATCTACAAGTTTTTGGTGACAGTGAGCTAATTGTAAATCAAGTTAAGGGGGAGCATGCTGCCAAAATGATCTGCTCAAGTGTTACAAAAATAGGGTGTGGGACCTCATTGAAGATTTTGAGGGCTTTAACATCAATTCCATCCCTAGGAAAGAAAACCAAGTGCTTGACAGGCTTGCACAGCAGTTGGGGCAGCCTTTGATGTTGTTGAAAGTATCAAGGAAGATAAAGTACAACCAAGCATTCATGTGATTGTAAGGCCATCAGTGCCAGATAATAATGTAAGTTGGAAAGTGTTTGAAAGTGATCAACAAATCATCAATTTCTTGCAAGAAGAAGTGGAATTTTCAGCCAAGAATCAAGGAAAATTAGAACAGTAGTATGGTGATCAGGTAGTACAGCTGAGAACCAACAAATTGCCAAAGGGGCTTGTCACCTTGGAATCCATTTTTAATCCTAATGATCGATTTAGGAAAGAGAAAGCACAAGTCAAGGGAGAAGATTCAATGCCCATCTTGGTAGGAGAAGGAAAATCACTTCAAATTGGCAAAGTGGCAACCGAGCAAGAAAGGTATGAGTTTATGCAACTTTGTCAAGAGTTCCCTGATGTATTTTCTTTGAGCTATGAAGACTTGAAGGGGTTCAATCCCAAGTTAGCTCAACATATAATTGAATTGGATCCAAGTGCTAATCCCATCAGGAAAAAGCAAAGGCCAATCAATCCACACACGGAGCCTCTCGTGAAGAAGGAATTGAATAAGTTAATAGAGGCAAGTATCATATTTCCTATCAAGCATTCTAGTTGGGTAGCAAACCTGGTTCCAGATAGAAAGAAGAGTGGAGAAATCAGATTGTGTGTAGACTTCAGAGATTTGAATAGAGCATCCCTCAAGGATCATTACCCACTTCCTTCTATGGAGCATATTTTACAAGTTGTTGCTGGCTTTGAGATATTTTCATTGCTAGATGGTTATTCAGGGTACAATCAAATCATGGTGAAGGAGGATGATCAATTCAAGATAGCCTTCACCACCAAATGGGGAACTTATGCATATAGAAAAATGTCATTTGGGTTGTCTAACGCTGGAGCTACCTTCCAAAGGGAAATGGATATGGCATTCAAGGGATTAATCAAAAAAATGGTGCTAGTATATTTAGATGATATCACTGTTTTTTCTAAAAATACAACAGATCATCTCTTTCATTTGAGACAAGTGTTCCAAAGATGTAGAAGATTTGGGGTATCCTTGAATCCCAAAAAATGTATTTTTCTAGCTCATGAAGGAAAGCTCCTTGGCCACATTGTTTCCAAAAGAGGATTGGTAATTGATCTAGAGAGGGTTGAAGCAATAAAAACACTGCCATTTCCAGGTCATAAGAAAGCCCTCCAAAGTTTCTTAGGAAGGATCAATTTTGTTCAGAGGTTTGTGTCATATTTTGCAGCCCTTGTCAAGCCAATAACCATGATGTTGAAGAAAAGCATGACTTTTAAATGGAAAGTTGAAGGTAAGGTGGGTTTTGAGGCAATTAAAGAGGCTATCTCACAAGCTCCAACTCTCATTAACCCAGATTTCTCCAAGGATTTCATTCTTTATGCATTTGGAGGTAATGATAAAATCTCTGCAATTTTAGTACAGCAGAACAAAGAAAATGTAGAGCAGCCAATTGCCTTCTTTAGCCAAATCCTGGAGGACTATGAGGTGAGATATTCTTTCATCGAGAAGCATGTTCTTGCAGTGATTAGGAGCTTGAAGAAATTTAAGCATCTAGTTTCAAACAACAAGGTTCAACTATTGGTTTCTCATGTGGGAGTTAAGGACTTCCTCCTCAACAAGGACCTAAATGAAAAGTGTGCAGGGTGGATTACTCATGTCATGGAGTATGAAATTGAGATCAAAGTCACCAAACTATTCTGAGGAAAAGGATTATGTGAACAACTGGTCTTAAACAAATCAATGGAAGCATGCAATGAAAAGGATGTTGTTTTGGTGCTGCAAAACAACCAAGAACAAGGTAATGTTCAAGAGGAGAATGATGATGTCCTCACTCCTTGTTGGACCCAAGACATAATGCACTTCCTACACATAGGCCTATGCCCTCCAGAAATGAAAAAAACCCAGAGAAGACACTTCAGATTGCAAGTTGTCCCATACGCACTTGTTGATGGTGTTTTGTTCAAAAGGGATGTAAATGGAGTGCTGTTGAGATGCATTGGAACAAATCAGATTGATAGAACATTGGAAGAGTTCCATGGTGGGATAGCTGGAGGTCATTTTTCCCCAAGAGTGACAGCCATCAAGATCATAAAGGCTGGCTATTATTGGCCCAAGGTATTCAGTGATTGTTATGCATGGATCAAGAGGTGCAAGAGTTGTTCTTTCTTCGTAGGCAAGGAGAGATTAGCTGCCCTCCCATTGCACCCAATTTCAGTTGACAAGAGTTGTTCTTTCTTCGTAGGCAAGGAGAGATTAGCTGCCCTCCCATTGCACCCAATGGCACTTAAGGAAGCAAATGAATCTAGAATTCTAGACTTCTATGAAGGGATAGTAACCAGATTTGGTATACCAGCCACTATAATATCAGATAATGCATTGGCATTCATAGGATCAAAGGTGACCGAATGGGCTGTCAAGAATGGGATTTATCTAAGCACTTCATCAAATTATTACCCTCAAGGTAATGGCCAAGCTGAGTCTACAAACAAGAACTTGTTAAGGATCATCAAGAGGACTCTTGATGAAAATCAGAGGACTTGGCATACTAAATTGAAATCAGCCTTATGGGCTAATAGGATAACTCCCAAGAGATCCACAGGTAATTCTCCCTTCAAGCTCATTTATGGAAGAGAGTCAATTTTTCCCATGTCACTTGAGTTACCAACGTTGGAGCTCATGAAGCAATTGGAATTGTTGGAGTTTGAACCTATGGAAGTTAGATATGCATAATTGATGGAGCTCTAAGAGATCAGAGAATATGCAGCCCAAGCAATGGAGAAGGATCAAGCCTTGATCAAGATGACCTTTGATAGGAAGGCTAAGGCAAGGACTTTCCAAGTTGGAGATCTAGTGTTGAAATGGGATGCAGACCGAGAAAATCCAGGAAGGCATTCAAAGTTTCATGCCATTTGGATTGGCCCCTACATGGTCACAAAGTGTAAGAATAACAATGCCTTCCAATTGTCTACATTGGATGGTGAAGAACTTTAGATTCCAGTTAATGGAATCCATTTAAAGCATTACTACTAGAGGGAAACTCTCTACCTTGTATATATTAGCTTAGATTTTCATTCCTCCAAGTGCTTGTGCACATTGTTTTGTTGTAGTTTAGTTCTACTTTCCCTAAGTGCTTTGGCACAAGCTTGTTGTCCCAAACATGCAGTTTTGTAGGCCATGTTCCAGATCAGGTGATGATTCTTCTCTCACAATCTTCCTCCTTGTAATTTTCTAATCAGTTGGTGTACCAAGTAGATATTTTTATGACTCCATGCCCAATAGATTACTTCAGGCAACTGGTAACTTCATCCAGTAGGCAGATGACCCCTCTGAGTCGCCAAAATTGTTATCCAAAATAAGCCCCTCGCTTATTTTTTGGCTAACTCCCTTCATTCCTTCCTCCCTCGTGCCTCAGTTGAATTTTTTACTTTTCAAGCACTCAAATGTTCTAGAAATGGTTTCATTGGATAGAGCATCTTTTCAGCTTTCCAGAATGGTAAAGTTTTCCTTCTAACTCCTTGTATTTTTCAAGTTATGGCTCGACGGAGTTTTGGAGGGAAATTTTCCCATGGAAGACCCGCAGCCAATCAAAATGTGCCACGTGGCATCGGAATGGCGGGGATGGAGGCAACTTAGAAAATTTGTAAAAAAATTGGCGGGGTGCACAAAGAAATTTTTTTGGCCCGAAGGCCCGCCAACCAATAGGAGGAGGCCACGTGTCCACAGACCCGTCGAAGTTCGGCTCGGCGGAGAGAAATTGGAAAAATTTCCAAAGTTGAGTCAAAGGAAAATTTGGAAGCTCAGGCCCGAGGACCAATTGGAACATGCCACGTGTCTTCGGGGTATCAAAAAGGTGGGGGGGTGGAAGAAAATTTTCCTTTTTGCCAAAATAGGGAAAATATTGAAACGAAGGCCCGACCGCGATGGCCCACGCCAATCAACAACTGCCACGTGTCCATGTGGTCAGCAAAAATCCTTAAGGCAGGCTCGCGGGGGAGAAGAGCTTGTTCAGACCATGCCAATGCCAAGGTGCCATGTGTCCCATTCTAGAAATGGTCAGAGTCAAAGAGAAATTTGGAAGCATGCCCCTGAGGGTCAATTGGAACATGCCACGTGTCCCAAGAGCATCGGGCCGGCGGAAACTTTTTGGAACATTTTCCAAAGGCTGAAAAGCGTAAAAAGGTAAGGTGAAAGCTCGCGACCAATTAAAACCTGCCACATGTCATTGGAGCTTCGAGTGGTAGATATTTTTGGGGAAATTTTCCCAAAGTCAAAAAAGAGGGAAAATTTCAAATTTTCGGCCCGCCATTTCAAGTTTGCCCTAGTTTTTCCCTAGATCTTCATAAGGGCATAACTTTTGATCTAGAGCTTAGATTTTCACATTCTTGGTATCATTGGAAAGCTGGTGAAATTCTCTACATGATGGAGGGCTCAATTTTGTGTTTTGGTGGGGTTCGGAGAGAGAAAATAAAAAACACCTATGGTACGTGAAGATGAACAGAACTGATGTTTCAACCACCATTTTTAATGAAGTATGGCTCGCATTCTCTCCCATCATGGTCAAAAACATCGGGAATGAAATTTTGAGGGTACCCATGTTGTTTTAATGCAATTTGGTCAGTGGTTGAGAGCATATTTTCATGCTTTCCCACGTTTTCTCCTTCCTGGGCTCAAATTTTCATTGTTAAAAGCTAGATTTGGCTCATTTTGTAAGGGTTGGACATTTTTATGTTTTAGGCTCCCTCTTTCACCTTAAAAGTGACTTTGTGGAATATGAGACCTCTTCCAAGACTGAAACATGTTTTCTACCTCTTTGCTATTGTAATGCATGTATTTTTGATATTGGAAATGACAATGCAAGCTCTGTGAATGGGTTTCAGTCCTCTGTTTGTGTTGTTTGCTTCATTTATGATCTTTCATTACATTTTATCAGTTTGTGTATGATGTTTTGTTACATTTTAGTGATCTGTGTCAATTTGCAGAAGTAAAATGTTCACCACTCCTTTGGTGTATCACATTGTTAGTATTAGTCTTATTTATTTTGCATTCTCTATCTCTGTCCCCTTGGAATTTAGGGTAGGATTTATAGTTTAAACCTCTAAAATTTTCAAGCAATACATCTAATCAGAGGAGTTGAGGAACCAACCTCTAATCTGGAGACTCTTTTCCCATTTTTACAAGTCCCACACTTGGGGAAAAGATTCAATGTTGTGCAATCACACTGGATGTCCAAATATCAAACTACTTCGAGGGGGAAACCTCCAAACCATAAAATAAGACTCAAGTGCTCAATATGATGATCATCTACCACTTAGTAACTCCTATATATACCCTACTATAATATGTAAAGAACCAAGGATGACCTAGTAAGCATATGAAAGCATAAATAAAATGATATGACATGTTAGGAGATAATGTTAGCCACATTGCAGTTATACATATCTCTATATATGACCTAGGAATAAGGGTGTAGCATGCCCCTCCCCTTCAAAACAACATTATCCCCAATGTTGACCATTTCAAGAGGCTTCTTCAAACAATTATAGTCCTCAATGTTGATGTTCTTTGGATGTTGGTACAGGAAATCTTCCTCCTCCCGTGTTACAAATTCATTGTCTTGATTCTTTCATTTTATTATATACTCAATAATTGCTTTCTTCTTCACCCTCTTAATGTGCACCTAAATAATTTCTTCATGGTCCAAGCTGATTTGGCCTTCTTTATCCAACGCAAGTAACTCTATCTACGATAAAACATTGTGTGCAATGACATTCTCCAAGCTATAAATGTGTCGTGTACATGAAAGTGAAAAACTCTCTTTGAGATTAGAGAGCTTCAAATCTTCAAAAAAATGAATCTTCTTACCATCCACTTGAACTTCCTTTATATTCTTTTTCCTATGGATGCACTCTTCAAACTAAAATATTGAAGCTTCCATATTTGGACCTATACACTCTAAACTCTTATCCTCTATTTTTGCTTCAACTTGATCATCTTCCTCTCCTTTACATCACCCATAGCTTCTTATTTTCTTCTTCTCTTGTTTATTATTCTACTTCTCTCTCTCCTTCTTCTTCTCCTTAGTGTGTTTCTCCTTCTCCTTCTCCATCATCTTATTCTTATCCTCCTCCTCCTTCTTCTTCTTATTCTTATCCTTCTCCTTCACTTTACAACCTTGATTATATCACAATGAGATAAATACTTATCCAATCCACATTATACTTGATCCATTTTATATATGTTTCCAAGAATAATGAATTCTCCAATTTTCACGAAGTTCTCTCATCGTAAATGGTAGGAAATGGAAAAACAAGTTCTCAGTTTGCACATGAGTTTTTTAATGGAGTTTGCAAAAAAAAAAGGATCGATCACATAAAATTAATATTATTACTCTATAAAATTATAAATTTATAAATGTTAAGGAATTTTAAAGGAGAACTTATGGGTAAATTTTCATGGGATTTGGCCTTAGGGTTTACAAGCTATCAGCATTTGAGTTTTTGGAAGAACTATGGTAAACAAGGGTTTCTCCAAAAGAAAATTTAAAATAAGAAGATGAAAAAAACTATATTTTGACATAATTTTTGTCTTGCATCATCTTTAAGGCGTTTTCATACGGAGAAAGTGTGTAAAATTTCAAGGGTTTTTGTCTATGGGAGCTCAAGATATGAGAAAAAGGAGTTTGAGAAACACTAGGGAATTCGGCGTTTTCAATGAGGAATGAGAGGAAAAATGAAGTTTCCATGGATTTTCCAACATGTGCTTTATCTATTTTGGAGGTTTCGAGGGAAAACATGACTTAAGTGAAGGTGGGGTTCGGGCTTTGCTCAAAAAAACATGAAAATGCATCCTCTTTTCATCCTCCACTCTCAAAGGGCATTCTAATCACCTTGAGGAACACTTATGAAGTGAAAAAAACAATTTAAAGTGTTCGAATGTAAGGGAGATATCAAAAATGTGCCTAGGACTTTGGGGTTTGTGTTTTTCACATCAAACTAGCCAACTTTTCTAATTTTGAGTTACGTTATGGGTTTGGAGTGGACCAATCGGCATGAGGCACACTTACGAGAGTGGGAAATCATAAAAAAAATGAAAACTTTGTTTTCCACCTCCAAAAATTCCACCATGCTCCATAATTTCACCCCAAGTCACTTAAGTTGTTGACATCACCAATTCAACGAAGAATTAGAACGTGAAAAGCACTTTTTGATTCCAAGACCAAAACATAACATTTTTAGGGGGCATAATATATCATATTGATTGGAAATGGTCCAAAACATCCAATGGAACCACTTAGAAAACTTTAAATTTAAATATTTTTTATTTTCAACCCAACTTACCTTTTTATGGACAAAGGAGTAACAATAAGTTGAGTTGTGACGGGAGCTTGAGATGAGTAGGAATAAAACCAACACTTGGACCTTGAAGAGTACTCAATGAGATTCAATTTTACCATTTTTTAGGCTTCTGACTCCACCCAAGGTTTTTAAACCTTTCATGTAAGTTCTCTCTTTCATAAAGACTAATGTGCCTCAATGTCTGAAAGGGTTCCACTTTTGTGCTTCCAAAACCTTATCTTGAACATATTGGCATGTATTATACTTTGAAACCTTTCCAATTGATATAGTTTGGGCTTCCAAAACCACATGGGTCTCCTAAAACCTTTCACACAATATAACCCTTCTCCGATGATCAAAAATACCTTTCCTTAAAAAGTGCCGAGAGGTGAATGTGCTCCCAAAACTAGTCTAAAGCTTCCATAATGTTCCCTAAACCATACCGACATGAATTTAACTCTTATAATTTTTTATGACTATAATTGAAGCTCTGAAACCACCCAAAGGTTCCAAAACCTTTCACACAAGTTTATATTTGCAAAGAGATAATTTTGACCAAATTTCTCAAGAAATGACAAAATATCCATGGGGTTGTTAAGTAAAATGCCTTGAGATTTTACATGCCAACAACAAGTAAGAATATCAAGAAAAAGTGTTGATGGAGGGCATGTACATTTTACTCTATAATTCACAATATGCCAAGCACCCACAAAAGTTACATGTTAGGTGGTTGGGCCCCTATATCATTCACAATATTTTAGAAAGTAGTGGATGTAAATAGCATGCACTTAATGAATAATTATTGTCATGACACTTCAAAGGTAGAATATTTAATCCCTACTACTCATATTCACGTAACATATGTTGTCATAAAGACTCTATGATCCAACCCAAAACTATTTCCTTAATACTTTATTTTCATTTTGTTTTATGGTGAAATTTTGTAACTATTTTTTTATCAAAGCATGATATATACATGCAAGGAACAAATAAATAATATATATTTTTGGCTATCTCATTAATTTCTAACCAATTTTAATAGAGTGTGTGATATGTGGTTCATATCTTAGATCAATACCATATGAACATGAAAGTTGATGATCATCAAATTTGGTTTGTGCATTGAATTGTGCACATGTTAATTTACAACACCAAAATGCGAAAAAACATTGTCCATGTGCTCGAGAAATATTTTCCATATAATATATTAATAGCGCAGTGGAGGATCACACATGTACAAAAATTGGGAGGAGAGGTGAAGAGCACGACATCAAAATTTGACTTGAGAGAAGGCACGGTCTAAATTCAATGTGTGTGCAAGGAAAGGTGCAATGTCGATGTAAGTAAAATAGCCACGCCTAGATGTAGGCATCACCTATGGAGGGAGAGGAAGGAAAATCAAGAATAACACCTCTAACATTAAAAGGTTTTAGCACAATTACTGGATTTGGCTTATCGGACATGAAGGTATGGCATGATGGTGATGTATGTTGACCAAACATATTAAATACCCTCTAATGGGAAAACGGGCATTCATTATTCACATTTGATTTTAGAAAAACTAGAGGAGTGGAGGAGAAAACCAAGTAATACATGTAAAGGAGTTTACCCATAACAGGTGCAATAGAGCTCAAATCAAAGAAAAACCAACACTAAGTGATGAGACGGTGAGAGGAAGCTAGGAAAGTTGGTTGAGATGATTTTGGAGCTATGAAAAGGAAGGAAGATGTAATCTTTATATTTAGGTGAACCAAAGTCTATCATTGATGTACATTAGAACTTAGAGTGCTAAGCCAAATACCAGTAGTCAAGATTATATCTTAGCCCCTACGATCTGAAGTAAAAGGAAACACCCCTATGTTCATGCTTTAGAAAAAAAAGAGGAAAAGGCGGTGTTAGAAGAAGCTAAGGAAGGAATTTGAAAGATGTGGTTCCCAAATAAATGCATCATCGGTGAGGTCGGGGAAAACAAGGTCAGCAAGGTGGAGGCAAAGGATATTAACCACCAAAAGAACTTCTAAAACCTTAAGGATGATTATGTCATCAAAGGCACGGTAGGTGAGTACGGAAAGATAGATTTGAACATCAAGCGGCGCTTAGAACTAGAGGATGTTGGAATGTACTAACTATTTGAGCTACCCTATTTTTAAAAGGCCACCCTACTTATACTCTTACTACTCTCACTCCTCCCTAGGAATCAAGTTCACTTTTCATAAAGTCAAAAGAATATTTCAAACAATCGATTTATAGGTTGATGGGAATCTGCAGGGGGTGAAAGTGTATAAAAGGTGCTTGACGATAATGTATCCATGGATAACCTAAATAAAATAATGAATTGACAAAGGGGATTATTTCATTCTCGTTTCCAACATTACCAATCCATCTATGAGTATATTTCATGCCTCACGACTCCAAGATATGTCACTCGGACGATAGTAAAATATCAATCAAAGTTCTTTTGTTTGGAACATAAGATTGTTGTGTAGAAGGTTAAGTATAACCTAGTACGGTATAGTTTAAATAACATTTATTAACCGTGTGTGTGGCTCACAAAACTAATATCCATTCGGGTTCAATGCAATCCTTATCATGTTGATGTTCAATGAAAATAGTGTACCTGATGGGTATGAACCCCGTGTGTTTGACTACCCAGAATGGAAGAATCCCCCTGCATTGTGCTTCAATAATTATATACACCATGGGGATGACAAAAATTCTAAATAGGCGCACATGAAAATATGGTATGAAGAGTGCGTCAAGTACTTAGGAGATGAATGGTTCATTTTAAGGCAACTCTTAGTGGTGTGCGGAGGAAAGGTATGGTTTGGCATCATACAAAAATTTGTTGTGTGCAATACAAGTTGAAAGTAAATTCATGGTTTATATGGTGTTGGCTACCATACACCTTATCAGGTGCATACTTCTATGAATCCATTAGTCACCTCAATGAAATTGATTTTGATGGTGCACTCAAGGCCAATGATTATATTTAGGCCTTAAAGCTAATGTTTAAGCATCCTGAGGTGGAATTTTTTTAGGATAGTGAAACATATGATGACTCTCATGAAGTTCCAAAGTATTACACATTTTGTTTCAAGAATAATGCATGTCAAGTGACCAACCAGGTCACCACCTATGTGTTGAGGCATCACAATAATTAGGGGCACACCCATGTTGCCTATCGAATAAAGATAAAGGCCAAGTTTGAGGAACATAGGACCTTTTAGGATGAGGAGGAGAAGATGACCAATATTTCCAGTTGTAGCATAAGAGAAGATCCAGGTTGAATGTCTATAAGTGCACAACATCTAGAGCATCTAGGAAAATCTAGCACTACCAAGGTAGTGCATTCCATTATGTAGGGTCTCCATAAAATACGGGAGAAAATGTGTCTAAATGGCAAAGGACCTACCAATAAGGCCACCTCCAATTCCACATTGAGTTCCACCATTCACGATGCAAATTTCCCCGGGGAATAGAAGGAAACCCACGAAATGGGTATACTAGGGGCCATTGTCATAATCATCCCCCCAGACTTCCCCTCCATCCTATAAACTACCAAGAGTAGGAGAACTGCAAGCTCAACTTTCCATGAATTAGAAGAAGGGGCAGCAATGGAGTCAAAAGAGGAAATGTATGGGGGAGTACAAATTAAGTGCATGAAGAAGGCTCAGGGAACAAACACCACAACATCGAAGAGTTGATGAATGATGCAAAGAGCCAAGAACAAGTGAAGATCCCATTCCTAAAGCCTCGAGAAAAAAAAAAAGCATCCAAGGCATGAGGTAAACCCTCCCCATGATGAGGGAATCAAGATGGAAGAGGAACACAAGGAGGAGGCACACAAATAAGATGAATAATGAGAGGAAGAAGAATAAAAAACAAGTAAAGGAGTGGCATCGAGGAAGAAACAATAGAAGGTCATGTGGAGATGCTCATTGAGCTCCGAGGATACGACTGGAAAGAGGTTCCAAAGGACCCAAGGAAGAAGAGTGCATTTATGAGGAGTCACGGTGAAATGGGAAGGCCTTTGCCTTCCATACTCTATCTCAATCCCCATCACTAAATTAACCAAAGGTGATGTGGGTAATGTACCAAAATGGGAAGGAGTTGGATGCATTGTTCATATGGAATTACATGTGCTAATATAAAGCTTCTAGGTGGATGGTTAAAAAGGTTTCCTTCCAAGTAAAAGGATTGGTGGATGAGCCCCATTTTGAGGTGTTTGATAAAGCGTTGGATGAGAGTGAGTCAATAAAGTCACCTATTTGAATGTCCAACACCTCGAAAGAGCAATAATCTAATGCCTTGATGAAATTATCATCCAAAGTCTCCTAGAAGAACCTTAAGAATTTTTATGTGGAAAAATATTACACATAACCTATACCAAGTGGAGAACGTTAAGAGATCCTCCATGGAAAAATCCAAAGGTTTGGAATCACGTCCACAAACCATGTGCGTGAAGATTTTGGATAAAGGATTAAAATACAACAAGGTGTTATATACACATGACCCTATGACCAAGTTTGAGTTTCCACTCGGCGAAGCAATTTATAGTACAACGATCGAGGAACAAGGATACCTCGCCGAGGTCTTGAAGAAACATCTAGAGGCCCTATTGACTACTTATGATGATACCCTCATAAAGGTTAAATAAAAGATTATAGTGGAAGACAAGGTACTCAAGGTAGTGGAGACTCCTTATGAGATGGAGGATATACACCAAAATAAGGTGCTAAATTAATGTGTAGTCATCATAAAGTATAAGGTTGAGTGCAAGAAAAATAGTAATGAGTTCATAGATCTCAAAGTGGCTAGAATAAAACAAAGGATACCGCATGCAAAGATATGTTTAAGGTTTTCTTTTTTAAGGCCATTAAAGAGGGGAGGACTAAAAATATGTTAGGGGAACACTCTCAGGCTAAATTCGATTGACACATGAGGCCAAAAATAAATGAGAAAATGAAGTAGCTTGTTGGGGGCATGAATGGAGCACTCCTTAAATGGGGCACGTTTGAAGTGCAAGTTCAAGAAAGCTGCAACAAATTCTTGAAAGATAAAAACCAAGGCTTATCGGGTGAACAATAAGTAATTTAGTCTAGGGATATGTTTACCCATGCAATTTTTGTGATAGTTTGCACACTATAATTGGGCCTAAGTGTTGAAGTAAGTGTGGAGAAGTAATTTTGTGATAGGTGTGCACTTACTAGATTTTGTAAAGTGCGCATGGAAAAAAAAGCAAACAGGCACATGCACATAGACTAGAATTAATAATTGAGTAAGGCATGAGCATGAAGATATAAGAGAAGAACTACCACATGGAGTGTGCAACCATCCTAGTTTGTAGAAGTGAAAAAGGAAGAAGAGGAAAAATGGCAGCAAGTATAGGGAATGTGTCGGATGTGGTGTAAGGGATGGCGGTATGGAAACATGGACAAATCCTCGATCCATCGGTGAAAATCACATTATATATATTCGGTCTTCCTACTAACCTAAGGAAATACCAAGCATCGGCCTTAAATTAATGGTGTCCCCAATTTTTCATCTTTCATGGCATCCTTCATCTACTTTGAGCGGGAAATGTATATGTCCACCATGTTGAGAATGTATAAATAGGTGAATAATACCCGGTTAAAAGAGGTTAGGTGGTTAGTAGTTGGTTAGTTGGTGTTGGTGTTGGTGTTGGTGTTGGTGTTGGTGTTGGTGTTGTTATGGTTGTTACCTCCATATAGGATTACTAGTGGATATTTTATTTAATTCTCTAGTTCTTAAGTTGATGTTGGTGTCGATCGTTAATGGTCACCCTATGTACTCTTGAATGAATGAATATATGATTTGATCCAAATTTTACTTCTTGTGTGATGATGCATTATTAAGTCATGGTATGTTTTTCATGTTATTTACCTCTATTTCCAAATAATATTATGTTTATTTTTAAGTATACTTGTGCATACCCCATGTAATGAAATTACATAGATAGATCTTAATATCGTAAGAATGTAACATTAAAGAACACCAAAATATAGATAAATGATCATAATATGCAAGTATAATGACTTAGCCACTTCGAGGGGGAAACCTCCAAACCATAAAATAAGACTCAAGTGTTCAATATGATGCTCATATACCACTTACTAACTCCTATATATACCCTACTATACTATGTAAAGCACCAAGGATGACCTACTAAGCATATGAAAGCATAAATAAATATGATATGACATGTTAGGAGATAATGTTAGCCACATTTCAATTATACATATCTCAATATATGACCTAGGACTAAGGGCGTAGCATGCTCATCCCCTTCAAAACAACATTATCCCCAATGTTGACCATTTCAAGGGGCTTCTTCAAATAATCATAGTCCTCAATGTTGATGTTCTTTGGATGTTGATACAGAAATCTTCCTCCTCCCGTTACTGAAATTCATTGTCTTGATTCTTTCATTTTATTCTTAAATTTGACCCACCATTCTCTAGCATCAATCTCTCTATTTCCATAAAAAGATCGCACCTCCGCGATACATAAAAAATAGGATTTCAAGAACAAACTCCTTTAACCAAGATTTAAGTTTCACATTTCATAATTTTTCGCCTAGAATCACAAAATCCAAATAATAAACACCCTTTTATTTTTGTAGATCTTTATGAAAATGTAAATAATTTTGAAATTTTCCAAAAATTGTGGCTTGTACAAAGGTGAATTTATGAAAAACCCTATATTGAAATAACATCCACAAAATGGATTTGAATCAGCTTTGAAATTGTGTGGGTAGCTTGATATTTATATTTTGCAACTCCAAAAATGGCAAAAAATTCACAATTTATTGTGAGATATGGGAAGCCCTTAAAATTAGGGTTTCAACCTAATTTTTGCCCAAAAATAAGCCTTAATGCCACTTGTAATGAAATTACTTAGATAGATATGAATATCAGCATGAATATAATACCAAATAACACCAAAATATAGATAAATGATCACAATATGCATGAGTAATTACTTGACCACTTCAAGGGGACAACCTCCAAACCATGCAATAAGACTAGAGTGATCGATATGATGCTCATCTACCACTTACTAACTCCTATATATACTCTACTATGTTATGTAAATCGCAAAGGCCAACCTTCTAAGAATATGAAAGCATAAGAAATGATACGACATGTTAGGAGATAATGTTAGCCACATGTCAAAATAATAGATGTCCTAATATATGACCTAGGAGTAAGGGCGTATTACACTTATTCCCAACCGTAGAAGTGATCTAGTGCACTTAGCACATGGGAGAAATCTTGTGTGATATGTCAACATGCATAGTGGTGATAGGGGTTTGTGTGACTAAATAGACCGGTAGATGTAGAAACCTCGACACCCTTATTTTTATTCTACTCGCACATCCATCTATACCAAATGAATTGTTTTGGTTCTGTAGATACAAGGACGCGTCAATGTCGCCTTATGTCCATTTAGAACTTGATGCACATGAAAAAAGTCATTTGGTTGATCCACATGACTCGAGTACTTAGCATCACATTTTCTCATCTCCACTTTTGGTATCATGTTTTTACCCCCTATATTACAAACCGGATGAATGATGCGGTTGTGTTAAATTGGAAATATGGTCAATGGGAGGCCACGACTAACCTAGTTGGGACTTGACGGTTTATGGGTGAGGTTACAAACTAGAAAATGATTCAATGAGTTCTAGTTTTGTTATTTTCAATTTGTCACTAAATTTCACACCAACCTCATCTAGAGTGTCTTTTATCGACATTATTGATCGCATATGCGGATCGTACTTGAGTTGATTGAATCCATGATACATTGATGAAACCTTAGGTTTGAGGATGCGATAAGTCCTTCTAAATCCATATCCTGAATATTCTTCGTGTAGTGGTGTTATTATTTCCTTTTCCTCCAGCTTTTGGATTTATCATGGTTTTTTTGTTGGATTTGGGATTTAGGGTTTAGGATTAGGGTCGAGATTTGGGGTTTGGGGTTTTAGAAGGATGTCACCCAAATAGAAAAATACACAAGGAATAAACACTAATTAATTTTTTTTTAGATTTACAAATATGTAAGAAACCTAGAAAAATTCTACAAATTGTTTCCTATGGAGAGAATTTATGAAAAACACTAAATAGTGATAAATTTTACAAAACATATCAAATAATCTTGAATTTTTGGATAAATCTTACTTGATTGGTTTCAAAATTTCAGGTTTAAATGTGGTAGAGAAATTCGCAACAATACACAAGGTATAGTTGAATCATAAAAAATAGGATTTTTGGCCTAAGTTGAAGCTTTGATACCTTAGATAGATTAGAAGAATAATAACAATAGAACACTAAAGAACATCAAAATAGAGAGATAAGATGATAGTATGCAAGTATAATTAACTTAGCCACTTCGAGGAGGCAACTTCCACACCTTACATTAAGACTCAAATGCTCAATATGATGATCATCTGCTAGTTAGTAACACACACACACATGTGTATGGCATGGCATAGGTATATGTATGTGTATGTGTATATGTGTGTGTATGTGTGTGTGTATACCCTACTATGTTATTTAAATAGCCTATGTTGGCCTAAATAACTATGATATGACATGTTAAGATATTATGTTAGTCATAAGTTAGGTATAAATATCATGATATATGACCTATCATCAAGGGTGCGGCATAATTTTTTGCTAATTACTTAACTCGGTCATGTTTTAGTCAATTTTAGATAATGTATTTGATGTATATATTTTACATTATTTAACAATAGCTTGTAATGTTTCTTTTTAAGGTATTTTAAAGAGTTGTCATCTTGGTGGTTGATTTGAAAGATTCAAACCAAAAGCATTAGTAGTGGCCAATTGACGTAACATCAAAAATATGTAGGGGAGGTTACAAAGCGGACTAACAATCAATCATCACTTTGACCAAAACGGCTTTCCCGTGCATATATTACCTTTGTAAGTATTTTTTATATTTATGATTTATTATTTAACTCTTATTTATTTGTTAATTTTATGTAATTGTCTTTATCAATTTTTTTTAAAAAATGTATTTTTTATTTAATTTCTTAATAAGAAGAAAAATATAATTCACCAATATCTCAAAGAATAAATCAGCGATTAAATACAAGAGGTCAGAGGCAGGAAAAATCTCTATGAGATGGGAATCTCACCTGGCATGGTAAATATCTATATTCATATTGACCTAATTTTAATTGATTATTATCATTTTATTTTTTATAAATTTAATGATTTCAAATTTAATTGTGAAACTTAAGGGGCCTTTCAACTCATACATTTAGACGATGAGGAAGATGAAACAAACATGGAGGACTACATCCCTAGCAGGGAGCAGTAGTATTTGCACTACCTTTTATGGTTTATCATCATATCCTTCTTCTCAAAGATTTCTACGTGATAATGGAGATGACCCAGATAATGTAACTAATTCATATGATGACAAGCTAGTTCTAGACATAAAATATTCATGAAATGCCCCTTTATTATTCATTTAGTGCTGAATATTGATCAATTACATTTTTATATCAGCGATATTTTTATGTTAATGCCAATTACTTATATTTTGTTTGATTTTTTTATGGTTTTCAACAATCCAATATAAAATTATTGGAATAAATATGTTCATTTTATAATAATTTTAGCATACCTTTCACAAATGATTTTTTCACTAAACTGTTATTTTTAATCATTAGTATGAATGCTATTTTGGTATTAGTGCCTTCGCAATGTAAATTTGAGTAAAGTATTGGCCTCTCTTTTATTCAGGGATTTAATAGTGAGATGAAATGTCGGACAAAAATAATTTTATACAATTGACTCCAAAAGAATCTTACTCATTATTTGTTATTATTCATTTGTAGTTAGTAAAATATTTAAATAGTAGTAAATAATGAATTTACATTGTTGTTTATTGTAAAAATAAATAACGATGCAATTAAGATTCTCAAACATACCATTATTTTGCATGTGTACTATTTATTTATTATGTATTAGTGAAAATTTTACGGCATAGTTAAACAATACGTGTACAAAATGTTTACAACATTTATATGATATATATACTATACTTAGAGAAATAAAAGGGATGGTGTAAAACTTTCCTTCGTATCATATACGCCTATGGTATTTATGAAAATGGTTTTGAACAATACTCGTGGTGCTTTTGTGATGAACTTCGAGTCTCCTAAACTCGTCATACAAATGAATCAAAATAAACTTGATGAATTTTTCATATGTTTATCCTAAATATATCTTAAATTTCTTCTTAAACTTTGACTAAAACATTTAAAATGTAGTAGTGATGAGAAAACACATGCCTCTTGTTGCCCTATGATGAACGTGAAATACGTGGCAATGTGGGACAAAACAAAGTTCACACATAGAACAAGAAGAAATGTGACATGCCTCCAATCTAAATTTCTTTGTGATCACAAATGGGCCAAGCCAATTTAGTTAAACCTTATCTTTCTTTTTAGGTTTACATTGGTGTTCTTAAGATTTTCTTAATTACTTCTTAACCCACAAAGTTCTCTTGGTCTCGGCTTTTTATAACATTTTTCGAATCAATTTTGGTATGTTCTCAAGATTTTGATCACATGTAACTATCATTGTCAAGAATAACTTTCATTGACACTCTTAACGAAGGAATTTCAAGCTCAAGTGGCATGACTATTTTTGCCCCATACACAAATGAATAAAGAGTTTCCCCATGGGAATTTTGATACTTTTTATTTATGCCTCTATAGATGGATACAATTGATTGTTTCAATCATACCTATGTTTTTCACTTTTTTCCAAAAATTTACAAGTTTTATTTAAAACTTCAACTTTGTCGATTGCCTTTTTGGGTAGATATTGTATGCTTGGTTCAAATACTTGTCACAAAGTTTTTCGAGATATTTTTACTTTAACATTCAAGATACAACACAATGAACCCAATATTTAACACCACTACCTATTGTACTTGGTAGTTACAACAACTAGTTACTGTGCACTTTGATGAGATGGAATGGCAACCATAGGGACATTTGGCAATATTTGTTGCATTGACAACACATTTACATATTGATTAAGTTCATATTTGTACTTAATCAAACTCTTTAAGCCTCATTATATATAAGATCATATTATTGATGTATCGACTAAATCATTTAGATTTTAACTTAAATATTCATTACGAGCAAGGTGGAGTGGTTGAAAGGGTAGGTAGGACATATTAGGTACTATACAATATTATTAGAATATTGTTATTTAATTGTTATATTAATGTTAGCCAGTTGTAAATTTTTCACAATCAAGCTATTCTAGAATTTGGATTATTGTTGTGATGTACCATTTTCCTAGTTATATACACGAGCCATCATAATTAATAGGTATGTCACATGATTTAATCTCAGAAATAATATTTTCAATGATAAACCTATGAAAATCTTAGCATGTAGTTTATTTGAGAGGTGTTGTATCTACCTATTTTGTGAAGTACTACATAGCTTTTTAATAATGAATTTGTGACCTTCTAAATATTATGGATTTATTTTGCCAATCAAATCAAACTCACATATAAATAATAATAACACTAACATAGTGGGTTGTAACTCTTGAGAGGGGCCATGCCTAATATCACGACATTTTGATACGTTTCACAATATTTGACATGGTCATGAAAATCATTGTCCATTCTATATTACATTCTGATTAATTTAAATTGTGTAACTATTTTCTGTCGAAATGACCACCATGATTGCTATCATGTCTCACGTAATGCAATTCTACCTTCTTCATGCCCCAAGCATCTAAGAATTTACCTATCACAGATATTATGTAAAGTACATCACCAATAATAATATATGTGACTTAGTCTCTTCTTAGCCTGTTTTTATCCTTCCTTGATTAATATAGAGCTAGAATACACTCTCTCAAGTAATTGTAGATTTTTGCATACCATTTTGAGTTTATTATGCTACTTTGTATTGCAAATACATCCAAAGACCCAAGCTTTATTTTGAGTGGTAGGCTTTTCTGACCACTCAATAGTCAAAATAGGAATGTAACTGATTTCCAACACATTAAAGTGGGAAATTAATTCATGAACAAGATCTTTATAAGGAACAAGCCTATCTTTTGTTTGTTTGATAAAGTACATGTTACTTGGTTTAACACAAGTTGGGAGACGCCATACACTAATCTAAATTTTATATTCAATGTCCTTGTTACATGAAACCCCAAAATGAGTGTCTTTGTATTTAACAACATTTTTAGCAAATTAAAAAAACAGGTCTATATGCAAATGGCATGGTCTCCCCTTAAGAAATGACAGCAAATTTCTACAAGTACACCTAAAGCAGATTTAGAATTACCATGAAATCACATTGTTTGTGTCTTATTTTATTTTGCATACATAATAATCCCATCATAAAAATATCATTCGAATGAGCACCAAGTAAATGAGCTTATATTAGCCAATCCACAATTACATTCTTATATTAATCAACTTCAAATCAAATTTCTTTGGTAGCATAATCCATTTAGCTTATCTACCACACTTTAGATATATATATATATGACACCCACAAATCTATCGGTTCTTAGATTTTATCATATACGACACCCACAAATGTATCGGTTCTTAGATTTTATCATATACGACACCCACTAACCAAAAATATTTTTCCAACACCTTTCCAATGTTTAATCTACAAACTGGATACGCATTACTAATAGTAATGGCAGTAAAATGGAAATTTTGATTTGCCAAGATTGCACTAAGTAGCAGAGATCACACTAATCAAGAAATGCTCTAAGAAATGCTGCTGCTTCTACTTACGTGGTTTTGTCCTCCTGGCTAAAGGATTATCACCATTGTTTCAGCCCAAGATCTGACATGTTTTTCAATACCTCAAAACACGGGCAGAATTACCTGATTTGCAAAATATATATATATATATATATATATATATATATTCCACCCATTAACCGAGATTAATTTTTCAGGATTTTTCCAGTGCAAAATTTTAAAACCAGAAGCACATTACAAAACAGTTCCACCAATAAATTTGAATATGTGACTTGCTGTTGGAGAAGCACATAGTTAATAGATATCACAGTAATCAAGGAGTACTGTGAAAATGCTGCCATTTCAATTTTCATTGGGTGGTTTAGTCATGCTGGCTAGGATTATCACCAGTATAGTTTCAGCCCAAGATCTGACATGTTTTTCAATACCTTGAAACACGAGTAAAGTTACCTGATTTATAATACAAATATTCGTGACAACCATTACCTAAGATTATTTTTCAGCATTTTCCCGGTCAACAATCTGGAACACTGGATATCTTTACACAGCTCCAACAGAAAAATTGAATACTGATTTGCCAATTCACAAGCATGTGGTAGCAAAGCTAAAACTAATCAAAGAATACTGTTGAAAATGCTGCTGTTCCTATTTCATTTGTGTTTTATCATGCTAGTGAAGATTGTCACCGGTATTGTTTCAACGCAGGATGTGACATGCTTTTCAACACCTTAAAACGAGCAGAGTTGCCTGATTTGCAAACAAATATCCATGACACCCATTAGCAGAGTTTATTTTTCTAGCATTTTCACTGAAAAATCTGAAACACTTAATACATATCACCAGTATTGTTTCAACCCAAGATGTGATGTTTTTCAAATTAAAACAAGCAGAGTTACCTGATTTTGCAGACAAATATCCATGACACGAATTAGGAGAGTTTATTTTTCTAGCATTTTGTCACTGCAAAACCTGAAACACTGAATACACCTTGCATGGTTCGGCAGTCAAAATTGAATACTGATCTCTGATGCACGAGTATGTAGTAGCAGAAGTAAAACCAATCAAGGAATACCACTGAAAATGCTACTGTTTCTGTTTCATTTAGCAATTTTGTCATGCTAGCTAAGGTCATCACCGGTATTGATTCAAACCATGATATGACATGCTTTTCAGTACACCTTAAAACACGAGCACAGCTACCTGTTTTGCAATACATATATCCAAACTTGTTACCTACAATTATTTTCCACTTACAAATCTGAAATTATAAATACACCTTGCACACAGATCCAACAGTAAAATTGAATATTGATCCTCAGACAAGCTCATAGTAGTAGATATAAAACTAATCAAAGAATAATACATAAATGCTGCTGTTTCAATTTCATTTTGTAATTTCATCCTTCTAGCTAAGTTTATCACCAGTCTTGTTTCAACCCAAAATCTGAGATGCTTTCATTACATTGGCAGAAAAGCAAAGCCAACTGATTTGTAACCAGGCTTGGCTTGCAGCTATGCACGATCGGGAACAAGTTGATGTTTCAGAAGCCAATCTAGAACAAGGTACAGTCTGATGTACAAAATGCTTGTTTCATTTCTTAAATTAGCCAAAGCTACATTTCAACTTCAACAGAAATTGGCTTGAAAATGTCAGTTACAAATTCTCATATATTTCTCTAAATTTGTTGGGAATGTCTAATAATGAAATGAAACCAGACACGTCATATTCATTGAGTGTTTCTTCCATGAGTACAGGCATGCGACAGGCCTTTTTGGCTAGATAAAGGCGCATCCATGTTATGCAAAGCAAGGACAATTGTTCATTTGATGTTTGTTCCTGCAATATTCAAGCCTAGCATTACTCTACAAGATAGCAGGGGAAATAAGATCAAATCATTTAATAAGGATATCATACTATGTAATCCATTGCTTACAACAATAGTAACATGAGCACTTAATTACTTACTTTTCTGCTCATGGTTTTGATTTTAGTATTGTATAGTTTGTCCTCTTTGACAACCTCAAAGCTCATGATGCTCCATAGATGTCTTTAGGTTGATATAGCCTTATCTTCTGCTTCCAAATAATTCGGCAAGCATACTTGTAGCAAGAAGCAGCTGTACGTCAGGAAATCGTCAAATAATGCTTTTGGTGGTGGAGTTTAGAAGCCAATCTAGAACAAGGTACAGTCCAATGTAAAAATGTTTGTTTCATTTCTTAAATTAGCCAAAGCTACATCTCAACTTCAACAGAAATTGGCTTGAAAATGTCAGTTACAAATTCTCATATAGTTCTCTAAATTTGTTGGGAATGTCCAATAATGGAATGAAACCAGACACGTCATATTTGTTGATTGTTTCTTCCATGACTACAGGCATGCAACAGGCCTTTTTGGCTAGATAAAGGTGCATCCATGTTATGCAGAGCAAGGACAATTGTTCCCTTGATGTTTATTTCTGCAATATTCAAGCCTTGCATTACTCTGCAAGATAGCAGGGAAAATAAGACCAAATCATTTAATAAGGATATCATACTATGTCATCCATTCTTACAACAATAGTAACATGAGCACTTTATTACTTTTCTGCTCATGGTCTTTAATTTTAGTATTTGTATAGTTTGTCCTTTTTGACACCTCAATGCTCACGATGCTCCATAGATGTCTTTAGGTTGATATAGCCTTCATCTTCTGCTTTCAAATAATTCAGCAAGCATACTTGTAGCAAGAAGCAGCTGTAAGTCAGGAAATCATCAAGTAATGCTTTTGGTGGAGGAGTTCTCAACTCTGCCCACCCTACCCCCAAGTTCAAGTGAATTTAGATATTCTTTTATTTGAGAGTAAAATGAATGTAAATGGGGTTGATATTTGTTTGAGAATAACAGTTTCTTCACCCTTCAAGAGGAGGTGGCAAGCCCAAATTCTATGAGAGAGACCAGATAGAAGAAAAATCTGAACCAATTTGGGAAAAATTCCTTAAAGCCTTTGAGCATGAATATAATCCTGAAAATGTTTATGATGAACTCTATATTTAGTGACAACAACTACAACAAGGATATAAGTTTATAACCAATCAGTCCAAGCCTACACCGATACCTTCCATGGCCTGTGTGTGAATAAAAGCAAGGGGCGGCTTTAGCAGTCATAAAAGACTCCATATCAATTTCACATAACATTAATATTCTCAAAGACCAACCTTGTCAAATAAAAATACCAAATAATCAGCGCTGCTCTAAAAAAAGGCATTAAATATAATTTATAGTCAAAAACTTTCAACATTTTAATATTTATTCCAGTAGATCAACTTTAACAATGTCAATATAGCAGCCATAGAAAAGGAATAAGAATTTTGATCAAGCCCCTACAGACAAAAACTAGCCAACATTAATCTCTATTGTTCAACTTCATATACATATAATGATATAACACTACAACCCTCAGATTCAATGATATTTTCCCAGAACCCTCAGAAACAAACAGCACAGAAACATCCATACAATAAATTGATAAAAAATGGAGGTTTATATAAAAAAATTAACAATTGAAAAATATGGTATTATATTTTATTTTATGAGTTTTCTTTAAAAGGGGCCAGAAACATCTGGAAACCTGCTGTGCCATTTCTGGTATGTTTCCAGCAGGTGCCTAGATATTTCCAGTGTTTCGGAAGCAAAACACTTCCTGCTGGAAACGCCATGTGCAGGGGAAGTTTCTAGCAACTTAGGAGTTGCTTCTTTACAAAATTGAGTTTCCCCACTTTCCACTCAACTCTTGAAGTCTACCAATTGACTTGGAAGTTGGAATGCACTAGCATGAACTGAATTCACAATACTAATATACATGAAGAAACCTACAGTGCAAATGAACTTGAAGCCAAACATGACTGACGTGGAACTAAGTATGTGTGTGTGTATATTTTAACTGAGTATACTAAAACTCGACCAATTGGATGCATGCCTTGAGAAATGCCTGGAAGAGACCTGAATGTGCATGTGCATGAATAAAGTTCACTATGAACAATCTCTGTGGCAAAAAACAGGGGTAAACAGAGGAAAAGCACTAGAATCTGTCAAAAGCCAAAAGGTAAACAATCGACAGAACCTTAAACTTCTTACGGGCATAAATCTCAACAACTAAACTACAGACCGTGAAATCTGTAGTGACAACTATTTTTGTCATTAAGTTGTGCACTACCGCTGAAGGAACTCAATCTGCCTACAAAGGCCCATTCAAAGCTATACCACTTTGAATAATTAAATAAAGATACAGAACCATAAGTAGCTCAAATGTTGACCCAAAATTGCAACTTCTGCACATCTCATTAAGAAATTGAGTGGTGATGTGTCTGGGGTGTTAGTTGGCAGCCAATACTCATGGTAAAGTGACAGCACATTCAAGAGAATGACATGCCAATATAATTTGATTATGGAAAATAAGCCTTCCATAATAAATTCATATGGAGGGAAGTAGACAACCTCCTTAGTTACAGCCCGGAAGGTAAAAAGGCTAGTCAATGGCAATAAGCAGTCTGATGTGAACACAAAAGGATAGGGTCTAGAGTGTATACTATTTCATTTCCATTGCAAGATTTTTACAGGACTTAAGAGTATCATTATCTCACTAAATAACCGTTAACCAAGACATGGTTGCAGAGGATTAATAAGAAGAATGTAAACAGAAATTGAAGTAAATTTTTGTTCAATTTATTGCACAATTGTGTTCCTTTTTGTAGAATTCTTCATATGGCAAGTATTTATAACACCTCTTTTAGTGTATATCCACTATTTGTTTTCAAAGACCAAGGAGGGTGGTACCCATATAGCAATGCTTCGAATCACATTCCACAAGCTCAGATACTTGATGCAACAACTTCTTAGGCGGTTCTAGGTCAACGAACAAGAGTATTTTACAGAAATAAATAATTTTTCCCAAGGCACAAATACTGAAGTTGGAGTGATTCTAACTGGATTCAATAACATTTACTGATAAATCTGCCAAAATACTAGCAACTTCTCAATATCACTCTTCCAGTGAATTTGGGCCATTTAGATGATATTCTCTGATCTTCCACACATTTTGACCATTTACATGATGAGCTTGTTCATGATCCATAGTTCAAAATCTCAGCTGTCTAGAATTTTGTAATGTCCCCAATGGACATATTTTGCTCCCAGGTTGGATTTTAGGCAAATCCAAATACCCAAATCCAATTTAATCAACTACAACAGTTTATTTATATGCACATCTGAAATATAAAGAGAAAATACGACTAGGGCAAAGTATGAAACTCCACTAAATCAGCCCTTACACTTAAGTTTTCTTATTCAAAACAAAAGTACTGATTTTATAAGGCCCAAATCAGGTAAAATATGCAGATTTCTGATGTAAATATGACTGAAATAAATTATTTAAAAACCATGTCTGCAACATAACTTCAAAAATTCATAACTTTTGCTAGAGAAGTCCAAATGAGCTGAAACTTTGGATCTTGGGCCACAAAAATATGAAGAATAATATTCCAAAATTAGTTTTCGCACAGCAAACACGAAACCCTAATTTTGCCTTAAAAAGTAGGTCGCCCAGCACATTTAAGGCATCAAATCAGCTCCAAAAATTATGAAAGTAATTTATTTCGATTCCCAAAAATCAATACAATATATGGCTATAATATTCAGACCTGAAATGTCTCAAATACACTGCAAACCAGCCAAAAGATGGGTCGCTCCAACTGGTACAATGAACATACAACTGCTGCAATTTTATTCTTCAACACTGCTGAAAATAGTAGAAATCTGTGAAAGCCCAATAGAATTTCCTGAATGGAAATTCCTCTCAAACTCTTGGGGTTTTTGTCCACAAGAGGGAAATACTAAAGGTTTTCGTCCTTAGATATTTTTATGCAAAAGCTACAAGCTTAAGACACAAATCAAAAATTATCAAGTGAATATGGAATGCCTCTCAAGCAAGTCTACTTCTCCTTTTAAAGGAAGAAGAGACTCAAAACAACCTTCAAGGCCACCAATCAACTTGCATGATTCTTTCAATGCATTTTCCACCCTCCATTTCTCTTAGGGAGAATACAAAAGGCATTTAATAATTATTTTCTTCTCCCAAGTCTGGTCACTTTTTCCCTAGAGGGAATACAAAATAGAAATGTTTTATCCTTTCTAAGTTCCCATTATTCCCCCAAGGCAAGTCACCATTTTCCCTAGAAAATACAAATTAAATAAGTGTTTTTCTTTTTATGCACTTTTCTAGGTTCTATTTTAATGTTAAGTTTATTAATTTATTATATGTGCTATTATATTTTAATTTTTTTGCACAATATAATAAAATTAATAAAACTTAAGTCACCCTTATATTTTTCCTTTGGCCGTCAGGTTGACAAAATAGGCCAAAGGTCTTCGATTGGGAAGGGGATATTACAGTCCTCCCTTCCCAAAATTGCTTGCCCTCAAGCAATTCTGAATTTGTTTTGTCCAAGTGCCATGCACAATAGACAAAACATGTTGAAGTGATCCGCAAGCCTGGCACCTGTACCTGTCAAGTGGGCTAAGACTTGCCCCCATATATCTTCCACGAGATGCTCATATACATGTACTTGGAGCAATGGTTCAACAAACTTCAAAATGAAAACTTCATCTTCTACCATATCATGCATCTCATGATGAAAATAAATTGGAATGGGCAGCAATAAATAAGACACATTATCATTCACCTCATACCTTGGAGTACCCTCATTCTTTGTCTTTATGATGACTTGACTTTGCTGCACCAAATTCTGTGTATCCTTGTACACAAAGGGCTGAGTATCTTCACCAAACAACTTATCATGAGCTGCTGGTTTGGAAATTGAAGCACCCTGCAATTCCACACAAGTGTCTATGTGAGGCTCCTCCTCATGTGCCACCTACTCCATAAATTCATCTTTCATGGGTGTAGACTTTCATGCATCATTTACCCACATATTTTCCTTGAACTCTTGCAGGTGTTGTCTCGCTTGAGCGGCTATCAATTTAGCAGCTCTAGCTCGTTATTCCATTCCTCACACCTTTTCAGAGTTTCCATTACATCTTCTTTGCTTGCATATATGAATTTCCTCTCCTCCTTTGGAGCTGAACTAATTTTCTTATCTTGGCATCCAACAAGCAACATTTCTTCCTTATTAATGCAATTAATGGAAACCATACCTTGCTCTCTAGAAACTTCTTCCTTTGGCTGCAGATCTGATTTATCTTCATGTGTCAAATCAACATGTCTATCAAATTCATCACATAAATTTTTGCATACCTCATTAGAACTTGAAGACACCAAAGCACTCTCATGAAGAGTTGTATCATCCATCTGTGAAGATTCACTATTCCTTCCATGCATAAACAATTTAGAAGCTATAGTGTGATATTCCTTCCTTGCCTGCTCAGTCTTGTAGCCAATCTTCAGGTGCATGTCCATGTAGTACATGAAAGGAAAATTCTCCTTAACATCTTGAGGAAGAATGCTATACTCCTCAAATATGCCAATCACTTCCGTTTCTTTATCCTGTGGTGTTGGACCTTTGTGAATAGAAAATGATGATGATCTAGGCCTCTGATCCTGTCTAGCCCTCGAACTGTCTCTTCTACCTCTTGACCTATCCACATCCGTTTCTCTACATCATCTATTGCATGGTCTCAGTATCATTTGTTGTTGGGTGTCTACCATTTCCCTAAGGAGATCTCTATCCAGATCCCATGCAAAGCTTTTCTATCTACCTCCCACGATTTCAGCTCTATCACCAACCTCTCGTGGCTACATCAAATCAAAACCCTCCAGGTGGGAGGAACATTGCTTTGATAGCACTAAATGTCCCCAATGGACATATTTTGCTCCCAGTTGGATTTTAGGCAAATCCAAATACCCAAATCCAATTTAATCAAATGCAACAATTTATTTATATGCAGATCTGAAATATAATGAGAAAATACGACTAGGGTAAAGTATGAAACTCCACTAAATCAGCCCTTACACTTAAGTTTTCTTATTCAAAACAAAAGTACTGATTTTATAAGGCCCAAATCAGGTAAAATATGCAGATTTCTGATGTAAATATGACTGAAATAAATTATTTAAAAACCCTGTCTGCAACATAACTTCAAAAATTCATAACTTTTGCTAGAGAAGTCCAAATGAGCTGAAACTTTGGATTTTGGGCCTCAAAAATATGAAGAATAATATTCCAAAATTAGTTTTGGCACAGCAAACACGAAACCCTAATTTTGCCCTAAATGTGTGGGCCGAAATAGTAGGAGGGCAAGATCTGCATGTTTGGTAGTTGTTATAATTTGGTTTACATCATCTTGTTCCTTGTATTTTTCCAAGTTCGGGCATATGTCATTTGCCTAGATCGAGTTGTGTAGAGAAAGTTATGCTATCTTGAAGATTGCAGCAATTAGGGTTTCAGATTTAAATTATTTTCCAACTATTGTAGAATCTGATTTTCGCCATAAATTCTCTAGGGTTGTTCCAAGGGTTTGGGAGTAAAAATAATTATTGTATGCTGATTTTGGGTGTGTTTGCATATAAAACCCTAGTCGCTTTTTGCATAAATTAATCCCGGTTGCCCTAGTTTATTTCCCATAGCTGCCAAAAGTATATTTTATTATTTTATAAAGTGGGAAAAATCTCTTATTTGGGCAAAAGATCTATTGAGATCTTTCGGTGGTATCAGAGCAGTGTATCCTCCCAGCCTATGAAGAAGAAAAAAATCATATCTGAATGTAAGCAGAAAAAAGAGGCAAGTCGACTTCCCTTTTAAAGGAAAAGGGCCAACAACCAACCTCTAAACCAGCCAATGAGCTCACATGATTTTCCCTATGCAAACATTTAATATTTTCCCATATTAAATGTTTTTCCCAACAACATTTCCTCCTTAGTGCAAGTCGCATTTCTCTAGGGGAAATACATAAATTAATGATGTTTTTATCTTTCCTAGGCTTCATTACTCCCCTTTGGCCCAAGTCGCCATTATCCTTTCCGATAAATCCCTTTACAATGACTTTTGCCCCTTAAGGCAAATCGTATTTTCCATAGGGATTACAATTTATTTTTATTAAGCTAAATAAATTAGTATAAGTGCTTTAATTATTTTATTTTATTTTTTTATAGCACTTTATAATAATTTATTATAACTTCAAGTCACCCTTATATTTTTCCTTTGGCCGTCGGGTTGACAAAATAGGCCAAAGGTCTTGATGGAAAGGGCACATAAATTTTTACTGCGACTTGAAACTCAACAAATTAAAAAATATATAAATTCAAAAATATCCATATAATCTAATGATGGACGCTTCATGGCCACCGACAAGTTGTTCAAACATCCTTCAAATCATAGTTGCCAATTTTATAAATCCCGATTCGTTTGGAAGGGCAAAAATTATGGAAATCAAGAGTTCTCGAAAAAGCTTGGAAAATTCCAGTTCGGTATATATACATATATTATTATTTATTAATAGAAATAATAATTTATTTTATTTTATTATACCCGTATTTAAAATATATATTATTATAATATATATTAAAATATAGCATATATTAAATATGATATATATTATTATTATATATAAGTTATACCTATTATAGTAATATATTTTATTTTAAGGCGATGGGGTGGGAGTGGTGCGGTCAAGTCACACGGTTGTGTGCTGGTCCACCCGGTTTCAAATCCCCCCGAGGCATGATCCTCTTCGGAGGTGGTTTCGCCACAGGATGCGGCATCTCCAAATATCGTTGCAGTGGCAGCACTCTGTTCTTCTTTGCTACAGTGGTAGCTCTTGGTTCTTCGCTGCAGTTGCGGCACTCTTGATATTGGATCCATGCATTGCGTAGATGCGGCTCGTTGAACTCCTTGTTGACATACATTGCAGTTGCAAGACTCCAAAAATGGCTTCACTCGGTTAGTTGGACTCATTGTTGAAATACGTTGCAGTTGCAGCACTCCAGAATTTGCTTCACTCGGGTTCCTTGTGATGGTTCCCATATTGTAAACAAGGATGTGGGTCCTTATCAAAAACCCTCAATTCACCCTTAATCAAAAAAATTATTTTATTTTATTATAAACAAAATAATAAAAATATAGTTTCTTTTACAAAAATTAATAACTTAATTAACCAATAGGCTATATTATTTGGGAAAGCTTTGACCAGAAATTTGTCTGACACCGGAAGTGCACGGCCCTGAAAATCTGCCTCGGCCAGGAAAACGTCACAGATATTAGCTGGCAGATTTAAAGATTTCTAGTGGTTGACAAGATCTGGCATTTGAATCCTTGTAAAGTTACCCAAGCACGGTATATCAAAGAAGCAGGCACACCTCCACCATAGCTACTGTAGTAATCACCCCTACTATCATGTAAATACGCAGACCTCATCTAAAAGAGCAAGAACTGTTGTTTACACAGCCAAGATCTCAATGCAGGGCCAAAAATGCAGTTAAAGACCAATGTACTTTGGAGGATTGGAGACTTTCGGTCTGTTTCAGGAAAAGTAACACCCTTACCAAGGGCAAAAGTGTTAAATGCCTATGGAGGATTACACCAAAAAGAAAGTGAACTTCTCTGTGAATCAGGGATGTCTACGCTGTCGAGAATTCCTTAAGTGGAGTGTCCAGCTGATAGAGGAATGAAGCTTGACGCTAACGAGCATTTATGTGCAGAAGAAGAGACAGTCTTGCAGCTTAATCCTAGAAATGAGGATCTTGTTCATAATGGAAGACCCCCTGAGTTTCCTAACGCATGCTTGAGCTCCACCAAGGGCCGTTTGAAGGTAGAGCCAGACCGACTTTCACAGCCTCTTCAATCACATCTCTCATCTTCAATCCAAAAGCTGTTTTTTCCGGTTGTGGAGCAAAAGATTGGTGATGAGACCACATTTCTTTGAGGCACTTGGTCGAACAGCTGACATGACAAATGCATGTTCCCACGTTTGCATACATATCTGCCAGCATACTTGCAACAAGCACAGGTCTGCAGCATCTGAAACACATTGGCTGCCAAAATGGGAGCTGCTGAGAAAGGTGTGGACATACACAAAGTACGTGAACTGTTTGACAAAATACCTGCAAACAATGTGGTTTCATGGACTGTTATCTTTGTATGGTGTGCACAATATGGCTGTTGAAAAGACCTTGCAAACTTTGAAGCAAATGCCATTTAAGGAGTGAACCCAAACTCCACAACTTGCGCCAGCATACTCCAGGCCTGTGCCAGTTCTGTGGATGACTCTGCCCATTGATAGTCAATAGTGCGATCACAGTAGATTTAATAATTTGTTCCCATTTGTTTAAATAAAACATTGTTTGCCAGCATACTTCTGGCCTTTGCCAAAATGGAAGCTTCGGAGTAGGGTATGGACCTGGTGTTGAGCAAGGATACAAATTGGGTTTTTTGAAGGAGGCGCTACACACTTTGCCTACTACATACAGGCTCTTTGGAATAGGCTGTTGACATCCATCAAAACATGTGAACCATTCAACAAAATGCCTCTTAGAAATGACATCTCATGGTATGCAATGGCAGGGTATGCACACAATGGGTTTGTTAAAAAGGCCTTTGAAACCATGAAGCAAATGCAATTGGAAGGCATAAATCTGGACTGCACAGCCTTTCCTCCTCTAATACAGGTCGAATTACATCTAAAAGTTGCATGATTCATGATTTGTTATCTCCAATGAAACTAACGGAAATGATGTGGGGAAACCCCCATATTTGAAAAGAGCCAAAGGCTCAATTAATCAATCAATTCAACATAACATTCAATAATATGAGGTACACATATATAGGAGACCCATCTTAACTCCTATAACAACTCCACAAACCTCTCACCCTAAATCTAGATGGGTTGTTCAACAACCTTTAGTCTTTCCCCTATAATATATATTGCCTATTTCTATTTTCACGCACAATCTAACTCACATATAAATATAATCACTCAATATAATAATAGCCCAAATATTGTTACTCACAAATGTGAGCACTACCTAATATTCCTAACATTCCCCCCCTTAGTGCTAACATGGGGAGAGGAACATTACCCATCCTTGGAATCGTTTCATAAGTGCCCCCTCAAGATATATAACACTTGGATGTCGGTTACAACCGAAAATGCATCCAAATACAATTTCATCCTCATTATGATTTTTCGAAACTAAAGTATATTTCTTCCCCCCTTTTCAAAAAGTACCAATACAAAATTTTCTTTTAAAAAATTAAAAGCTCTCGAGATGGTTCAAAACATAGTTCAAAAAATCGTTATCGGCGATTAATCGGCAAGCCAAATTTTGACTCGAAAATCGGGAATCGGCAATTTATCGGCATTAATCAGCAACTTTATCGCTACTTTTAAAAACATTTAAATTCATAAAATATACTTAAATTAAATGTAAAAACAATGTTAAATGATGCGAGAAGTGACTCTGTACAGTATACAGTATACAGTATACTATTATACTTGTATACTAGTATACTATTATAATGTTAAATGATGTTAAATGTTAAATCGTTATGATGTTAAATGATGTTAAATGTTA